>JACRUU010000021.1:784914-789914 GCA_030449085.1 Kryptopterus vitreolus
TCTCTTCCCCGTGTGTAGATGTATGGGCGTTACACACAGGACCTGGGTGTGTATATGTGTGTGTGTGTGTGTGTGTGTGTGTGTAACGTGTCTCTCTTCCCCGTGTGTAGATGTATGGGCGTTACACACAAGGACCTGGGTGTGTATGTGTGTGTGTGTGTGTGGTAAGTGTCTCTTTCCCCGTGTGTAATGTATGGGTTACACACAGGACCTGGGTGTGTATGTGTGTGTGTGTGTGTGGGTGTGTGTAAACGTTGTCTCTCTTCCCCGTGTGTAGATGTATGGGCGTTACACACAGGACCTGGGTGTGTATGTGTGTGTGTGTGTGTGTGTGTGTGTAACGTGTCTCTCTTCCCCGTGTGTAGATGTATGGGCGTTACACACAGGACCTGGGTGTGTATGCGAAGGAAGAAGCGGCGCGTCTGAGGGAGGAGGCGGCGTTTAGACGTCTGGTGACGGAGCGAAGCCGATCTCTCGAACTGCTCGAGTACGACAAGAGCCGCTGTGCCAAGTGCAGGAGTGAGTCACTATACACTATACCCTACACACTACACCCTTATACCCTACACACTATACCCTACACACTACAACCTATACACTACACATGAAACCCTACACCTATACCCTACACACTACACACACTATACATACACACTATACCCTACACACTACACTAATACCTACACACTATACCCTACACACTATAACACACCCTAACCACTACACACTACACACACACCCACACTACACCCTTATACCCTCCAACACTAAACACTACACCTACACAATATACACACATACACACTATACCCTACACACTACACACCCTATACCCTACACACCTACACACCCTAAAACACTTATACATACCCTACACACTACACCCACTACCTACCCTACCACTATACACTACACCCTTATACCCTACACACTACCACCCTTACACATACACCCTACACACTTATACCCTACACACTACACCCTTATACCCTACACACTATACACTACACACTACACCCTATACCCTACACACTTATACCCTACACACTACACCCTTATACCCTACACACTATACCCTACACACTACACCCTTATACCATACACCCTTATACCCTACACACTATACACTACACACTACACACCATACTACACCCTTATACCCTACTATACCTACACACACTACCCTACACACCCTTAACCCTACACACTAACCTACACACTATACCCTACCACCTACCATACCCCCTACACACACTATACACACACACTACCCTATACACTACACTATACACTACCTATACACTACACACTATACCCTACACACTACACCCTTATACCATACACCACCCTTAAACCCTATACACTATACACTACACACACTACACCATACACACACTACACACTATACCCTACCATACACCCTATACCCTACCCTACATACTACCTACTCCCCTACCCAATACCACTACACCACTATACCCTACAAAACCCTACATCCACCCACTACTATAACACCCTTATACCCTACACACTATACCCTACACCTACCCTACACCTACTATACACTACACACTACACACTACATACCCTACTACCCTACACACACTATACCCTACACTATACCCTACACATACACCCTACACACTACACCCTATATACCCTACACCCTTATACTACACACCCTATACCCTACACACTACACCCTTATACCCTACACACTATACCCTACACACTACACACCCTACAACCTATACACCCTATACTACACTGATACCCTACACACTTATACTACACACTATACCCTACACTGCACACTATACCCTTATACCCTATACATACACCCTTATACCCTACACACTATACCTACACACTACACCCCTAATACCTACACACTATACACTACACACTACAAACACCCTTAAACACTACTAACTACCCCTACACACTACCCCCCCCCACCCCCCCCACACACACACACAGATTAAACACTACTAACTACCCCTACACACTACCCCCCCAACACACAGCTTAAACACTACTAACTACCCCTACACACTACCCCCCCCCCCCCACACAGATTAAACACGACTAACTCCCCACACACTACCCCCCCCCCCCCACCCACACACAATTAACACTACTAACCTACCCCTCACCACACCCCCTACTACCCCCCCCCACACACACACACAGATTAAACACTACTAACTACCCCTACACACTACCCCCCCCCCCACACACACACACACACGCCTAACACTACTAACCCCCCTACCCCACACCACCTACCACCTAACCCCCCACACACACACACACAGATTAAACACTACTAACTACCCCTACACACTACCCCCCCCCAACACACAGCTTAAACACTACTAACTACCCCTACACACTACCCCCCCCACACACACACACTAACACTACCCCACCCCCCCCCACACACACAGATTAAACACTACTAACTTTACCCCCTACACAACTACCCCCCCCCCCCCCCCCACACACACACAGATTAAACACTACTAACTACCCCTACACACTACCCCCCCCACACACACACACACAGATTAAACACTACTAACTACCCCTACACACTACCCCCCCCACACAACACACACAGATTAAACACTACTAACTACCCCTACACACTAACCCCCCCCCCCCACACCACACACAGATTAACACTACTAACTATACCCCTACACACACCCACCCCCCCCCACACACACACACCAGATTAAACAACTACTAACTACCCCTACACACTACCCCCCCCCCACACACAACAATTCACACACACAGATTAAACACTACTAACTACCCCTACACACTACCCCCCCCCCCCCCCCCACACACACAGATTAAACACTACTAACTACCCCTACACACTACCCCCCCCACACACACACACACATTAAACCTACAACTACACATACACACACCTACCCCCCCCACACACACACACACAGATTAAACACTACTAACTACCCCTACACACTACCCCCCCCCCCCCCCCCCCCAACACACAGCTTAAACACTACTAACTACCCCTACACACCCCCCCCCCACCCCCCCCCCACACACCACAGATTAAACACTACTAACTAACCTACTACTAAAAACTACCCCCCCCACTACCACTACCTACACACACACTAACCCACCCCCCCCCCACACACACACAGATTAAACACTACTAACTACCCCCTACAACAACACTACCCCCCCGCACACACACACAGATTAACACTACTAACTACCCCTACCCTACCCCTACACCCCCCCCCACACACACACAGATTAAACACTACTAACTACCCCTACACACTACCCCCCCACACACACACAGATTAAACACTACTAACTACCCCTACACACTCCGAAGCTGTAATTATTGTGTAGTACACTGATGATATTTTGCACTAATGAACCGGATGGTATTTGATTGTGTGTCTGGCGCCCTCTTGTGCCCGAATTCTGTTATTTCTCTTTAATGTTGCGTCTTTAAAATTGAAGTGAAATAAATGTATAAAGACTAAAATGAGAATCCGAATGTTTAGTGTTTCTGTTGGTGAACTTTAATGTTGTGTTCAGGAGTGATTTACAGATTTCATCTCTTTTCTTCTGAACAGACGTGACTTTATTTAAACACACTTCAAATCACACAGTTGTGTTACAGTGTTTTACTTTTACTGTATAAAATGTATTATTTTACATTCAAGTGTGCACAAGTGAGAGAGAGTGAGAGAGTGAGAGAGTGAGTGAGTGAGTGAGTGAGAGTGAGTGAGATAGAGAAGTGAGTGAGTGAGAGTGAGTGGAGAGAGAGAGTGACAGTGAGAGAGTGAGTGAGAGAGAGTGAGTGAGTGAGTTAGAGAGTGAGTGAAAGAGTGAGATAGTGAGTGAGATAGTGAGTGAGATAGAGTGAGTGAGAGAGAGAGAGTGTGAGTGAGTGAGTAGTGAGTGAGATAGTGAGGTGAGGGAGTGAGTGAGTGAGAGAGAGTGAGAGTGAGTGTGAGTGACAGTGAGAGAGTGTGAGTGAGTGAGTGAGTGAGAGTGTGAGAGATAGTGACAGTGAGAGAGTGAGAGAGTGTGAGTGAGAGTGAGAGAGTGACAGTGAGTGAGTGCGAGTGTGAGAGATAGAGAGAGTGGAGTGTGAGTGAGTGAGTGAGTGAGTGAGAGAGAGAGAGTGAGAGAGTGAGAGTGACAGTGAGAGTGCGAGTGTGAGAGATAGTGAGAGAGAGAGTGAGAGAGTGTGAGTGAGTGAGTGAGTGAGAGAGAGAGAGTGAGAGAGAGTGACATGAGTGAGTGCGAGTGTGGAGATAGAGAGTTGAAGTGAGAGTGTGAGTGAGTGAGTGAGAGAGAGAGTGAGTGAGAGAGTGACAGTGAGAGTGCGAGTGTGAGAGATAGAGCGAGAGTGACAGTGAGAGAGAGAGTGTGAGTGAGTGAGTGAGTGAGTGAGAGAGAGTGAGAGAGAGAGTGACAGTGAGTGAGTGCGAGTGTGAGAGATAGAGAGTGACAGTGAGAGTGTGAGTGAGTGAGTGAGAGAGAGAGTGAGTGTGAGAGAGTGACAGTGAGAGTGCGAGTGTGAGAGATAGAGCTAGAGTGACAGTGAGAGAGAGAGTGTGAGTGAGTGAGTGAGTGAGTGAGAGAGAGAGAGTGAGAGAGAGTGACAGTGAGTGAGTGCGAGTGTGAGAGATAGAGTGACAGTGAGAGAGTGAGAGAGTGTGAGTGAGTGAGTGAGTGAGAGAGAGAGAGTGAGAGAGAGAGTGACAGTGAGTGAGTGCGAGTGTGAGAGATATAGTGACAGTGAGAGACGTGAGAGAGAGTGTGAGTGAGTGAGTGAGTTGAGATAGAGAGAGTGAGAGAGAGTGACAGTGAGTGATTGCGAGTGTGAGAGATAGAGAGTGACAGTGAGAGAGTGAGAGAGTGTGTGATGAGTTTGTGAGAGAGAGAGAGTGACAGTGAATTGAGTGCGAGTGTAGAGATATAGAGAACGT
>JACRUU010000021.1:797414-800250 GCA_030449085.1 Kryptopterus vitreolus
ACGTGCTCGGATTTATTGGTGCGCACACACACACACACACACACACACACACACACACACACACACACACACACACACACACACTGCAGGTGACAGGAGACAGAAGGGTTGGGAGAACACAGCTTGTTGGTGGGCGTGCAGACGGAGGACACGAGAACACCGGTCACATGGAAAACATTTCACATTCGTCCTCACACATTTGGGATCGTAATCAGAACCGTGTGTGTGTGTGTGTGTGTGTGTGTGTGTGTGTGTGTAAAAGTTATTCAACCTGTTTGTCTCAAAAAAAATCTTCCAACTCTAAAATGAAATGTCAAAAAAAAAGTCAAGTGGGCGGGGCTTGTGATCAGCCAATAAATAAGCAGCTGTAGTTTTGTGTTAAATCTTGTGTTTTGCTGCCGGTGTTTACACCTCTTACTGTACGCAGGAAGTTGTTTACTGCGGAACCCATGCGTGGATAAACGTTCAGTACGATTTGGCGTGGTCGTGTGATGTCCCGCCTCCTGGCAGCGGCGTGAGGGAGTGTGTTAGCATGATAATCTCGTATGTAGGATGAAATGATAAAAAGCAAAAACACAAAGCACTGAGTCACCCGAAAACAGAACGCTTTTGTCTCCTGGTGCATTGTGGGTCTGAAATTCCTATGACGCTGTAATAGTAACTCCACCTTTGATGTGAGTGCTCATTTGCATATTAGGCCACACCCACAAGTACTTTAAAGGTATTCCTGTTTGTTACCCGCCTTCTCCTCCAGAAATGTATTGCGACTGACGTGTGTGTGTGTGTGTGTGTGTGTGTGTGTGTGTGTGTGTGTGTGTGCAGTCTGTACAGTCCATTGTCAGAAGTTTCTGATCTCGCGAGTGGGCGAGGATTGGATCTTCCTCATTCTGCTTGGACTTGTCATGGCCCTCGTCAGCTTCATCATGGACTTCTGCATTGCCATCTGCCTACAAGGTGTGTGTGTGTGTGTGTGTGTGTGTGTCTCATGTATTAAGTGTATAGTGAATGTTTCTTGTGTACATGATGGCCTTGTGTTGTGCCGTATGTCTCCAGAATGTCGTTGATGAATATTGACATTGTGTGTGTGTGTGTGTGTGTGTGTGTGTGTGTGTGATCTCTCCAGCTCAGAAGTGGATGTATGGAGGTTTAGACAGTAACATGGTCCTGCAGTACTTGGCATGGATCACTTACCCTGTAGTCCTAATCAGCTTCTCCGCCGGATTTACACACATCGTAGCTCCACAGGCTGCTGGTAACACACACACACACACACACACACACACACACACACACACACACACACACACAAACAAACATGTGCTCGTTCAAAAGTTAAAAACTAAAAGTTACAAAAGTTTTGTACGTTTTCCTCTGTGTGTGTGTGTGTGTGTGTGTGTGTGTGTGTGTGTGTGTGTGTGTGTGTGTGTGAGACAGGCTCTGGTATCCCTGAGATGAAGACGATCCTGAGGGGCGTGGTGCTGAAGGAGTATCTCACTCTCAAAACCTTCGTAGCCAAAGTCATAGGTCTGACATGTGCACTGGGGAGTGGGATGCCTCTGGGCAAGGAGGTGTATATATACACACACACATACACACACACACACACACACACAGACACACACCACTGAGTGTTAACACTGATCTCCGTCTCCAGGGTCCGTTCGTACACATCGCCAGTCTGTGTGCTGCGCTGCTCTGCAAGTTCATGTCCCTGTTTGGTGGAATTTATGAGGTAAATATTAAATGACAAAATCCTCCTGTATTTCCGCTGCTCCCATTAGGGGGCGCCACTGCCCTGCCCTTCCTAATGCCACCCTCCCTGTTTATCCGTGCTTGGGCCCAATGCACTGTTTGTGCAGCACTAATGGCTGCGGACTTACAATTCAGAGATAAGGGCCTTGTTCAGGGGCCCCCGAGTGGCAGCTCAGTGGTGCTGGGATTTAAATCTGTGCCGACTATATACTGATTAATACATTTCCTGTAAAGATTTAACATGTAAAATTATAAAACTGTAAAATATAGTTGAAAAGAAAATATTACAATGAAATAAATGTTTAGTAGCTTTTAATCCTTATGTAATTAATGAATAGAATAAGTACATTTGAATATGAATGAATAAATAAACGGATGAACGAGTGAATGAGGAATAAACAAATTCGTGAATTAATTAATTTATGAATAAATAGATTGTGAACAAATGAGTGAATAAATCACATGTGATTCACCTGAACATCAACAGTGTTGACTTAATTATTGACCGTGAAATTATTAAATAAACAATTCTAATTAATTATATTAATTTATAATTCATTTATAGTTTTTATAGTACTTCTGGTGAGTAGATTAGTAGTGTGTGTGTGTGTGTGTGTGTGTGTGTGTGTGTGTGTGTGCTCACTCCTCTGTTTCTCCGTTATCCACTGCTTCCTGAGGACCCGAACTCGACTGGTATGAAGGTAAGAGAGTAGAACTGCATTTCCCACAATGCACCTCACTCAGCACCATTATAACTGGTACAGTGTGTTACTGTGTTACGGTGTGTAGCTGAAAGTTACTGTCATTCAACTTTCCAACCAATCAGAATCCAGTATATAATAATCATTATTAAAGACACTATCTTTGTTACTGTTCCAGTCTGCTGATGACATGATCAGTAGTACACGGCAAACATCTCACAAACATCTCATTCACACATCTTTATATTGTGTGTGTGTGTGTGTGTGTGTGTGTTGCAGAACGAATCACGGAACATAGAAATGTTGGCGGCTGCGTGTGCTTAGGGGTCGGCTGCTGCTTTGCCGCCCCGATTGAGGTGAGAGTGGACACACACACAACACAC
>JACRUU010000021.1:815750-830750 GCA_030449085.1 Kryptopterus vitreolus
AGAGAAATAGTTAACATTATTTTTGTAAGGATGTTATGGTACGCACTGAGGCAGAGGGAATTCTGGATCAGAAACACCTCTGGGTACTACAAAAGAAAACACACACACACACACACACACAACACACACACACACACACACACACACACACACACACACGTGTCCCATTCTTCAAAAGGATTGTTTTATATCAGGGATGAATAAAGAGATTTTAACATAAGCACAAACTCTGTCTTTGTTTGGTTTCACTTTTTGAAATTTATTAATATATATATAGTTTTTATTGTTTTAACAGCACAGTGTTTGTGTTTGTGTGGTGTGTTGTCTGTCTGTGTTTTGTGTGTGTGTGTGTGTGTCTGTGTGTTTGTGTGTGTGTTTGTGTGTGTGTATGTGTGTGTGTGTGTGTTGTGTGTGTGTGTGTTGTGTGTGTGTGTGTGTTTGTGTTTGTGTGTGTTTGTGTGTGTGTGTTGTTTGATGTGTGTGTGTGTGTGTGTGTGTGTGTGTGTGTGTGTGTGTGTGTGTGTGTGTGTGTGTGTCTGTGTGTTTGTGTGTGTGTTTGTGTGTTTGTGTGTATAATTGTATAAATTGAAGTTGAAAAGTTTTATTGTTCATATTGAATGTGATTGTGTAGAGACAGGGCAGAAAGGGGCGGGGCAGAAAGCGGCGGGGCAGACAGGGGCGGGACAGAAAGGGGCGGGGCAGACACGCAACACACGTGTAATACAAACAGCTGAGCTGATGCAGGAAACCTTTATTTACTCATAAATATAATAATGAAATCCCGTGTTTATTATTCTGACCAATCACAGCACAGGATGATGATGATGATGATGATGATGATGATGATGATGACGATGTGTTTAGGGTAGTAGGTAAGAAGAGGATTTATATCTGTCAGGATGATTTAAAACATCACACACACACACACACACACACAGTTGTCATAGACTACAAGCTTTCCACCAAATTATTCATAATAGTTAATAAATAATAAATACTGCTCAGCCCAATAAAAATAACAATAATCATAATAATAATAACAATAATAACAATAAGACGTACACACACACACACACACATCTGTGAGAAACAGCTGTTACTGTGTACCAGAGCGAGTGTGTAACTGTTTACACCTTATTTTATATGTTTATTTTATTATCTCACCCAAAGTAACTACAGATAACACAAGTCCAATATACAACCCCTCACATCCCCCCTCTCTCTCTCTCTGTCTGTCTCTCTATATGTCTCTCTCTCTGTCTCTCTCTCTCTCTCTCTCTCTCTCTCTCTCTCTCTCTCTCTCTCTCTCTCTCCTGTCTTGGGTCCCTGTCTCTCTCTGTCTCTGTCTATCTCTCTCTCTGTCTCTCTCTCTTGTCTCTCTCTCTCTGTGTCTGTCTCTCTGTCTCTGTATGTCTCTCTCTCTGTCTCTGTCTCTCTATCTCTCTCTCTCTCTGTCTGTCTCTCTGTCTCTCTCCTCTCTCTCTCTGTCTCTCTGTCTCTCTCTCTGTCTGGTCTCTCTGTTATCTCTCTCCCTCTATCCCTCTCTCTCCCTCTCTCTGTCTCTCTCTGTGTCTTCTGTCTCTGTCTCTGTCTTCTCTCTGTCTCTCTCTGTCTCTCTCTGTCTCTCTCTGTCTCTTGTATCTCTCTCCTCTCTCTCTCTCTCCGTCTCTCTCTGTCTATCTCTCTCTCTCTCTCTTGTCTCTGTCTCTCTATGTCTCTTCCGATCTTGTTCTCTCTCTGTCTCTCTCTGGTTCTCAGTCTCTCTCTCTCTCTCTCTGTCTCTTCTCTCTCTGTCTCTCTCTCTGTCTCTCTCTGTCTCTGTCTCTCTCAATCTCTCTCACTCTCTCTCTCTCTCACACTCTCTCTCTCTCTCTCTCTGTCTCGCCTCTCTCTCTCGCTCTCTCTCTCTCTCTCTCTCTCTCTCTCTCTCTCTTCTCTCTTTGTCTCTCTCTCTCTCTGTCTCTCTCTCTGTCTCTCTCTCTCTGTCTCTGTCTCTCTTCTTCTCTGGCTATCTCTCTCTGTCTATCTTCTCTCTCTCTCTCTGTCTCTCTGTCTCTCTCTCTCTCTCTCTCTCTCTCTCTGTCTCTCTCTCAGTCTCTGTCTCTGTCTCTCTCTCTCTCTCTCTCTCTCTGTCTCTCTCGGTCTCTGTCTCTCTCTCTCTGTCTCTCTCTCTCTCTCAGTCTCTCTATCTCTCTCTCTCTCTCTCTCTCTCGTATCTCTCTCTCTCTCTCTCTCTCTCTCATCTCTCTCTCTCTCTTCTCTGTCTCTCAGAAACCCACGTCTCAAACTCACGTCCCAAACCTGAGTCTCAAACCCGCGTCTCAAACTCACGTCTCAAACCCCGTCTTAAACTTACGTCTCAAACTCACGTCTCAAACCCCAGTCTGAAACCCCCGTTTCAAACTCGCGTCTCAAACCCCCGTTTCAAACCCCCGTCTCAAAACCCGTCTCAAAACCCGTCTCAAACCCACGTCTCAAACCCACGTCTCAAAACCCGTCTCAAACCCCCGTCTCAAACCCCCGTCTCAAAACCCGTCTCAAAACCCGTCTCAAACCCCCGTCTCAAACCCCGTCTCAAAACCCGTCTCAAACCCACGTCTCAAACCCACGTCTCAAAACCCGTCTCAAACCCCCGTCTCAAACCCACGTCTCAAAACCCGTCTCAAACCCCCGTCTCAAACCCACGTCTCAAACCCACGTCTCAAAACCCGTCTCAAACCCCCGTCTCAAACCCACGTCTCAAAACCCGTCTCAAACCCCCATCTCAAACTCACGTCTCAAACTCACGTCTCAAACCTGCGTCTCACCGTGTGGAGCGTCTCCATGGCTCCAGTCTCCGTGGTAACCCTCTGAGTGGGAGTTTCTGTCTCCCTGGCAACCCCCATCGTGTCTGTGAAGGAGTCGACGTCTCCGTAAGGCTCCGCTCTCGGCCCTCGCTGAAGAACGGAAGGAGCAGGAGGACGAGCGAGAGGAAGAGTGGACGGACAGAGAGCTCATGGTGATGAAGATCGGAGGTGGAGAACTTCGGCTCGCCTGATTTAACCCCACGCCCAGGTGCATTGCCCAGGCGCCCCTACTCCACCTCCACCACCTCCGTCTCCACCTCCTCCATAACTCCACCACCTCCTTCTCCTCTTCACCTCCTCCTACTCCACCACCTCCACCTCCTTGTCCTCCTCCACCTCCACCACCTCCTTGTCCTCCTCCACCTCCACCACCTCCTACTCCACCTCTTCCACCTCCTCCTACTCCACCACCTCCTTTTCCTCTTCCTCCTCGTTCTCCTCCTCCACCACCTTCTCCACCACCTCGTCCTCCACCTCATCCTCCATCTCAACTTTGTTTAGGATTCAAAATCAGAAATCCCTTCATTTTATTACTATATTTATTACTTTATTAATGTTCATAACTATTAGGACATGACCCTTTATTAACATTCATAACTATTAGGACATGACCCTTTATAAATGTTCATAACTATTAGCACATGACCCTATATTAACATTCATATCTATTAGCACATGACCCTTTATTAACATTCATAACTATTAGGACATGACCCTTTATAAATGTTCATAACTATTAGGACATGACCCTTTATTAACATTCATATCTATTAGGACATGACCCTTTATTAACATTCATAACTATTAGGACATGACCCTTTATTAATGTTCATAACTATTAGGACATGACCCTTTATTAACATTCATATCTATTAGCACATGACCCTTTATAAATATACTATTAGGACATGACCCTTTATTAACATTCATAACTATTAGCACATGACCCTTTATAAATGTTCATAACTATTAGGACATGACCCTTTATTAACATTCATATCTATTAGGACATGACCCTTTATTAACATTCATAACTATTAGGACATGACCCTTTATAAATGTTCATAACTATTAGGACATGACCCTTTATTAACATTCATAACTATTAGCACATGACCCTTTATAAATGTTCATAACTATTAGGACATGACCCTTTATTAACGTTCATAATTATTATTAATATTACTATTATTCATTTTAATTAAAACACTATGATCCTTTTGGGTTGGTTCCTGATTTGGGACACGCCCCTCTATGACGGTTTGGGACGCAGTCACTTCTCTGTACCAGACAGTAATTAGAACACCTCCCATTAAAAATGTTGATCATTAATCAACACTGTCTGTCAAAATTGGGACACAAACCCCCCAAACCCCCCCCACCCCCCCCCCCACACACACACACACCCACACACACCCACACCCACACACACACATACACACACACACACACCCCTTTCCCACAGTCAGACTGTCCATTAGCGCTGCCTAAATTGGGATTTCCTTTAGTCGGATCACTGATTGAAACACAGCACTTGGTTTCTCTCGATCACAATTTGGGACACGACCTTGTCTTGTTCTGCATCACTGGTTTTTCTCCCCCTTGTCGTTTATGGATTGGGACACAGCCCTCTTTTCCCTTTTCACGTGGGACTCGATACACACTCGCCATACTGACACTTTCAGTGTATGTGTGTTTTTTTGTAAATACCATTGATTGTTTTTATTGATAAAACAAGGCAGAAAGAAAGTCGTTATATTTTAAAACAATCAGCATTCAATACTTTCATATTAATCAATAAAAACAGCAAAAACAACAAAAACAAGGAAAGTGAGAGTTTGTTATTCGACATTTTTCATCAGGAGATTTGCACTTCGTTCATGGTGTGTGTGTGTGTGTGTGTGTGTGTGAGCATAGGGGATCACAGGATGTCTTAATTAAGAGTGTGTGAACAGTTAAGAATGTGTGTGTGTGTGTGTGTGTGTGTGTGTGTGTGTGTGGAGGCTTTTTTTGTCTTTTGTTCCTTTTCTTTCTATCATATGGACAGACATTTTGGACACAACTCCACCATCACACACACACACACACACACACACACACACACACACACACATGCAAGCTCAATGTCGACCCAGTTGTGTATAACGAGGCCACTGGTGACGTGTCACTGCCAAAAAAACAAAAAAAAAACAAATTCAGCACTATGACAGGCAGCGGAATCCACCAATCACAGATGAGCTGGGTGATAGGCTGAAGCCCCGCCCACAAAACGGTCAAATTCTGCTGAATAGAGAGAGAGAAGGAGAGAGGGATGGAGACGAAAAGAAACGGCTTGAAAAGAAAAGAAGATTTGAGTGTTATTTATAGAAACGATGGCACGCTCGGCGTTAAAGGCACGATGTGGTCGAATCCCCTGAGGTGCCACAAAGCCCTGCGTGATACCCAACACACACACACACACACACACACACACACACACACACGTGTTAGTTCTATAGTTAGTGTGTAATCTGATACAAAAAAACCTCACATTCCTTTATGAGGATTAAACGCAGTTCGGTCCCCACAAAGAGCTAAATACACGGTCACAGTATTACAGTAGTGCACTCCGAACATCGTCCCCTTGCTGTGGTGTTGGGTGGAAAAGTTTGTGCACCCCCTCATCCCCTCAGGGTGTGATCTGATTGGTCTATAAATAAGCAGGCGTGTGGGTGTGGCCAAAAAGAACGCAAGCGCAGACGAGTCTTTGTGTTTGGAAGGGCGCACAAACATTTGCACTCAACTGTAAACATTGAACTCGTGAAGAAATCAGGAAGACACACACACACACACACACACACACACACACACACAGGTGGAGTTCGTGTCCAATAAGGTCTACACACTTGCCCTAAGGTGGGCGGGATTTCAGAGCCAATCAGATTTCACAAACGGAACGTCGTCCGAGGGATCGCCATGGCAACGACGGAACGATCGTCAGCAAACAAAATTAGCCCGTGTGTGTGTGTGTGTGTGTGTGTGTGTGTGTGTGTGTGTGTCCTGGAGAGACAGTACTTGACATTTCCAGAGAATAAAGGAGAAAAATGAGAGAGAGAGAGAGAGAGAGAGAGAGAGAATACGGTCACGTCGTTCCTATATATAAAAAAAGAAAAGGTTTCAGGCCCAAAGACGTGATTAAAGAAACGTGTCACAGGTTTTTTTTTGTTTGTCACAAAGAAAGAGAGAGAAGTGCGTTTCACATGCTCACGGGGAAAAACGAACCTCTGGCAAAAATCACACGTACAAAAATAGAACGACTTTCCCACAAACCCCCGAAAACCTCGTCCTCGCCGCGCCCCGCCTCGCACAGCCCCGCCTCGCCGCGCCCCGCCTCGCACAGCCCCGCCTCTAACACCTAACCAATCATCATCATCATCATCATCAGAATATAACACGTGTTTACAAAACAAGTCCGTAAATAAAACAGGAGTTTTGTTTATGCGTGGTGATAAAAGGCGTTCCCTCGTCACGTTACATTCCCAGCGTTCCGCTTTTCCCGGGCGCTTCGGCAGAATACGAGTGAAGAGTTTCCGTAGCAAGCGGCCATGCCCAAAGGATACACACCCAGGACCCAGAATGCAATGGGGCCTGAGATCTCAAGAGAAAAAACAGGGGCGGAGCTAAACAGGACAGCCAAAATTTACAAAACCGTGCAAAAAGTCGACCGAACCGGACTGAACCAGACCGAACCGGACCGGATCAGATCAGACCAGACCGAACCGGACCAGACCAGACCAGACCAAACCAGACCAGACCGAATCGGACCGAACCAGACCGAACCGGACCAGACCGAACCGGACCGAACCGGACCGAACCAGACCGAACCGGACCGAATCTAGACCAGCCGTTACCGAACCGGAGATCTAGGGTTAGGGTTAGATACGGTAATCTAACCCTAGACCAGACCGGACCGGACCGGACTGGACCAGACCGAACCGGACCAGACCGAACCAGACCAGACCCCACCAGACCCCCCCGAACCAGACCAGACCGAACTGGACCAGACCGAACCGGACCAGACCGAACCAGACCAGACCGAACTGGACCAGACCGAACCGGACCAGACCGAACCAGACCAGACCGAACTGGACCAGACTGAACCGGACCAGACCGAACCAGACCAGACCGAACTGGACCAGACCGGACCGGACCGGCGCAAAAACACCCGAGCGCCCGAGCATTCGCGCTTACATCAC
Source organism: Kryptopterus vitreolus (assembly GCA_030449085.1). NCBI lineage: Eukaryota > Metazoa > Chordata > Actinopteri > Siluriformes > Siluridae > Kryptopterus > Kryptopterus vitreolus. The sequence goes on from JACRUU010000021.1 coordinate 822,832, forward strand.
ATGCAGAAGAGATCATACAGTCTTTCCTTCCTCTGTGTTTTGCTTTTGTTGTTGTTTGTTGTTTTTTTTTTTTAGAGGCGTCGCCTTCGTTTCTGTTCGTCTCATCTTTCGAGCCGTCGTCCTCCAAACCGGTGCAGAAAAGATTGTTAAGACGCTGTTTTAAAAAAAAAAAATATATATATATATATATATATATATATATATATGTATATATATGTATATAGTCCACACCACTGTATGCAAATGAGAGGGGGCGGAGTCTAAAACACATGCCGAATTGAACATTCCCGAACGGGAGGGGGTGTGGTCAAAAAAACAATAACATGGCAGACGCTCACTGCTGTCTTTCTTCCTCCTCTTCCTCCTCGCCATCTTCCTCCGCTTCTTCCTCTTCCTCTTCTTCCTCGTCGAGTGACACTACGCCAGACGACGCAACGTCTGAAACTTTCCTCCGTGCGGAATATTCCGCCGTGCACCAAGCCCCGCCCCGACAAGGCGTGTCTTCGTCTTCAAACGTTTCAGAGAAGGAATGACCCCGCCTCTGCCCCGCCCTCTGGAGGCGGGCCAAAAGTAGGAGGTCCTCTCTGCCGTGCAGCGCGCCCAGGATCTTAGCGGCGAGGTCGTCTCCGCAGCGACCGAGGTCACGCAGCAGGGGGTGTGTCTCATCCAGACTGCACGTGCTGGAGCCCAGCGTGTCCGGCAGTGACCCCGGTAACCCCGACGGAGGGGAAAGGTCAACTGCGACGCCGCTTTCAGCCTCCCGCAGCCGAGCCTCACAGACGCGGGTTTGTATGAGATCCCGTAGGTAATGAGGGTACGAGGAGAGATCTGCAGGAACACAACATGGAGTGAGTGTGTGTGTGTGTGTGTGTGTGTGTGTGTGTGTGTGTGTTTATATAATGTTTAAACTTATTCGTCCAATCAGATTACACGATTCAACAGAGCTGTGCTTTTATTTTCTAGTTATATTTATTATTATTATTATTATTATATATTTTTGGTTTCTTTCTTTTTTTTTTAATAATAATTTATCATTGAATTTTAATTCATTCATTATTGTTATTATTGTTATTGTGTGGTGGTTGTTGTTGTTGTTGTTATTGTCTATTATTATTAAGCGTGATGGGATTTAAACGTCTCTCTGTTGGAATGTAATTTGTGAAAGCAGTTATAAAATATAAGATTTGAATATAAATGATATAAAGTGTATGAACTCGTTTCTACATGCGGAGTAATAATGTCACATTCATCCACCTTTCTCTCTTTCTTTCAGCTCTATTTCTCTTTTATTGCTTTTTTCTATATACATCCCTTCTTCTGTCTCTCTACACATTAAACATGCAGGAGAAGCAAAGCAGAGATATCAGATATCAGCACAACCAAGCAAAAAGAGAGAGAGAGAGAGGGGGAGAAAGAGGCGAGAGAGGGAGGAGAGTGGGGGAGAGGGAGAGAGAGGGAGAGAGAAGAAAAGAGAGAGAGAGAGAGGGAGAGAGAGAGAGAGAGACAGAGAGAGAGAGACAGAGAGAGAGAGGGAGAGAGAGGAGAGAGAGAGAGAGAGAGAGAGAGAGAGGGTTGGTGTTGTTGGGGGGTGTTGTTTTGTGGTTGATGTGAGATGAGAGAGGGACTGTGGGGTTTAGAGGTTGATGTAGGTGAGTGGTGAGTGTTTGATGTTAAGTTATAGTGGTGTGTTTGTTGTTGAGGGTTGGTGTTGGTTGTTGTTTTGGTGGTTTGATGTGGATGTTTTGGTGGTGGTGGTGATGTGGTGGTGGTTGTGTGATCGTGTTTGATGTTGAGGTGGTGTGGATGTTGTTGTGGGGTGGTGTAGTTGTGTGGTGGGTTGTTCGAGTTTTGTGTGTGTTGATGGGGCGGGGGGTGGGGTGTGGGGGGTTTGTGGTGGTGGTTGATGTATAGTGTTTGATGTGGTGATGGGGGTGGTTTGGGTTGGGGTGGTGGTTGTTTGTGGGTGGGGGTTGATGTTTTGTTATGTGTTTGGATGTGATGCGGTGGTTTTGTTGTTGTTGGGGTGGTGGTTGTTGTGGTGGTGGTTGATGTTATAGTGTTTGATGTTGATGCGGTGGTTGTTGTTGTTGGGGTGGTTGTTATTGTGGTGGTGGTCTGATGTTTTGGGTGGTTGATGTGGTTGATGCGGTGGTTGTTGTTGTTGGGGTGGTTGTTGTTGTGGTGGTGGTTGATGTTATAGTGTTTAATGTTGATGCGGTGGTTGTTGTTGTTGTTGGGTGGTTGTTGTTGTTGTGTGGTGGTTGTTGTGGTGGTGGTTGATGTTATAGTGTTTGATGTTGATGTGGTGGTTGTTGTTGTTGTTGGGGTGGTTGTTTTAGTGGTGGTTGATGTTATAGTGTTTGATGTTGATGCGGTGGTGGTTGTTGTGGTTGTTGTTGTGGTGGTTGTTTTGATGTGGTGGTTTGAGTGGATGTTATGGTGAGTGTTTGATATTGATGTGTTGGTTGTGGTTGATGTGGTTGTTTTGGTGGTGGTTGATGTTATAGTGTTTGATGTTGATGCGGTGGTTGTTGTTGTTAGGGTGGTTGTTTTAGTGGTGGTTGATGTTATAGTGTTTGATGTTGATGTGGTGGTTGTTGTTGGGGTGGTTGTTGTTGTGGTGGTGGTTAGATGTTATAGTGTTTGTTTGTTGTTTGTATGTTGATGCGGTGGTGTTGTTGTTGTTGGGGGTGGTTGTTGTTGTTGTGGTGGTGGATGCGAGTTATAGTGTTTAATGTTGATGCGGTGGTTGTTGTTGTTAGGGTGGTTGTTTTAGTGGTGGTTGATGTTATAGTGTTTGATATTGATGTGTTGGTTGTGGTTGATGTGGTTGTTTTGGTGGTGGTTGATGTTATAGTGTTTAATGTTGGTGGTTGTTGTTGTTGGTTGTTGTTTTGGTTGGTGGTTTGTGTGGTGTTGTGTTGATGTGGTATGTTATAGTGTTTGATGTTGATGTGTTGGTTGTGTTGTTGGGGTGGTTGTTTTGGTGGTGGTTGATGTTATAGTGTTTGATGTTGATGTGGTGGTTGTTGTTGTTGTGGTGGTTGTTGTTTTGGTGGTGGTTGATGTTATAGTGTTTGATGTTGATGCGGTGGTTGTTGTTGTTAGGGTGGTTGTTTTGGTGGTGGTTGATGTTATAGTGTTTGATGTTGATGTTGATGCGGTGGTTGTTGTTGTTAGGGTGGTTGTGGTTGTTGTTGTTGTGGTGGTGGTTGATGTTATAGTGTTTGATGTTGATGTGGTGGTTTGTTGTTGTTGTTGGGGTGGTGGTGTTTTATAGTGTTTAATGTGATGCGGTGGTGTTGTTGTTAGGGTGTTGTTTTATGGTGGTTGAGTTATAGTTTGATGTTGATGTGGTGGTTGTTGTTGTTGTTGGGGTGGTTGTTGTTGTTGGTGGTGGTTGGTGATGTTATAGTGTTTGATGTTGATGTTGATGGGTGGGGGTGGTGGTTGTTGTTGTTGGGGTGGTTGTTGTTTTGGGTGGGGGGGGAGTGGTGGTTGATGTTATAGTGTTTGATGTTGATGTGGTGTTGTGTTGTTGGGGTGGTTTATAGGTTGATGTGATGTTGCGGTGGGGTTGGGGTTGTTGTTTGAGGTGGTGGTTGATGTTTTAGTGGTGGTTGATGTTGATGTGTTTGGTGTTGGTTGTTTGGGGTGGGCTTGTTTGTTTTGGTGTGGTGGGTGGTTTCATGTGGTGGTTGTTGTTGGGGGGGTGGTTGTTGTGGTGGTGGTTGATGTTATAGTGTTTGATGTTGATGCGGTGGCTGTTGTTGTTGTTGGGGTGGTTGTTGTTGTGGTGGTGGTTGATGTGTTTTGTGTGGTTGTTGTTTGATATTGATGTTGTTGATGGGTTGTTGTTGGTTGGTAGTGGTGGTTGATGGGTGGGGTGGTTGTTGTGTGATGGGGGTGGTTGTTGTTGTGGTGGTTGATGGTTATGCGGTGTTGGGTTGTTGTGGGGGGGGGGTGTTGTGGGGGTGGTTGTTATGTGGGGTGGTTATGTTTAGGTGTTTGATGTGGACGGTGATGGGGGTGCGTGTGGTGGGTGTTGTTTTATAGTGTGGTGGTGTGTAGTGTTGTTGGGTTGTTGTTGTTGTGGTGGTTGTTGTTTGGGGTGGTTGATGTTATAGTGTTTGTTGTTGATGTGGTGGTGGTTGTTGTTGTGTTGTTGTTGGTGGTGGTTTGTGTTGTGTTGATGGTGTTGTTGTGGTTGATGTTATAGTGTTTGATGTTGATGCGGTGGTGTTGTTGGTTGTTGTTGTTGTGGTTATGTTATAGTGTGTTATGTTTGTTTGTTGGTTGTTTGGGTGGTTGATGTTATAGTGTTTAATGTTGATGCGGTGGTTGTTGTTGTTAGGGTGGTTGTTTTAGTGGTGGTTGATGTTATAGTGTTTGATATTGATGTGTTGGTTGTGGTTGATGTGGTTGTTTTGGTGGTGGTTGATGTTATAGTGTTTAATGTTGATGCGGTGGTTGTTGTTGTTAGGGTGGTTGTTTTAGGTGGTGGTTGATGTTATAGTGTTTGATGTTGATGCGTTATGTGTGTTGTGTTTGTTTTATGGTGTTGTTGTTGATTGTGGTGGTGTTTTGGTGGTGGTTGATGTTATAGTGTTTAATGTTGATGCGGTGGTTGTTGTTGTTAGGGTGGTTGTTTTAGTGGTGGTTGATGTTATAGTGTTTGATGTTGATGTGTTGGTTGTGGTTGATGTGGTGTGTGGTGTTGGTGGTGGTGTGATGTTATAGTGTTTAATGTTGATGCGGTGGTTGTTGTTGTTAGGGTGGTTGTTTTAGTGGTGGTGATGTGTTGATGTGATGTGGTTTGTTGTTGTTGGGGTGGTGGTTGTTTTGTGGTGGTGGTTGGGGTTGGTTGATTTATGTTATGGGGGGTTTTGTTGTTTGGGGGTAGTGGGGTTTGATGTTGATGTGGTGGTTGTTGTTGTTGGGGGTGGTTGTGTTGTTGGTGGTGGTGATGTTATAGTGTTTGATGTTGATGCGGTGGTTGTTGTTGTTGTGGTTGTTGTTTTGGTGGTGGTTGATGTTATAGTGTTTGATGTTGATGTGGTGGTTGTTGTTGTTGGGGGTGGTTGTGGTGGTGGTTGGTTGTGTTGATGTGATGTGGTGGGGTGGTTGTTGTGGTGGGGGGGTGTTGTTGTGTTGGTGGTTGTTGATGTTGTTTGGGGGGTTTGTGTTGGGTGGTGGGAGGTGGATGTTGGGGTGGTGGTGTGTTGTTGGGGTGGTTTGTGTTGTGTTGGTGGGATGTTATGATGTTGATATTGGTGTTTTGTGGGGGGTGGTTGTGGATGGTGTTGAGGTGTTTTGTTGGTTGTTGTTGTTGGGGTGGTTGTTGTTTTGGGTAGGTGGTTGGTGATTTATAGTGTTTGTGTTGGTGGTGTTGTTGATATTGATTGTTGGGTGGTGTGTGGTGGTGGTGGTTGATGTTATAGTGTTTATGATGTGGTGGTTGTTGTTGTTGTTGGGGTGGTTGTTGTTTTGGTGGTGGTTGTTGTTGGTGGTTGATAGTGTTTGATGTTGATGCGGTGGTTGTTGTTGTTGTGGTTGGGTGGTTGTTGTTGTGGTGGTGGTTGATGTTATAGTGTTTGATGTTGATGTGGTGGTGGTTGTTGTTGTTGGGGTGGTTGTTTTAGTGGTGGTTGTTTATAGTGTTTGATGTTGATGCGTTGTGCGGTGTTGTTGTTGTTTGTTGTTGTTGTGGTGGTGGTGGTTGTTGTTGATGCGGTGGTTGTTTTTGTTGTTGTTGTGGTTGTTGTTTTGTGTTGGTTGTTTGGTTTTGTTGGGATGGGTTGATGTGGTGATGTGTAGGTAGTTTTGTTGTGGTGGGGACGCGTATGTTGTTGTTGTTGTGTGTGGTGGTGGTTGATGTGGTTGTTTTGATGTTGGTGGTTGTGGTGTTGGGGATGTGTTTTAGGGTGGTTGATGTGTTGGGAGTGGTTTGTGTGTTGGTGAGGGTGGGGTGGTTGTTGTTGTGGTGGTGGTTGATGTTATAGTGTTTGATGTTGATGCGGTGGTGTTGTTGTTGGGGTGGTTGTTTTGTGGTGGTTGATGTTATAGTGTTTGATGTTGATGGTGGTGGTGGTGTTGTTGGGGGTGGTTGGTGTTGTGGTGGTGGTTGATGTTATAGTGTTTAATGTGTGATGCGGTGGTTGTTGTTGTTAGGGTGGTTGTTTGTAGTGGTGGTTGATGTTATAGTGTTTGATGTTGAGGAGGTTGTGTGGTTGTTGTTGTTGTTGGGGTGGTTGTTGTTTTGGTGGTGGTTGATGTTATAGTGTTTGATGTTGATGTGGTGGTGGTTGTTGTTGTTGGGGTGGTTGTTGTTTTGGTGGTGGTTGATGTTATAGTGTTTGATGTTGATGTGTTGGTTGTTGTTGTTGGAGTGGTTGTTGTTTTGGTGGTGTTTGTTGTGGTGGCAATCCCAATTCCCAATCTCCGACCGCTTTCTCTGTTCATTTTCCTGCACTTTCACCTTCTTTATCTTCCTTTCTCTCATATTTGGAGTGTGATTTACGCTGGATTTCCTTCCTAACGAAACCCTCCTCATTTATCCAGATTTGGGACTGGCACTGGCTTGTGCAACACTAATGAAACCCTAGTGTTGTGTGTGTGTGTTTTGTGTGGTGTGTGTGTGTGTGTGTGTGTGTGTGTGTGTGTGTGTGTGTACTGTACTGTGTATTGGGCTCATTAGCAGACAGGAAGTCCTCATCATATGAATCATCGTTCGACTCGTCTCCGTCCACTGAAGACCAGGCGCGAAGTTTAGCCTCGGCAATGGCGAACTGTTCCGCCACACCTGAAACACACACACACACACACACACACACACACACACACACACTCCTCCTTCAACACTGTAATAGTACACTATTAGAGGGCGTGACATTGCCATGGAGACGGGTTTATTTTATGGCGCATGACTCTGGTGTTTGATTGACAGCAGGATGACGCATAGTGATGACATCATACCTGAGTGTCCTCTACCACCATGACCTCGCTGTCGCATACACAAAACCATGAGTTTGCACTCAAAGACACACACACACACACACACACACAAATGTGCACGTTAATGTGTGATTGGTTGTATGATTCAGCAAGTTTGGATCAATTTCCTGCAACCATTTAATCGACCAATTGGAGTGCAGCGGCCCCTCCCCCGCCCGCCCCTCAATCTGTTCTGTACTGTGAAGATCAATTTGGTCCATTCATCACACACACACACACACACACACACACACCACACACACACACACACACTCACACACTCACACACCACACACACACACACAACACAAGCAAAACACTGCAGCCTTTTCTACTGGAGTTTGGCATTTTTCCCAGGAGCAGTGTGTAGGTGTGTGTGTGTGTGTGTGTGTGTGTGTGTGTGTGTGCAGGCAGACAGCCAGCATCCTGCAGGTGATATTGCAAACACACACACACACACACACACACACACACACACTTACGGTAATTATACAGTTCCAATACTTTATAAAAAGGTCTTGTGAGCGTTGGGGACGAAGCTAGCGCGTTACTGCTGCTGCGGTAAAAACCTCATCTGTTTCCATGACAACATACCACAAACCAGACATCCCATAATCCCAAACACTGTGTGTACAGTGTGAAAGTACCGTCCTGTGTTATTTATGTGTATTACTGCTGTTATGTTTCTCTTTTCGGACCACTCGCTGTAAAGTTACAATAATGTTTGTTAGTTTGTTTGCTAAGTGTTTATAATCTGTCTGATCTAATGTATATAGATAATATATAAAGATAATATATAAAGTATATATTGATAATATATAAAGATAATAAAGATAATATATAAAGATAATATATAATAAAGATAATATAAAGATAATAATAGATAATAAAGATCATATATAAAGATAATATATAATAAATATAAA
>JACRUU010000021.1:835750-853250 GCA_030449085.1 Kryptopterus vitreolus
GAGGGGGGGTGACCGTATCTATGGCGACCGTCTGTCGCCGCGGCCCGGGATTGACGTCACGGATGTCACGTCACATCGAACGACCGTTCAATTCTGGCGGCTCGCGCTCAAAATAAATAAATAAATCTCTCGTTCCCCAATATATACACAAACACATATATACACAAACACACACACACACCACACACACACACATACACGAACACATACAGACACACACACACCACACACACAGAGCGTGGTGCTCATTGTCTGCACACTGGCGCTTATTCTTCAATAAAGTGCCTTTAACTGTAATTAGTTACATTTTTAAAATGTATTCATTATTATTCTATATTCTATTATATTATATTATCATTATATTATTTATTATATTATATTATATTATATTATATTATATTATATATTCCTTTATGGACGCAGGAGTCGATAGGTGGGTGCACGCGGTAAAAGTTTGTGAATCTCGTAGCCAATGGGAGCGGGTTAATTTGATCACGTGATTTAGGAGCCACTAATTAGTTGCCGGTGTGTAAATGAGAGCAGGTAAAAAGCAGGAGGGAGAGATATCATCCAACAGGTACAGTCTCTCTCTCTCTCTCTCTCTCTCTCTCTCTCTCTCTCTCTCTCTCTCTCTCTCTCTCTCTCTCTCTCTCTCTCTCTCTCTCTCCTCTCTCTCTCTCTCTCTCTCTCTCTCTCTCTTTCTCATTGTGAGGATAAACAGTAACATTAAGTGTTGTTTGTGGGGATAAACAGTAACATTAAGTGTTGTTTGTGAGGATAAACAGTAACATTAAGTGTTGTTTGTGAGGGATAAACAGTAACATTAAGTGTTGTTTGTGGGGATAAACAGTAACATTAAGTGTTGTTTGTGAGGATAAACAATAACATTAAGTGTTGTTTGTGAGGATAAACAGTAACATTAAGTGTTGTTTGTGAGGATAAACAGTAACATTAAGTGTTGTTTGTGAGGATAAACAGTAATATTAAGTGTTGTTTGTGAGGATAAACAGTAATATTAAGTGTTGTTTGTGAGGATAAACAGTAACATTAAGTGTTGTTTGTGAGGATAAACAGTAACATTAAGTGTTGTTTGTGAGGATAAACAGTAACATTAAGTGTTGTTTGTGAGGATAAACAGTAACATTAAGTGTTGTGGGGATAAACAGTAACATTAAGTGTTGTTTGTGAAGGATAAACAGTAACATTAAGTGTTGTTTGTGAAGGATAAACAGTAACATTAAGTGTTGTTTGTGAAGGATAAACAGTAACATTAAGTGTTGTTTGTGAAGGATAAACAGTAACATTAAGTGTTGTTTGTGAAGGATAAACAGTAACATTAAGTGTTGTTTGTGAGGATAAACAGTAACATTAAGTGTTGTTTGTGAGGATAAACAGTAACATTAAGTGTTGTTTGTGAGGATAAACAGTAACATTAAGTGTTTGTGAGGATAAACATTAACATTAAGTGTTTGTGAGGATAAACAGTAACATTAAGTGTTGTTTGTGAGGATAAACAGTAACATTAAGTGTTGTTTGTGAGGATAAACAGTAACATTAAGTGTTGTTTGTGAGGATAAACAGTAACATTAAGTGTTGTTTGTGAGGATAAACAGTAACATTAAGTGTTGTTTGTGAGGATAAACAATAACATTAAGTGTTGTTTGTGAGGATAAACATTAACATTAAGTGTTGTTTGTGAGGATAAACATTAGCATTAAGTGTTTGTGAGGATAAACATTAACATTAAATGTTTGTGAGGATAAACAGTAACATTAAGTGTTGTTTGTGAGGATAAACAGTAACATTAAGTGTTGTTTGTGAGGATAAACATTAAGTGTTGTTTGTGAGGATAAACAATAACATTAAGTGTTTGTGAGGATAAACATTAACATTAAGTGTTTGTGGGGATAAACAGTTTGTGAGGATAAACAGTAACATTAAGTGTTGTTTGTGAGGATAAACATTAACATTAAATGTTTGTGAGGATAAACAGTAACATTAAGTGTTGTTTGTGAGGATAAACAGTAACATTAAGTGTTTGTGAGGATAAACATTAACATTAAGTGTTTGTGAGGATAAACAGTAACATTAAGTGTTGTTTGTGAGGATAAACATTAACATTAAGTGTTGTTTGTGAGGATAAACAGTAACATTAAGTGTTTTTGTGAGGATAAACAGTAACATTAAGTGTTGTTTGTGAGGATAAACATTAACATTAAGTTTGTGAGGATAAACAGTAACATTAAGTGTTTGTGAGGATAAACATTAACATTAAATGTTTGTGAGGATAAACAGTAACATTAAGTGTTTGTGAGGATAAACATTAACATTAAATGTTTGTGAGGATAAACAGTAACATTAAGTGTTGTTTGTGAGGATAAACAATTAACATTAAGTGTTTGTGAGGATAAACAGTAACATTAAGTGTTGTTTGTGAGGATAAACAGTAACATTAAGTGTTGTTTGTGAGGATAAACAATAACATTAAGTGTTGTTTGTGAGGATAAACAGTAACATTAAGTGTTGTTTGTGAGGATAAACAGTAACATTAAGTGTTGTTTGTGGGGATAAACAGTAACATTAAGTGTTGTTTGTGAGGATAAACAGTAACATTAAGTGTTGTTTGTGGGGATAAACAGTAACATTAAGTGTTGTTTGTGGGGATAAACAGTAACATTAAGTGTTGTTTGTGGGGATAAACAGTAACATTAAGTGTTGTTTGTGAGGGATAAACAGTAACATTAAGTGTTGTTTGTGAAGGATAAACAGTAACATTAAGTGTTGTTTGTGAAGGATAAACAGTAACATTAAGTGTTGTTTGTGAAGGATAAACAGTAACATTAAGTGTTGTTTGTGAGGATAAACAGTAACATTAAGTGTTGTTTGTGAGGATAAACAGTAACATTAAGTGTTGTTTGTGAGGATAAACAGTAACATTAAGTGTTGTTTGTGAAGGATAAACAGTAACATTAAGTGTTGTTTGTGAGGATAAACAGTAACATTAAGTGTTGTTTGTGAAGGATAAACAGTAACATTAAGTGTTGTTTGTGAGGATAAACAGTAACATTAAGTGTTGTTTGTGAGGATAAACAGTAACATTAAGTGTTGTTTGTGAGGATAAACAGTAACATTAAGTGTTTGTGAGGATAAACATTAACATTAAATGTTTGTGAGGATAAACAGTAACATTAAGTGTTTGTGAGGATAAACATTAACATTAAATGTTTGTGAGGATAAACAGTAACATTAAGTGTTTGTGAGGATAAACATTAACATTAAATGTTTGTGAGGATAAACAGTAACATTAAGTGTTGTTTGTGAGGATAAACAATAACATTAAGTGTTGTTTGTGAGGATAAACAGTAACATTAAGTGTTGTTTGTGAAGGATAAACAGTAACATTAAGTGTTGTTTGTGAGGATAAACAGTAACATTAAGTGTTGTTTGTGAGGATAAACAGTAACATTAAGTGTTGTTTGTGAGGGATAAACAGTAACATTAAGTGTTGTTTGTGAGGGATAAACAGTAACATTAAGTGTTGTTTGTGAGGATAAACAGTAACATTAAGTGTTGTTTGTGAGGATAAACATTAACATTAAGTGTTGTGTTATGAGGATAAACAGTAACATTAAGTGTTTGTGAGGATAAACATTAACATTAAATGTTTGTGAGGATAAACAGTAACATTAAGTGTTTTTGTGAGGATAAACATTAACATTAAATGTTTGTGAGGATAAACAGTAACATTAAGTGTTTGTGAGGATAAACATTAACATTAAATGTTTGTGAGGATAAACAGTAACATTAAGTGTTTGTGAGGATAAACATTAACATTAAGTGTTGTTTGTGTTGTTTGTGAGGATAAACAATAACATTAAGTGTTGTTTGTGAGGATAAAATTAAGTGTTTGTGAGGATAAACATTAAGTGTTTGTGAGGATAAACATTAAGTGTTGTTTGTGAGGATAAACAGTAACATTAAGTGTTGTTTGTGAGGATAAACAGTAACATTAAGTGTTGTTTGTGAGGATAAACAGTAACATTAAGTGTTGTTTGTGAGGATAAACAGTAATATTAAGTGTTGTTTGTGAGGATAAACAATAACATTAAGTGTTGTTTGTGAGGATAAACAGTAATATTAAGTGTTGTTTGTGAGGATAAACAGTTAATATTAAGTGTTGTTTGTGAGGATAAACAGTAATATTAAGTGTTGTTTGTGAGGATAAACAGTAATATTAAGTGTTGTTTGTTAACATTAAGTGTTGTTTGTGAGGATAAACATTAACATTAAGTGTTGTTTGTGAGGATAAACATTAACATTAAGTGTTGTTTGTGAGAATAAACAGTAACATTAAGTGTTGTTTGTGAGGATAAACAGTAATATTAAGTGGTGTTTGTGAGAATAAACAATAACATTAAGTGTTGTTTGTGAGAATAAACAGTAACATTAAGTGTTGTTTGTGAGGATAAACATTAACATTAAGGATAAACATTAAGTGTTGTTTGTGATAAACATTAATATTAAGTGTTGTTTAGTAGGAGGGATGCCGCGTTGTTTAGGATAAACAGTGGGATTGAGTAGCATAGACTAACACTAACATTAAGACTAAGTGATGTTTGCTAGTCTAGCCATTTAAACCATATCCTGTTTATCAACATCAGATTGTTTAGTGTTTAGCATTGTGACTTTGTTGACTGGATTGTTTGTTTGTGTGGCAGTTGGGTAAATAGCGGTTATGTTCTGGTGTGTTAGCGGTAATGGTAACACCAAGATGGACGCGCGAGCGGGAGAGAAACGCCACGTGATCGGCGCTCACAGCGAGACAACAAAGACGCCTATTTCTGGAGTGTCTTTCTATCAGCTGTGTAGGAGACGTTCTTCTTTCTTCTCTCGCGCTTCTCTCGGCTGCCCGTGCTCGAGGCGGTTTGCGGGTGGGCGGCTGAAAGAACACGAGTTCGGAACGCTGCTATTTCCAGACGCGCACACACACACACACACACACACACACACACACATGCTGGTTTTTGACAATAAAATGTTGGCACCTCGAGGTACTGGTCCAGGTCCTCGAGTGGTACGCTCAGGAGACGGGACAACCCGCTGTGTGTACTACCACCCAAAAGTTCCAGGTCAGACAGGGACGTGTCGGCGGTCCAGTCTCCCCGTAACCCTCCCCCTGCCGCTGTGGAGAGGAAGAAGATGGTGAAGGTGCGTGGTGGTGAAGGTGCGTGTTGGCGTAGATGCCGACGCGGCACCGGATACACACTTCATCTCCACTACCGCCTGCGTTCGGCTCCAACACCTGCTGAAGGTCCTACTGGACCACATCTCCTTATTCTCCATCCATCCTGAGATAAAGTGTCCATCACGTGCCGTCATACAGAGACCCCGCCCCTCGGACGGTTACCATGGCAACCTGGTGTACCGTGCCCCGTACCTTTCCGGGTCTCGTGCAGTGTTTGGGTTTCTGCTGAAGATTAGCCATGCTGTGTGTGTGTGCGTGCGTGTGTGTGTGTGCGTGCGTGCGTGTGTGTGTGTGTGTGTGTTTCAGGGCTTCATGCAGCAGACCTGCCGGAGAAGCAGCACAGGAACTTCCCATCACACCCACACGCAACATGGTGACATCACTTCCTGCCATGCTGTTTACAAAAACACCCCGGCGTTCCGTACAGGTGAGCGTGCGATGTTTAATGTCTCTGATGCGAGTTCCGCGTCCCGATTGGTCAGAACCTGGCGATTTGGTTCTCTGTAACAGCACCTCTGAACGTAGTGCACACGCTCTTGTCCTACTGCTCTCTGTAATTAGAGGGAAGGAGTCTCCAGTGTCAGCATAGAGCTGGACCTTGTGCTCAAGGGAACGAAGCTGAAGGTCATGTAACCTAATCGTTTTAGTGACTCGGTTCTTTGAATCTTATTCATCACAATCTTTTTTAGTTAATTTTTTAATTGTAAATAAACCAAAATCCCGAACATGTCTATGTAATCCAACTTCTGCTATAAATGTGTGTGTGTGTGTGTGTGTGTGTGTGTGTAACTGCATAACATCTATGGGAGTCCAGCAGAAAATGAATGAATCACTGATTGAGAGTCGCATTCAGGACTCGTTCAGAATGAATGAATCATTGATGAACGACTCATGGCTAGATCGACTCTTTATTATGCTAATGTTGATGGTTATGTTTAGCTAGCTGGATGTTTTTAAATGTTAGCGGGATGTTTATTGCAGACACACAGATATATTGTGAGATTTTTCTTCTCTGTAATCCGCTGGATTTGTATATTTTCTCTGAAATGAAAGCGTTTAGCATCAGGTTAGCCTCAGTCGCGACTTGGGTTGCACTTCCTCTTTATCGCCGCTCGTGTGATGTTCTGCTCGATACCCGACACGCCGCCGGTTCTTTTCACTCGCAGTGTGAGCATGTGACGCTCCGGCCTCGCCCCTCGACCCACACGGCGCGCTGAAACCAAACCCCTGCTCGGAGACGCCTTCGCGTGTGAGGCGTCGTCTTTACAAAAACGCGTCCTGATCTTTACCTGTCAAATACCTGCTTTTCCACAGACACACACACACACACACACACACACACACACACACACACTGATTTATCTAGTAGTGTTGAGTCAGATAAAACACTGTGGTGTGGAAGAGCGACACCTGAGGAAGGTAAACAGGTGTTAATGTAACACTGGGGTGTAGTAATAAGGTGTTGTGTTAACTCTCACCTTTATGACTGCACACACACACACACACACACACACACACACACACACACATGCAGTACGATCAAACGCAACACCGCAGGCGTTAATGCAACACGGGGAATTTTTTGGTCTTGTCCCCGTTTGTCCGTATCGAGTCCATCTGGTGTGAGAAACAGTCACCGCGTCACACTGAGCAACAGGCGGAAAGGTTCGAGGCCACCAGCAGATCAGGCCATCTGGAATGACTGTGACGGATGAAATGACCTCACCCAAACTTATCACACACCGTGTGTGTGTGTGTGTGTGTGTGTGTGTGTGTGTGTGTGTGTGTGTGTGTGTGTGTGTGTGTGTGTTGGCTCTAAGCAGCGTTTGACTTTTATGGTGTTGCTCGTCTCAGTCGTCACCTGTGGGGAATTAGGACGAGGCCGAGTTACGCTAATCACAACAATGACACCTGTATCTGTGTTTGTACCTACACCTCCATCTACATCTGTCCCTCCATCTACACCCCCATCTACATCTGTCCCTCCACCTACACCCCCATCTACATCTACACCTCCATCTCCTCCATCTACAACTCCATCTACATCTAATCTCCTCCATCTACACCTCCATCTACCTCTGTCCCTCCACACTACACCCCCATCTACATCTGTCCCTCCACCTACACCCCCATCTACATCTGTCCCTCCACCTACACCCCCATCTACATCTGTCCCTCCACCTCACCCCCATCTACATCTGTCCCTCCACCTACACCCCCATCTACATCTGTCCCTCCACCTACACCCCCATCTACATCTGTCCCTCCACCTACACCCCCATCTACATCTGTCCCTCCATCACCCCCATCTACATCTGTCCCTCCACCTACACCCCCATCTACATCTGTCCCTCCATCTACACCCCCATCTACATCTGTCCCTCCATCTACACCCCCATCTACATCTGTCCCTCCATCTACACCCCCATCTACATACATCTGTCCCTCCATCTACACCCCCATCTTACACATCCCCATCTGTCCCTCCATCTACACCCCCATTTACATCTGTCCCTCCATCTACACCCCCATTTACATCTGTCCCTCCATCTACACCCCCATTTACATCTGTCCCTCCATCTACACCCCCATTTACATCTGTCCCTCCATCTACACCCCCATCTACATCTGTCCCTCCATCTACACCCCCATCTACATCTGTCCCTCCATCTACACCCCCATTTACATCTGTCCCTCCATCTACACCCCCATCTACATCTGTCCCTCCATCACCCCATCTACATCTGTCCCTCCATCTACACCCCCATCTACATCTGTCCCTCCATCTACACCCCCATCTCTACATCTGTCCCTCCATCTACACCCCCATCTACATACATCTGTCCCTCCATCTACACCCCCATCCATCTGTCCCTCCATCTACATCTCTACATCTGTCCCTCCATCTACACCCCCATCTACATCTGTCCCTCCATCTACACCCCCATCTACATACATCTGTCCCTCCATCTACACCTCCATCTACACCCCTCTACACATCTCCCTATCTACACCTCCATCTACATCCTCCCTCCATCTACCACCTACATCTACATCTGTCCCTCCATCTTTACACCCCCATCTGTACACACTCTCTGTCCCTCCATCTACACTCACCTCCATCTACATCCTCTTACATCTGTCCCTCCATCTACATCTCCATCCATCTCTACATCCATGTCCCTCCACCTCCATCTACACCATCTCCTCCCTCTACATCTACATCTGTCCCTCCATCATCTACACACCTCCAATCTACAAAATCTGTCCCAGCTACATCTGTCCCTCCATCTACACCTCCATCTACATCTGTCCCTCCATCAACACCCCCATCTCAACCTACACCTCAATCTACATCATCTGTGTCCCTCCATCAACACCTCCATCTACACCTACACCTCCATCTACACCTCCATCTGTCCCTCCATCAACACCTCCATCTACACCTACACCTCCATCCATCTACATCTGTCCCTCCATCTACATCAACACCTCCATCTACATCTGTCCCTCCACATCTACACCCCCATCTACATCTGTCCCTCCATCTGGTCCCTCCATCAACACCTCCATCTACATCTACACCCCCATCTACACCTGTCTCTTTATATATATATATATACCTTGCATTATTTTGGAGAGTTTGGTTTATAAAGTTATATACTTTTAGGTCGGAGATTATAATCATCTCTCTATCCATGCTCAGGAAGGGTGCCAATACTTTCGGAACAGCAGTACATACATACATTAGATTATATTCGTTCCTTCGTGCATCTTCATGCCCAGCCCCCACCCCCCCCCCTCCCCCACCCCCCCCCCCCCCTCCTTTTTTTCCATGCGTATGTTATAATCGGGTGTTGCAGCATCAGCAGCGTCCAGTCCGCGTTCTTCCCGTTTCCGTTCCACAGCCACCCGCACACACACACACACACACACACACACACACACACACACGGGCACGCGCGCGCTCCGGCCCAAGCTGCAGACCGCCATGCACTTTACACGCGAACGAGCGGAGCATGCATGCGCGCGCCCCCACATCAAAGCCTGCGGAATCCACGTGCGTTGTTTTCACGCGCGCTGAACGGAGACGCACGGTGCTCGTGCTCGCAGCCGGCGGAGCGGAAGTGCGGAGCTTACCTACGGGGGTCTTGGAGGCGACGCAGCCCATGTTTACACACCCTGACCTGCAGTGCATCCACACACACACACACACACACACCACACACACACACACACAACACACACACACACACACACACTCTTTGTCTCCGTAGGGCGCGGAATGAAATCTCCTCGTGCACGTTTTTATTCGCTTTAATCGGTTTTCTATACAACTTCCTCCCCGCACGTGTCCCCGTGTGTGTGTGTGTGTGTGTGTGTGTGTGTGTGTGTGTGTTATTCCCACACACTCACCACTACGTCACGCGGGGAAGACTCGACGCGTGCGTTTCAGCACCTCGGCGGCGGGACAGCGCGTGCGTGCTCGTGCTCCCAGGCAGTGGCCGCAGCATTGGTTGGTTGGTTGACGCGGATCTTTTTCTTCCTTTTGCTTATTTTTCTTCTTCTTCTTCACTTTCTTCCTCCTTTTGTCTGTTTTTTTTTCTTCCTCGCACGAGCGCTGAACGAGTGAGAAATCCCGCGCGCGGAAACCGCGTTTAATAAACCCGTCCTCTGCCGTCGCTCCGCCCACGAGCCCAGATATACAGAGGCGGAACGTACTGGGATTGGACAGAGAGAGAGAGAGAGAGAGAGAGAGAGAGGGAGAGATAGAGAGATACAGCACATTATCCCTCGGTAATGGTAATAATGTGTAAGTGATCGTGCACGTGAGCTGCGGAATATCTGGGACGTGCAGGTAGACACGACTCTATCACTCAACCCTTCACTGCAAATCCACCTGTGTGTGTGTGTGTGTGTGTGTGTGTGTGTGTTTGGGAATGAACCTGCTCTCTAAAAGCAAGTAAAGTAAAACACAAACTGGTGTAAAATTCGATTAAAACTGCTTTAGAAATACTTTTATCTCCCGTTAAAATGTGTGCAGGAGGAAAATCCACGCTTTCACTTATTATACAGAATAAAGTTTTATATCCAATACTGGGTGATTTATACAAATCTAATTTACTCTCCATGCTAAGTGGAATTAATGTAAATAAATAGACGTTATGAATCTGATTGGATGAACGAGAGGAAATTGGAGATACGAAGCGACAGCAGTTGGAATGTGTGTGTGTGTGTGTGTGTGTGTGTGTGTGTGTGTGTGTGTGTGTCACGTGATGTTCTTGGCTGTTATTTTATTTGTGGCTTAACGGTACTAAAAGCATTTTAAAGCAGCAGTAACACTGATTCTACACTGCATTAAAGTGTGTGTAATTATTGCGTACACAACTCTGCCTCCGTGTTTTTAACGCCATATTGTTGAACTGTTTTACAATTTTAATATCAATTACTGACTCCGCCTCCTTATTCTGGCTCAGCCCCACCCTCTGACTTGTGGCTCCACCCCATTTTTCCAGGTGACAATTTGTGACCCGCCCATTTCGCTAAATAAATAACACTAGGCGTGTGTGTCTTTGCCGCTTTAAGATGGACACGCCCGATTTATGCTAATATGCGAGTAGCCCCACCCATTTATGTTTACAAAGCAGGTGTTTTGACCCCGCCCCTTTCCTGTACATTCGACCTGTCAGTCCTGTCTTGTGGCTCCGCCTTTTCCTGCTACATTTCCCAAGCTGAAGTTCCTCCATAACAACAACAACACTGATTTAATCATCTTCTCAGAGCAGACTGCAGATGCTCGGACGTGTGTGTGTGTGTGTGTGTGTGTGTGTGCGCGTTGTGTAACTATGCGCCTACACACACACACTAAACATAGCGGCGTGGGCTGACCCCCCCCCCCCCCCCCACACACACACACACACACACACACACACCAGAACTCCAGAACATCACACGTTGCTCAGATGTGACGAGTGGGAGCGGAGAAGAGAAAAGCACTAAAGCACTGCTCCAGGTGATGGAAATCCCTCACACAGGAAGCCACGTGTCCTCATAAAGTACTTTCAGGACTATTTGCAGTGTTTAAACGTCTGTGATTCAGTCCAGAAATCCACAGGCTGAGCACAAGCCCCTCCCCCTTCTACACACACACACACACACACACACACACACACACACACACACCCCTCACTCCACATACATCTCTGTCTCTCTCTGTGTCTCTCCCTCTGTATCTGTGTGTGTGTGTCTCTCTCTCTCTCTCTCTCGGTGTCTGGCTCTCTGTGTCTCTGTCTCTCTCTCTCTCTCTCTGTGTCTCTCTGTCTCTCTCTCTCTGTGTGTCTCTCTCTCTCTGTGTCTCTGTGCTCTCTCTCTCTGTCTCTGTGTGTGTCGTGTGTCTCTCTGTGTCTCTCTCTCTCTCACTCTCTGTGTCTCTGTCTCTCTCTCTGTCTCTGTGTGTGTGTCTCTCTCTGCTGGTCTTCTCTGTCTTCTCTCTCTCTCTCTCTGTCTCTCTCTCTCTTTTGTGTCTCGTCTCTCTCTCTGTGTCTCTCTGTCTCTCTCTCTCTGTCTCTCTGTGTCTGTGTCTCTCTGTCTCTGTGTGTGTGTCTGTCTCTGTCTCTCTCCGTTTTCTGTGTTTCAGCGCCTCCTTCTGGTGAATTCATTAAACTGCATCCACTTTTTCTTCCTCTAATTTGATAAACTTAAAAACCGTAACAATAAAATAAAGTGTGATTATCAGTGATTCACAGTTTTATCTGTGCACGTGCTGAAGGATTAAACACCTCTCACACACACACACACACACACACACAACACACACATTTTACATATATTATATATAGCTGCTCTTTAAACATGCTGCATTATTTATTAACACTTTGGCACACCTCATCTAATTATATTCAAACAGGAAATGACCTGCTGGTGTGTGTGTGTGTGTGTGTGTGTGTATGTGTGTTAACATCAGTTTATACACACACACACACACACAGACCTTTAATAACACAAAACCTTTTCTATTTTATACACAAAATTATATACACAAAAGCAACTGTTTAATCTGAATTATTTAATAAACTTCCATTTACATTTAAGTTTAATTTAAAGCTTATAAACTGATATATAATTACAGACAAATCATTAGACCTTATTCTCACTTATTTATTTTCATATTATCATCTTTTAAATAAACTGAAGATGTTTTATGGATTAAAATCTGCAGATTTGTTTGTGTGAATTGAGAATTTAAAATGATAAACATTACCATTAATCTCGTCTTTGTTTACTTTATGGAATCTGATTTGTAATGAATGAATAATGTTTATATGAGAAATGAAACCTCTTTATAATCCTCATGAGTGGATCAAATGAGAGATAATGTGATCTGATTAAAGGGTTTTTCTTTTTCCAGATTCACAATTTGCTTTTTATTGTTGTGAATTTAAAATCTGCTTTAAATTGTTTTTATTCCGCTACAAATTTGACACTAAATCAAAAATAACTTTAAAATAGCGTTCTTTTTCTGACGTGTGTTGTGCAAATATTTTGTTAGTTGAGATTATAATTAAATCTGAAGACATTTATAGTTAAACAAATGAATAAGTAATGTGTAAAAACAGTTTTTTTTAAATTGGTCGTTACACTTTTATAAAATTGCATCATTGTCTGTGTGAATAATTTCACTTGTACATTTATTTATAGTAGATTTTAATGATTAAATCGTGTATTTGACAGTAATGTCAGCAGAGATGCTGGTTTTTATCTGCTGTGGTGGTGATGTTAGAGCGTGTCGGGGGTGGAGCTTCGTCGGGTGGAGCAGTGGTTCTGATTGGCTCCCACACAGGCGGCGTAGGCCAGGGCGTGGGCGATGTAGCTCTGCTCATAAACACCCTGCAGCAGGTGCGCCATGGGGCCTCGAGCAAACACGGCCACGTCCTCACCACCATGAGTCTCTGAGTCCAGAGGAACCACAGCCTGCTGCACGTAGTCCTTATTCTCTACACACACACACACACACACACACACACACACACACACACACACACACACACTCACACACACCACACACACACACACACACACACACACTCTCCTGGGTCAAGAGGAACCACAGCCTGCTGCACATAGTCCTTATTCTCTACACACACACACACACCATTCTCCTGGCTGTTACAGCTTTACATCAAAATTCCACTGACACTGGAGACTCCTTCCTTATGGCTGAGTTGGTTTAGGAAATGACTGTGTGTGTGTGTGTGTGTGTGTGTGTGTGTGTGTGTGTGTGTGTGTGTGTGTGTGGTGTGTGTGTGTGTGAGATCCTCACCAGTGTTGACTTTGCGTATATCCGGTCGTTTGTTATTGGTGATTTTGTGTCCGGGGCCGTTACCGTACATCAGTGTGGTATAGGGAAGCAAATCCAATCCATACACCGGAGATTTTCCTGACACACACAGACAGACAGACACACACAGACAGACAGACAGACACACACACACACACAGACAGACAGACACACACACACACACACAGGACAGACACAAACAGATGAATGATGAACATTCTTGTACTGAGTTTAGCCTTTAGACGTCTGCACACACTTACCCAGAATGCTGTTCCCTCGGAAGGGATAGCCGTTAAACGAGAGCGAGTGGGAGTGGTCAGCAGTCACCACCGTCAGCGTCTCGCTCTCATTGGTCAGCTCCAGTGCCCGGGCAACCGCATTGTCAAGGGCGACGGTTTCGTGCAGCGCCATCGCGGCTCGACTGGCGTGGTGTCCCTGATCGATACGTCCTCCTGCAGTCACAACATCCTGAGTACCGACCCGTCACTCCACTGAGCGCGCTCTCAGTACACCACCTGTCTCTGTGTGTGTGGTGTGTGTGTGTGTGTGTGTGTGTGAGAACTTTACCCTCCACAAGCAGAAAGAATCCTCTCGGGTTCTTCTGTAGGATGCGTATGGCTTTCTCAGTCGTTTCTATGATGGAGGGATCCATGAGCGGGTCTCGCTCCACCTCGAACCTCAGATCTGCGGGTTCGAACAGGGCTACGGAGAACGCAGGTTAAACACTCGTTTAGGGGTGATAAACGTTCCGTCTCCACCCCCGCCCCTCTACACCGGGAACTCCTCCCATAACACTGACACTGGAGACTCCTTCCTCCTCAGCAATTTCCTTCTGACCAATCAGAATCCACCTCCATTATATATAGTGAAAATGATTGATTAGATGACACTCACCCATCAGATAGTCAGTGGTGTCCGGGTCCACTGCATCAAACTCCGTCTTATTCCACACGTAGTGCGCCACCTACAGGCCCCCCCCCCCCCCCCACAAACACACACACACACAAGCTGCATTTCTGAATGAAAGTCTATTTTTATTGTATTAGCTCCACCCACAACTTTTAGGACACACCCCCTACCCGTTTTCCATCTTTAGCTTCTCTCCTTCTTTGCCGGTCACTCTATTTTCCTGTTTCCTTTTTCTCTTTTTGTCTCTCGCTTTTTGTGTGTGTGTGTGTGTATATGTGTATATATGTGTGTGTGTGTGTGTGTGTGTGTGTGTATATGTGTGTCCAACCTTTCCCTCCTTCATGTTGATCCACTGGTTTATGAGGTTGCGTTTGTCCTCTCGCGTCCCGGCGGAGTTCGGGTCTGTGGGGTACTCGGGGTCCGGTGTGCCTTTAGGGGTCATGTATTTACGTCCACCACCGATAATCACCTACACACACACGCAACACACACACACACACACACCACACACACATACATATATATATATATATATATATATATATATATATATATATATATATCTATTATTAATAATCTATATAATACAAATTTAGCCCCACCACTGATAATCACAACACACACACACACACACACCACACTTTCTGTGCCTCGCACCTGGATGTCTGTGTTTGAGAGGAGTTGGGAGGCGATGTCGGTGCAGCCGTCTCTCTTGGCTGCACTGGGCATGTCTGCATCACTGTACCACTTCCTGCTGGCACTGTGGGCGTAAGATGCTGCTGGAGTGGCGTGTTGTACACGAGTAGTCGTTACTATCCCAACTGACTTCCCTGCACACACACACACACACACACACACACAGTGTATAGGTCCAGGTGTGTATGTATATGTATGTTGCGGTCTGAGCTTAGGGTCAGTCATGATACAGCGCCCCTGGAGCACAGAGGGTTAAGGGGTTTTGCTCAAGGACCAAAAGAGTGGCAGCTTGGCGATACCGGGGCTCGAACCCCCGACCTTCTGATCAGTAACCCAACACCTTAAACCAGTGAGAGTGTAAATAAGCCACTTATACACTTCTGTTCAGATGTGAACTGTATTTGTTTGGCTCTGTACGTGTACATTACACAACAACATCTAATCTAATACATGTTTACTCCTTTACATCTTCAGGTGGGAGACAGAAGCTGAGGGAGACGGACAGATGGTGTGACAGACAGACACATGGACATCAAGTGTGACGGAGAACGAGACGGACAGATGGAGAGAGAAAATAATGCAGTGTGAGACATGAAAAACGCTAGAGAGAGAGAGAGTGAGGATGGAGAGAGAGTGAGGATGGAGAGAGAGAGGATGGAGAGAGAGAGAGAGATCGAGAGATCGAGAGAGAGAGAGATCGAGAGCTGGTGAGTGAGTGAATGAAGACAGACGGACAGAAAGTGAGACAGACAGGTGTGTACCTGCATTTTTAGCCCATTTGAGGATGGACGTGACCTCATT
The DNA here is from genome assembly GCA_030449085.1 of Kryptopterus vitreolus. Lineage (NCBI taxonomy): Eukaryota > Metazoa > Chordata > Actinopteri > Siluriformes > Siluridae > Kryptopterus > Kryptopterus vitreolus. The sequence continues at coordinate 851,740 of JACRUU010000021.1, forward strand.
TCCTGTCTGTGAGCGACACACACCATTCCTCGCTGCAGCACTCAAACCCACAACATTCAAATTCGTCTTCACACCACAGAGATACGCCGTCGCCGTCGCAGCACTGTCTGGGATCTGGAAATCTACCGTGTAGACCTCCACACACACACACACACACACACACACACACACACACACACGTTTATATGTGTACACTCACATAATGTCTATATCTTCATATGTCTAACATAAATGTGTGTGTGTTACTTTAGAGAGACCGCTGTAAGGGAACGTGTCCATGGTCATGACCGTCTCCTCTCCCAGACGTTCCTCCAGTTGACCTTTCAGTATACGAGCAGCTGTGATTGTGGTGATTCCCATTCCTACACACACACACACACACACACACACACACACACACACACTTTGTAAAGATTGTCCATTTTAATGCACCAAAGTAGCTCATAATGCATCAAAATAGTTATCTGTAAAATTATATATTTAGAAAATAGTTTTATGAATATAAATAAGTGTTTCCATAAATCATATCAAATCCTGAAGTAAAACCCACCCCTGTGTGTGTGTGTGTGTGTGTGTGTGTGTGTGTGTGTGTGTGTGTGTGTGTGTGTGTGTGTGTGTGTATTGATATTTTTGTGGAAGGATATTTGATATTTACACACCGTCTCCCAGGAACAGCACTATGTTTTTGGCCACGTTGGTGTTGAGTTTCCTCCTGAGGGCGGAGTTTAGTGTCGCCTGAGCCTGAACTCTCCAAAACTCCGGCTTTTCCTCGTTTACTGCAAATAAACAAACAAACATATTTATACAAATCAAATCCATCTGCATCAATAAGAAGTGTAAATCACCTTCACTTCTCCACCATTACAGTCTACTTCTGCATTATTACATCCACAGCACTGCACCATACTGCACCATACTGCACCATTCTGCACCATACTACACATCACTGCACTCAACTGTACTACTACACCATACTGCACCATACTACACCATACTACCATACACTGCACTACACACCATACTACACCATACTGCACCATACTACACATCACTGCACTCAACTGTACTACTACACCATACTGCACCATACTACACCATACTGCACCATACTGCACCATACTACACCATACTGCACCATACTGCACCATACATACTACACACATCAACTGCACTGCACCATACTGCACCATACTACACCATACTACACCATACTGCACCATACTACACCATACTACACCATACTGCACCATACTGCACCATACTACACCATACTACACCATACTGCACCATACTACACCATACTGCACCATACTGCACATCACTGCACTCAACTGTACTACTACACCATACTGCACCATACTACACCATACTACACCATACTGCACCATACTGCACCATACTACACCATACTACACCATACTGCACCATACTGCACCATACTACACCATACTACATCATACTGCACCATACTGCACCATACTACACCATACTACATCATACTACACATCATA
>JACRUU010000021.1:858250-865750 GCA_030449085.1 Kryptopterus vitreolus
TCACAGTGACACTGTACCAGTGTGTGTGTGTGTGTGTGTGTGTGTGTGTGTGTGTGAAGCTAATATTCATGGCTTCTGGGGAACCTGGAGAAAAGACTGCACTTCAATCTGAACAGGGAGCGGTGAGTAACGTGTGTGTGTGTGTGTGTGTGTGTGTGTGTGTGTGTGTGTGTGAGCTTTTAGGAGGGTGCCAATAAATTTTCACTCTCCCATATGTATATCGAGTGTGTGTGTTACACGTTTAGTTAAAAGTGTTTATATTTATAAAAGAATTCTGATTGGAGACGAACCTTTAATCATTTATAATAAATATATTTAATGAATATAAATTCATTAATAAATAAATTTAACATAATATATATTTTATTAAATATTTCTAATGATCAAATTTCGAGATTAAATATTTGGTGCATAATGCAGGGATTTATTATTTATTTATTTCAATATTATTTCTTAATGTTTTGTATTTTGAATGTTATATTTGTATAAAACGGTGATTGGGATTGGTTTGATTGGTTTGTGGTGTTTGATGGTCACCAGTCGCTCGCTACAACTGCTTTAGTTCTGCAGTGAGACAAAGTGAAGTGGAGGATGTTCGGTCGGGATGGGGGTGATGGGTGGGGGTTTCCTGATACTCTGGGGTTGATGGGGGTGATGGTGTGTGTTTGGGGGGGGCAGATGATGGGGGTGGAGGACAGCAGCATGGTGGGGGTTTCCTGGTGTGATGTGAGAGTGATGGTGTGTGATGGGGGGTGGATGATGGGGGTGATGGTGTGTGTGTGAGGGGGGGTGGATGATGGGGGTGATGGTGTGATTGGGGGGTGGATGATGGCCGGGTGTGGTGTGATTGGGGGGGGGGGGTGGATGATGGGGTGGATGATGGGGTTGTGATTGGGGGGGGGGATGATGGGGGTGATGGTGTGATTGGGGGGGTTGGATGATGGGGGGGCTGGTGTGATTGGGGGGGTGGCTGCGGGGGTGGATGATGATGGGTGATGGTGTGATTGGGGGGGATAATGGGGGTGTGTGTGATTGGGGGTGGATGATGGGGGTGTGGTGTGATTGGGGGGTGGATGATGGGGGCGTGCGGTGATGGTGATGGTGTGATGGGGGGGGGATGCTGGGGGTGGTGAGGGTGTGATGGGGGGGTGGATGATGGGGGTGGGTGACGATGGGGGGGGAGGGGGGGGGGGTGATTGGGGGCTGATGGCCCGTGTGTGATTGGGGGTGGATGATGGGGTGATGGTGGTGTTGGGGGGGGGGGTGATGGCGGTGGGGTTGATGGTGTGATGTGGGGGGGGTGATGATGGGGGTGATGGTGGTGATTGGGGGGTGGATGTGGGGGTGATGGGTGATTGGGGGGGGAGATGGGGTGATGGTGTGATTGGGGGGTGGATGATGGGGGGTTGGTTGATGGTGTGTTGGGGGTGGATGATGGGGGGTGAGGGTGTGGGGGGGGTGAGGTGGATGAGGGGGTGGGTGTGATGGGTGCTGTGAGGGGGGGGTGGATGGGGGGGGATGAGGGGGGGGGGTGGGATGGTGTGATGGGGGGGTGGATGATGGGGGTGAGGTGTGATTGGGGGGAGTGGATGTGATGGCGGTGATGTGTGTTGGGGGGGTGGGATGATGGCGGTGATGGTGTGATTGGGGGGGGAGATGGGGGTGATGGGTGTGGGGGGGTGGATGATGGGGGTATGGTGAGATGGGGGGGTGGATAGATGGGGTGATGGGTGATGGGGGGGTGGATGGATGATGGGTGGTGATGGTTAATGTGATTGGGGGGTGGGAGATGGGGGTGATGGTGTGATTGGGGGGGTGGATGATGGGGGTGATGGGTGTGATTGGGGGGGTGGATGTGGGGGTGTGGTGTGATGGGGGGGGTTGGGATGTATGGGGGTGATGGTTGTGGATTGGGGGGTGGATGATCGGGGGTGATGGTGTGAATTGGGGGGGGTGGATGATGGGGGGTTATGGTGTTGATTGTGCTTGGGGGGGGGGGATGATGGGGGTGATTGGTGATGGTGTGATGGGGGGGGTGGGGGGGGTGGATGATGGGGTGATGGTGTGAATTGGGGGGTGGAGATGGGGGGTGATTGTGTGATGGGGGGGTGGTGATGGGGGAGATGGTGTATGGGGGGTGGATGATTGGGCGTGAGGTGTTATTGGGGGGTGGATGATGGGTGATGGGTTGTGATTGGGGGGTGGATGATGGGGGTGATGGTGTGATTGGGGGGGAGGGTGGATGATGGGGGTGATGGTGTCTGTATGTAATTGGGGGGGGTGGATGATGGGGGTGATGGTGTGATTGGGGGGTGGATGATGGGGGTGATGGTGTGATTGGGGGTGGAGGTGGGGAGTGATGGGGTTGAATTGGGGGGGTGGATGATGGGGGTGATGGTGTGGATGGGGGGGGGTGTGATCTGGGGATGCGTTTTGTTGATTGGGGGGTGGGATGAGGGGGTGATGGTGTGATGGGGGGTTGGATGGATGGGGGTGATGGGGTGATTGCGGGGGGTGGATGATGGGTGGTGATGGTGTGATGGGGGGGGGGTGGATGTGGGGGTGATGGGGTGTGGGGGGTGGATGATGGGGTGATGGTGTGATTGGGGGGGGTGGATGATGGGGGGGTGATGGTGTGATTGGGGGGTGGATGATGGGGGTGATGGTGTGATTGGGGGGTGGATGATGGGGGTGTGATGGTGTGATTGGGGGGGTGGTGATGGGTGGTGATGGTTGTGGATGGGGGGGTGTATGCATGGGGGGTGGGGGGTGGGGGGGGTGGTGCTGGGGGTGATGTGTTTGTGTTGGGGGGGGCTGATGGGGGTGGGTGATTGGGGTGTTGGGGGATGGATGTGGGGGTATGGTGTGATTGGGGGGTGGATGATGGGGGGTGATGGTGTGATTGGGGGGGTGGATGATGGGGGTGATGGTTGATTGGGGGGGTGGAGTGGATGGGGGGTGATGGTGTAGGGGGGTGGATGGATGATGGGGGGGTGGGTTGTGTTGTGTTGTGATGGGGGGTGGATGATGGGGGTGATGGGTGATTGGGGGGTGGATGACAGGGGGTGTGGTGTTGTGATTGGGGGGGGGATGATGGGGGGTGATTGGTGTGATTGGGGGTGGATGTGGGGGTGATGGTGTGATGGGGGGTGGATGATGGGGTGATGGGTGATTGGGGGGTGGATGATGGGGGTGTGGTGTGATTGGGGGTGGTGGAGATGGGGTGAGGTTGATGGGGGGGGTGGATGATGGGGTGATGGTGTGATTGGGGGGGGATGATGGGGTGATGGTTGTGATGGGGGGGATGATGGGGTGATGTGTGATTGGGGGGGTGGATGATGGGGTGATGGTGTGATGGGGGGGGGTGGATGGATGGGGGGTGATGGTGTGTAATTGGGGGGGGGGATGATGGGGGTGATGGTGTGATTGGGGGGTGGATGATGGGGGTGTGATGGTGTGATTGGGGGGTGGATGATGGGGTGTGGTGTGATGGGGTGTGATGATGGTGTTGGGGGGGGGTGGATGATGGGGGTGGAGGACTGCAGCTGGTGGGGGGGTGCTCTGGAGCTGCATTTGTGTTGAGGAGGATTTTTGGAGGTTTAATGGTTTTGAAGGCATCGGGTTCTGGACTGGAAGGTTGGAGGTACAAATCCCAGCAGTTGCCACTAGGGGGCCCTTAATCCTAAACTGCTCCGATTCACAAAAAATGTAAATGTTTTGCAGGTAAACGAGTGGCGACACGGATTTAATTTATGTTTCTGTTCTGATTATTTACTTTTTTTTCCAGTGATAAATAAATTGAAGCCTAATTTTGAAAGCGTTTCACTTTTGCAGCATTTTTACACAAAACAACGAATGTGATAAAGTTTAAATACTAACTGGAACTTTTTTGTGTTTGACACACGACAAAGATTCCTGAGTGGGGTGTGTGTGTGTGTGTGTGTGTGTGTGTGTGTGTGTGTGTGTGTGTGTGTGTGTGTGTGTGTGTGTGTGGTGTGTGTGTGTGTGTGTGTGTGTGTGGTTACTCCTGGACCTTCTTAAACCCAGTTCTTTGAAGTGTTATTGGTGCTGCTGATGTCCAGTGGCAGCAAAGGCATTTACATACATGTCACACACACACACACACACACACACACACACACACACTTTCCCAGAATGTGTAAAAGTCTGTATTTTTAGTGGTTCATTTTTTTAAGAACTGCTTTCCACACACACACAACCACACACACACACACACACACACCACACACACACACACACACGTTTGTGTTTCCTGATGACCCAGAACTCCTCCTGGGGGGAAAAACTCCTTCCAGACCTGAGACACTTCACATGGAGGCCGTGCTGGTGCTCCTTTCAGGCTTTATTTACTCCATAATCACCTCCACCTTCTCCATCCAGAGCCTCAGTGCCTCCGTCTCCATTTATACCATAGTGTGTTTTAAAGGGATTCTGTGTGTGTGTGTTTGTGTGTGTGTGTGTGTTGGACAGATGTACGGATGTACAGAAGAAGCAGGAGAAGCGAGCAGGTTCCGGAGAAAGACAATGGAGAACAACAAAACCTCCACCCGTGAGTTTATCGCTGTGGTGATAAATCACTAAATCAATAATCCGCTTCAGTGGGGCGCTAATAATTATGAAACTTGCACGAATAACGGACACGATTTATACAATAAAGGGGTTTTACACACGATGTATATTTATATATCACACTGTTCTAATACAGGATTCTCAACTCTTACACATAGAGTCGTAATTGTGTGTGTGTGTGTGTGTGTGTGTGTGTGTGTGTTGTGTGTGTGTGTAGAGAAGTCACGGTGGATGACGTTCCTGCTCTGGCACATGGGTGAAGAATGGATCCTTCTGATCCTGTTAGGTTTCATTCCGGGATTCTTCAGCTGGGCCATGGACTTCGGGATTGACTTTGGCCTGCATGGTGTGTGTGTGTGTGTGTGTGTGTGTGGTGTGTGTGTGTGTGTGTGTGTGTGTGTGTGTTTAAATATAAAGTTAGAATCAGGAATTAAGAACAAAAGACTTCAATCTTGATGAATAAATTAATAGATAATAAGAATTTCAAGCTTAAGCTTTTTGTTTATTTGTAATAAATTTTTGTATTCACAAGAACTTAAAATAAACAAATATTTACAAATTAAATAAAATGATAAAATATTCATAGAAATTATTATTGATAAGACAGATGTTTTTATGTTGCCCTGTAAATAAATGTTCATATTTAGTCTCTGACGTGTGTGTGTGTGTGTGTGTGTGTGTGTGTGTGTGTGTAGGTACGAGGAAGCTGTATGTGATGGCGCACCATAACATGTTCCTGCAGTATCTGGCCTGGGTTTCTATTCCTGTACTGCTAATCTGTTTCTCTGCAGCGTTTACTTACTTTGTAGGACCGCAAGCTGCAGGTACACACACACACACACACACACACACACACACACACACACCTATATAAAATATTAAAGGACCGGAACAGTTTGTTTGAAAGTTGTATTAATAGCAGTTTAATACACATCACGGTTTGTATGATTGTGTTTTATTCTGATAACAATATTCACATTGTTTTGTGTGTAGTGTTTTTAGGTGGATGTGTAGTGTGTGTGGGGGGGGGTGTTTGTGTAATTTTATTGGGTGTGTGAAGTGTGTGTCTGTGTAGATTTTTTGTGTGTTATATTTATTAGTGTATTATACACACACTGATGTCTCCTGCAGGATCCGGGATCCCAGAGATGAAGACAATTGTAAAAGGTGTGATGGTTAAAGATCACCTAAGTCTCAACACTCTCCTCGCCAAACTGGTGGGTCTCACCTGCGCCCTGGGCAGCGGCATGCCTCTCGGAAAAGAGGTACACACACACACACACACACACACATCATTTTCATACATGATCACCACATGTATGATTAGTGTAGTTTTTTGGTGTGTGTAGTGTTTGAGGTGTTAGTGTTGAGTTGAGTGTTAGTGTTTTTGGTTAAGTGATAATCACATGTGTTTGCGAAAAGAAATGTGATAATTATCACATGTGACAATTATCACGTAATTGCAGGAAAAAATGTGATTGTCCCGTGTTTACGAGAAAAAATGTGAATATCACATGTGACAACTATCACATGCGTTTGCAGAAAAATGTGATTATCACGTGTGATTATCAAATGTGGGTGCAGAAAGAAATGCGATTATCACATGTGATAATTATCACACCCGTTTGCTGAAAAATGGGATTATCACATGTGATTGCGGGGAAAATGTGATTATCACATGTGACAATTAGCACATGATTGTAGGTAGAAATTAGATTATCACGCATTATAATCGCATGTGTTTGCGGGGAAAATGTGATTATCGCATGTGTATGCAGGGAAATGCGATTATCACGTGTTTGCGGGAAAATGTGATTGTCACATTTCTTTCTAAAATCGCATGTGAGAATTATCACATGTATTCATCACATGTTATCACATGTGATCATCCCATTTTTTGCAAACACATGTGATAATTATCACGTGATAATCACATGTGATAATTCTCACATGCGATTTTAGAAAGAAATGTGACAATCACATTTTACCCGAAAACACGTGATAATCGCATTTCTCTGCAAACACATGTGATAATCGCATGTGTTTGTGGGGAAATGTGATTAGCGCATGTGTTTACAGGGAAATGCGATTATCACATGTGTTTGCGGGGAAAATGTGATTGTCACATTTCTTTCTAAAATCGCATGTGAGAATTATCACATGTATTCATCACATTCCCTGCCAACACATGTGATAATCGCATGTGTTTGTGGGGGAAATGTGATTAGCGCATGTGTATGCAGGGAAATGCGATTATCACGTGTTTGCGGGAAAATGTGATTGTCACATTTCTTTCTAAAATCGCATGTGAGAATTATCACATGTATTCATCACATGTTATCACATGTGATCATCCCATTTTTGCAAACACATGTGATAATTATCACGTGATAATCACATGTGATAATTCTCACATGTGATTGTAGAAAGAAATGTGACAATCACATTTTACCCGAAAACACGTGATAATCGCATTTCTCTGCAAACACATGTGATAATCGCATGTGTTTGTGGGGAAATGTGATTAGCGCATGTGTTTACAGGGAAATGCGATTATCACATGTGTTTGCGGGGAAAATGTGATTGTCACATTTCTTTCTAAAATCGCATGTGAGAATTATCACATGTATTCATCACATTCCCTGCCAACACATGTGATAATCGCATGTGTTTGTGGGGGAAATGTGATTAGCGCATGTGTTTACAGGGAAATGCGATTATCACATGTGTTTGCAGGGAAAATGTGATTGTCACATTTCTTTCTACAATCGCATGTGAGAATTCACATGTGATCATCCCATTTTTTGCCAACACATGTGATTATAGAAAGAAATGTGACAATCACATTTTCACCGCAAACACATGTGAAAATGTTTGCGAGGAAAATGTGATCACATGTGACAATTATCA
>JACRUU010000021.1:870750-930750 GCA_030449085.1 Kryptopterus vitreolus
CCTGCATTCGTTATTGGTGAGTGCAAAATGGCAGAATGTGGTGTTTAGATTATAAGCAAGACGTGCAGTAAATTATAAGCGTGTGTGTGTGTGTGTGTGTGTGTGTGTGTGTGTGTGTGTGTGTGTGTGTGTGTGTGTGTGTGTGTGTGTGTGTGAGATCAGGTGCCGGTCTCGGACGATTGGTTGGTGAAGTGGCAGCCGTGGTTTTACCTGCAGGAGTGCACATGAATGGCACAGTTTACTCTTTAATACCAGGAAGCTACGCTGTAGCAGGTACACACACACACACACACACACACACACACACACACACACTAAACTTCAACATACACACACTATTTGTTAACCCGTTTGTGTGTGTGTGTGTGTGTGCAGGAGCAGCAGCGATGTCCGGTGCAGCCACACACACCATCTCCACAGCCATGATCGTGTTCGAGTTAACCGGTCAGATTAACTTCCTTTTCCCGATCCTGTTCTCCGTCATCGTGGCGAATATCGTGGCTCAGAGTCTGCAGCCGTCACTGTACGACGCACTCATACGCATCCGCAAACTTCCCTATCCCGTCGAGGCCGAGTGGGACGATAAGGAGTGAGTATCATTCAGGATAATTCCCTCTCTCTCTCTCTTTATCCCATAACGTTCCCGACTCTGTTTAGGAAGTGTGAGATGACCGTGGAAGACGTCATGCAGAAGAACGTCAAGTACATCACGCTTAATTCCACCTACAGAGACCTGGAGAACATCCTGCTCCATAAACTCACAACTATCCCCTTAGTGAAGTGTGAAGGTACGTCTCACACACACGCGCACGCACACACGCGACACACACACACACACACACACACGCGCACACACACGCGCACACACACACTCGCACACACACGCACACACACGCACACACACCGCGCACGCGCACAAGGTCACACGCGCCGCACACACACAAGCACACACACGGAACACACACGCTCACACACACGCGCACACACACACGCTCACACACACGCGCGCACACACACGCGCACACACACACCACACGCTCACACACGCACACACACACGCGCACACACACGCGCTCACACACAACACACAAAAACACACACCACACACACACACACACACACACACACCACACACACACCACACACACACGCGCGCACCAGGGCTTTACGGATCTCACCTTGCCTTTCTTTCTTCCCACAGACTCAAAGTTCCTGCTGGGTTCTATTGAGCGTGCTCAGCTGCAGACGATTCTGTCCAATCAGCTGAGTCGTAGGCGGAGACTGGAGCATCTCGGGGGGCGGGGCAAGTCCGGGGGTCACGATGACACCAAAGCCATGATGGAGGTGAGATTTACCGTCACGATATCACTCACTTTATTCTTCATGGTGAAGAGGTCCAGATGACACAGACACACACACACACACACACACACACACACAACACACACAACAAGAATGGCGCACAAAGCACTGGGAGTCAAGATTCACACAAGATCACACACAGGAGACTTGGAACACCAAAAAAAAAAACCCTCACAGAACCCTACCAACGCCACACAAACCCTTCACAACACCATCATCTCCACAACACCACACATCACACACATCACACACACACACACACAATTCACAAACACACACACCCCAACAAACACACACACCCCGAGGGAACCAATGACACACCACAATCACACACACAATCCACCTAGGACAGTAGGAAACACAACATACTGAATAACCATCGATCACACTCAACACACACCATCCTATGAGAATGGGACAGTAATTAATTCTTCTCCACAGCCACTTGGGAGTAAAACATCTGAAACAGATTAAACACCATCAACAGCTCCATCATCTCCCTCATCTACACTACACCATCTACACCATCATCTCCATACACCATCACATCATCTCCATCAACACCTACACCATCATCTCCATCAACACCTACACCATCATCTCCATCATCACCTATCACCATCATCTCATCTCCATCAACTCCTCATCTCCATCAACATCTCACCATCAACATCACTCCATCATCTACACCATCATCTCCATCAACACCTACACCACACCTACACCATCATCTCCATCAACACCTACACACCATCACATCTTAACACCATCACATCTCCATCACACCTACACCATCACACCACCATCACCATCAACATCGCCACTATCATCACATCATCTCCATCAACACCTCACCATCTCCCATCATCTCCACACCATCACACCATCAACATTTAACATCTCCATCAACATCTCTATCAACATCTATCTACACCCTCATCTACACAATCAACATATTTACCAGCAACAGCAACATCTCCACCAACATCTCCACCATCTCCATGATCATCATCTCCACGAGCTACTTCAACATTTACACCATCAACATCATCATCTACCCTATCTACACCATCAATAGCACCATCAGAACCATCATATCAATCAGCACCATCAACTCCATCAACATCATCTCCACTATCTACACCATGTCCATCAACATCTACACCATCTACACTATCTCCATCAAAATCTCAATCATCTACCCTATCAACATCTACACCATCAACATCACCATCATCACCATCGATCAACACCACCTACACACCATCATCTCACAGCACCATCATCTCCATCACACCTCCACCAACATCTCCACATCACCAATCATCACCACACCAATCAACACCACCTCATCTCCATCAACACCTACACAGCCATATCACACCATCACACACCATCATCTCCCATCAACACCTACACCATCAACATCATCCATCATCACATCATCATCATCAACACCTACACCATCAACATCCATCAACATCATCCCATCACATCATCACCATCACACCATCAACAACACCATCATCTCCATCAACACCTACACCATCAACACCACCATCCATCTCCATCACATCCTACACCATCCATCACACCACCATCAACATCACCACACACACCTCTCCATCAACACCACACACCATCAACACCACAACCATCATCTCATCAACACCTACACCATCAACACCACCATCATCTCCATCAACATCCTACACATCAACATCTCACACATCAACATCATCCATCACATCATCATCACACCTACACCATCAACATCACCATCATCTACATCAACACCTACACCATCATCATCCACCATCATCATCCATCAACACCTACACCAATCAGCCATCCTCACCATCATCTCCATCAACACCACCTACATCTCCATCATCCATCAACATCACCATCATCTCCATCAACACCTACACCATCAACATCACCATCATCTCCATCAACACCTACACCATCAACATCACCATCATCTCCATAACAACACAATCTATCACTATCTGCACCATCATCTCCATCAACACCATCACACATCATCAACATCACCATCACAACAACATCTCACCACCATCATCTACACCACCTACACCAACAACAACAACATCATCTCCATCAACACCTACACCATCACACACCATCATCTCCATCAACATCATCTCCACACCAACATCTACACCATCAACATCTACACCAACAGCACCATCATCATCAACACCATCACCATCATCATCACCATCATCCCATCATCTCCACACATCAACATCACCATCATCTCCATCACCACCATACAACCACACATCACCACACCCACCATCATCAATCATTCAACACCTACCCATCAACACCATACACCATCAACACACCATCAGCTCATCAACACCTCCACACCATCAACACCCACCATCATCTCCATCAACACCTACACCAACATCTACACCATCATCATCAACACGCCAACAACCCATCCAACAACCACACAATCAACATCCTTCCACAACACATCTCCCATCAACACCTACACCAACAAACAGACACCAACATCTCACACCATCAACTCCATCAACACCTACACCATCATCTGCACATCACATCTATCAACACCATCACCTCAACATACAAGTCACCATCACCATCACATCACACCATCAGCCACTACACCATCAACATCACCATCATCTCCATCAACACCTACACCATCATCCATCACCATCATCTCCATCAACACCTACACCATCAACATCACCATCATCACCATCATCATCAACACCTACACCATCAACATCCACCATCATCCATCAACACCTACACCAACACCTCAACATCATCTCCATCCATCAACACCTACACCATCAACATCATCTCCATCAACACCTACACCATACACCATCAACACCCCCCATCATCGCATCACCATCATCTCCATCAACACCATCACATCATCATCTCCATCAACACCTACACCATCAACACCATACACCATCATCACAGCTCCATCAACATCATCATCACACTCACCATCAACATCACACACCATCACCATCAACAGATCACCATAAACATTGACACCATCATCTCCATCACCACCACCATCTACATATTTACCATCAATATCACCATCATCATCTACAACATCACCACCATCTACATAAACACCTACACAATCAACATCTACACCATCAGCATATCACACATCATCTCCATCAACAGCATCATCTCCCAAACACCTCACCATCTCCATCAACACCTACACCATCAACCATCACCATCAACCACCTACACCATCAACATCACCATCAACACCACCATCATCTCGCATCACCACAACACCACATCACCTCCACATCACCCTCACATCACCATCCGCATCTCCATCAACACCTACACCATCAACATCTACACCATCAACACCTTCACCATCATCTCCATCAACACCTACACCATCAACACCACATCTACACCATCACTCACCTACACCAGCTCAGCTCACATACACCATCATCTCCATCAACATCACCATCAACACCTCACCATCATCATCAACACACACCTATCATCTCCATCAACACCTACACCAACATCTACACCATCATCTCCATCAACACCTACACCAACATCTACACCATCATCTCCATCACCACAGCACCATACACCATCAACACCTTTACACCATCATCTCCATCAACACCTACACCAACATCACCATCATCCACACCCTTACACCATCATCTCCATCAACACCTACACCATCAACACCACCATCATCTCCATCAACACCTACACCATCAACACCACCATCATCTCCATCAACACCATACACCAACCATCATCATCCACCACACCATCAACATCAACACCAACAACACCAACACCACCACACCACCATCCATCCATCACCACCATCATCATCATCATCATCATCTCCATCAACACACACCATCAACATCATCACCATCACCATCATCACCATCCATCACCATCATCTCCATATTAGTGAATGAAGAACCCCAGAAGTGTTATCTGTGTTGAAGTTCAGTGATGTAAACAGTGTGTGTGTGTAATTAATACCTTTCAGACAGGTGGAACCTCCGGCTCGTTTCCTTCTAAACCACTGCTCACACTGAGAGGTACAACACCGTGTGTCTCTCTCTCTCTCACACACACACACACACACACACACACACACACCCACACACACGGGATGGAGCGTGATGGTGGCGCTCCACCCAGCTACGACAGAAAACTGTACCTTACTCTGTAACAGAGGGTGGTGTTGCGGGAGAACCTGGGGCTTTTTGGTGGCAGGTTTCCTTCTCGTGACTGTGGCTTGGTCCTCCGTGTGGGTCAGGTTCGGAATACTGTTCACCGCGGTGGATCACAAAGATCTACAAAATCCACTTCCTACCCAACACAAGTGTGACGTACCATAGTGTCCAAAAAACCCCTCGTCAGATCCACCTGGTGTAGATCAAACTGAAGCGGAGGCGCTCGGCTGGGTGGAGGGTGGTGTTGGAGGTGCTGGTGTCGACTTGCACACCCGCCTTGTTTTGTCCCGATTACCATCTGTAATGATCTGGTTCAGGTTTCCAGGAGGCGGATGTTACCCTGAAGAGCCTGATCTGTCCTCACACCCGAGTGGACGTCGAGGTAAACCACTTTTAGAAGCTCAGAAATATGCAATGCAGAACCAGGAACATCAACGCTTTCTTTCCATCCAGGACGCAGAAGATCCAGATGTAGAAGATCACATGACCGTGAACGAGGTGACCTGCACATATCATCAGAGATCTCAAATAAAACCAAATCCCTTTAGGTCCACTAGAGGGCAGTGTATGGGTTTGAGAACAGGTGTGTGTGTGTGTGTGTGTGTGTGTGTGTTTCTCTCACTGGGTGCAGATCAGCAGGTGGGAAGAAGAACAGCTGGAGCAGAAGATCGACTTGAGCATCTGTAAGATCGACCGGGCGTCTGTGCAGATCGGAGAACGGACCTCGCTGCAGCAGGTGCGTCAGAACAAAGTCGTCCTTCATCGTCCGGCGTTTCACCCACAACATTTCACCTCCATCTTTCTCCATCTGTAGATCCACAAGATCTTCTCCATGTTGGGTTTGGACCACGCCTACGTCACCGCCGCTGGCAGACTCGTCGGAGTGGTGTCACGTCAGGAGGTGAGTCTGTTGATCACGCTGAACTCCACCTGCAGAACCTCCTGCTCTCACACACACACACACACACACACGAGGGTTCTCAGGTTCTAGCGCCACCTTCAGGCAGAACTTTAGAAATGAAGAATCTTCATGTGGAACTGATCTTTGTGTTGCAGCTACGGAAAGGTTTCGAGACGTCTGTGAAGACGGCCGGAGCGCACACACACCCTCCGATGACCTGCTTCAGAGAGAGCAGCACCAGGTTCAGGAAGACGGCGACTCCGGAGGCGACCGAGCTCCACACACTTCTGGGCAGCAGAGACGGACTGGACCAGAGGAGATCATCGTGAAGGACGTCTGCATGCAGCTCCATCAGAAAACGCAGAGGAGACCAGCACAAGTACTTTACTGTGCAGATCATCACCTCCACCATCATCATCACCACCACCACCTCCATCACCACCACACCATCCACCACCACCACCATCCATCACCACACCACCATCACCACCACCACCTCACCCATCCATCACCACCACCACCACCACCATCACCACCACCACCTCCATCACCACCACCACCACCACCATCACCACCACCACCACCACCTCCATCACCACCACCACCACCACCATCATCGCACACCACCACCACCACCACCACCACCATCCATCACCACACACCACCATCACCACCTCCATCACACCACCACCACCAGGTCCATCACCACCACCATCACCACCACCACCACCTCCCATCACACCACCACCACTCTCCATCACCATCACCACATGCACACACCATCCACCACCACTCACCACCACCACCACCACCATCCACCACCAACCACCACCACCACTCCATCATCACCCACCACCACCATCATCATCACCACCACCATCATCATCACCACCACCTCCATCATCACCACCACCATCATAATCATCACCACCACCTCCATCACCACCATCACCTCCATCATCATCACCATCATCACCATCAAGGTGGGATTGTACACAGATCCTACAAATGATCTGAATCGGATTCCAGGTGGGACAGAAACACGACTGCGCTGTAAAGAGGAGGAAAATCCATTTCCTAAAATAAATGTAGAAACTAGTCGTACTTTTTAAATTGTACTAATAAGTTATTAAAATACGAGTCACACGGAGCGAGACGCGTTTCATTTCTTCAAATCAAATTCAACCTATTTATCATGTGTGGATAATCAATCACACACACACACACACACCTCTATTTATCATGTGGATAATCAATCACACACACACACACCTCTATCATGTGTGGATAATCAATCTCACACACCTCTATTTATCATGTGGATAATCAATCACACACACACCTATTTATCGTGTGGATAATCTCACACACACACACACACACACACTTACTTTACTCTGAATCCATCGGGGTGCTGTGAATAAAATGATCTTTCCATTAGTGTAGAATGACAATAAATAAATAAACACACTCACCCTGGTGATGTTCGTCAGGTGCACACGTGTTCGTCTCTAAACTGGGATATCTTATTAAACATGTTAATGCCGTTTGAAACAGGATGGAAATAAACATAATGCAACGTTTACGAAAAGGCTCAACATGAAATACAGGAGGTTCTAGAGAGCGGAGATGATGACAAAAATAAACAAAGTGAACCCTCGTTATTAAAGTTAGCATTTTCTTTTATTATTGAAAAGTTTAAACAAAAACAATCAAAAAACTAAATATTTACAGGACTCTCCTGAAATGCGTTACGATCGTGGAAACAGCTTCTCTCTGTTCCGACGGGTTCCTCTTATTATTATTATTATTATTATTAGTTTACATTTATTTATGTATTTAACACTTTCGCCGTCCTTACAATCAATCTTTTAAACAATTTCCGATAGTTTATTTTTTTATGTATTGATTTTGTTTTATAAAATTGACTATACGATTCACACGGATTCAGTAAACCACTTTTTTTTTTTTTATAAACAAGTGGACAGAAGTGAAATGTGATAAGTTGAGGGTGATGATTAGTGTAACGTCACCCCCTCAGCAGCAGCAGCAGCAGAAAAAGTTCACTCTCCGAGACGCCTCTCTTTTTTTTTTTGCATCACACAGAGCTTTCAGGAAGCAGGGCTTATTAAAAATCCACCAATCACAGCTCTGGATTTTGGACCTGAGCAGGTGAGAAAACCCCCAGCACAGCACTTCATTCTCCAGCGTGGAGTAAAGAGGTCGTCTCCACACGACACTCCAAGAGTTTCAAACAAACACATCGAGCTCCGAGCAGCTTCCGACCTCCACGCCGAGCCATTACTGAACACATAACGGAACCTCATCGCCTTTATCCACGTCACTTTTATATAAATCAACTGTTTTTCATCTAAAACAAAGAAAAAAAAATATTCTTCTGCAAAAAAAAAAATCGCCAAAAAAATCCAAAAATGTTTGAACTCCAAAAAAAGGAAGGAAGGAAGGAAGGGGGGGGGGGGTTTGAAAGGAGGGTTTCAGCTATGATCCGATTCGTCCTCGGCTTCCCGGAGCCAGGTGTAAAAGGCGGTGACTGATTTGAGGGCGACGCCTTTTCCCTGCTGCTCGGCCGGATCTTTACTCGACTCCCACTTGTAGAAGCCGTCCTCCTTTATGATATCCTCATCGTACAGCACATCGAAAAACGTCCGCAACATGTCTATCACACACACACACACACACACACACACACACACACACACGATCAGCTAATTCATCTACCAATCCTCTTTAGTTCAGCTTGTAAAAATTTGACCCATCAATGAAATGTACTTATTAGCATATTAGGACACACCCACAAGTACATTTCATTGATGGGTCAAATGTACTTATTAGCATATTAGGACACACCCACAACAGGTTGTGTTCATGCGCACAGACACACTCACTTTGTGGCTGCTCCAACTTCACCATGAGGCTCTGTAACGCGTAGAGCGCCAGCAGCTCCTTCTGCTCGTCCTTAATGTAGCGCTGGAGCAGCTTGGCCCTCTGGGAAATCTCTTTAGTATCCACTTTATACGGTTTTTCACCTGTGTGTGGGGGAGAGAGAGAGAGAGAGAGAGAGAGAGAGAGAGAGAGAGAGAGAGAGAATGTAATGTGTGGAGATGCATATAAGGACACACTCGTGATCTATCACAGGCGTGTCCTAATATGCTAATGAGAACATGCGGGTGATTGATGCGGGTGCATTTGAATTGATTGACCGTTACGTGACTCACAGATGATTGCAGTCTGACACACACTGGTCATCAAAGCTCGCACAAAGGCGTTGGATGAAGCCTGCTGCTCGTCCAGGTTCGCCTGATAAACAACAAAACATGCCTCAGTTCATTTCAGACTCGCAGGGGGTGTATACACACACACACACACACACACACACACACACACACACACACACACACTACCTCCACCCAGTTGAATATGCGCTGGTTGTCACATTTGTCCTGCAGCAGTTGTTCCAGCTGTTTGGAGATCTCATCTACACTCAAAGATTTCCCACTGCTACCACCTTTCACACACTCCTCATCCAGTGTGTATTCCACTCCCTACACACACACACACACACACACACTCTGGTTATTAGGACATAAGGACGTAAGAGAACAAGTGAGGGACTGTTTATCTCTCAAACCTTCTCAGTTACAAACTTGTTGAGATCTTCATCCACAGACAGGAAGTCCATCCAGCTGAGTCCTGCTTCCCTCCACATGGCACCCACCTTCTTATGGCTCTGCACACATACAGATAAGTGTTTATATGTTTATATATATATATATATATATATATATATTTAATACTATAGCCATATTGACCCCCACCAAACACACACACACACACACACACACACACACACACACACACACGTACCATTCCTTTGCACAGCAGTGTGAGGATGTGTGCCAGCAGATCTCCAGCTTTGCTGATGGACACCAGAGGCTTGGACACTTCCCTGCAGGTCAGAAGATTAAGAGAAGGGTGTAGTTATAGGAAAGGTGCTGATGGGAGTCGATTCAGCCCCAGAGAGATAGAGGGCGCTGTGAAACACACCTGAAGAGGGAGCCCATGGGAATCCCACCCTCATGCAGGATGGGCGCGATGAGCTCAGCCAGGTAAACCCAGATATGAGGAACGTCAATGGCCATGTCCTCAGCCACTTCCAGCACCTCCATCAACCTACGCACACACACACACACACACACACACACACACACACACACAGTGAATAAAAGTATATATGAATTACATGCAATATTACTATTATTTTTAGTACATTGGGCTTATGGACAGTACAATCTCACACACACACACACACACACACCCTTTGTAATACTGCTGGTGAGAGAGAGTCCCGGCTTTAACGAGTTGGTGCAGCAGTAATCCCATATGCTCTCTGGCGATGGTGCTGCGTTCCAGAGTCGACTCGATTCCTGTCCTCACAAACACATAGAGCAGGGAAGCGCAGTTCAGCTCGCTCACACACTGCAGAGCCTCCTGCAAAACACACACACACACACACACACACACACACACAGTCATATAATATACTTTACAAGTAGAGGAGTGCATCTCATTTCTCTTTTGCTACAAAGCTGTGTAGCAGTGAATATTCCTGCTGATATTCACATATTGTGTGTGTGTGTGTGTGTGTGTGTGTGTGTGTGTGTGTGTGTACCTTCATGTCATTGATGTGCAAGTATTCCTCAATTATGGCAGTAGATTTCTTCTCCAGGTCTTCGGGGCTTAGAGATGGTTTAGATAGAGCAGGTGGAGGTGTAGAAACAGGTTCTTTCCTCACTGCACACACACACACACACACACACACACACACACACACACACACACACACACACACACACACACCATTAGAAGTGCATTATTACACTTTGGATTATTGGTGAATTATTTCTCCTGTGTGTAATGTTGTGATATGAGAGTTATTGATATAAAGGAATACCGTTATCTTTGCTGGGTGCACGCTCTCTCTCTCTCTCCCGTTCCCGCTCTCTCACTCGTTCCCGCTCGTCGGTCATGCTCGCGACCTTGCGCACCATCTCGGCGGGCCTCTGCTCCCGCTCGTCTTTTTCCCGACTGAAGCTCCGTTTAGTGATGGCGGGTCGGTTCCGGTCGGGGCCGCGCTCCAGGCGGTCGCTGCGCTCTCGACTCGAGCTGCTCCTGTTCATGAGGAAAATAAAGTAGGAGTAGAGAAACATGACCTCGTGGAGAACGCATCCAAGTGGGGGAATGGCAGGTGGATGAAAGTATGGAGAGAGGAGAGAGAAAGAAACCTCTGTGGAACTCTTCTATCTGTGTCCATGTTAGAGGAGGAGGAGGATGATGATGGAGGCTGCTGGAGGGCGGAGAAGCGGTTCAGTGTGCTCGCACGCCCCGAATCTTGTGCTGCAAACACACAGCACGAAGAAGAACATGCATATGAACATAAGAGGAATCCAAAATGTTCACGCCTCATGTCATGTTCCGAGATACGACATCATTTCAACACAACTTACCACCACCTTCACTGGGTTTGGCCCCGGAGCCTCCACTGCTCCCTTTGCCCCAGCTGCCCCATGATCCTTTGCCACCAGGGGCAAGGAGCTGGTTATTAAAGTCCATAGCTCCAGGCTGTGAAACCATCAGAGAGAACATAAGGAATAACAGTGTT
Organism: Kryptopterus vitreolus; assembly: GCA_030449085.1. Taxonomy (NCBI): domain Eukaryota; kingdom Metazoa; phylum Chordata; class Actinopteri; order Siluriformes; family Siluridae; genus Kryptopterus; species Kryptopterus vitreolus. Next base: position 882,968 of record JACRUU010000021.1, read on the forward strand.
ACACACACACACACACACACACATCTCTCTCTCTCTCTCTCTATATATATATATATATATATATATATATATATATATAAATAAAATCACACACACACACACGCACTATAATATTAAATTCACTGCATGTATTATGGTGTTATTATAGCTGCAATAAAGAGCACTAAGGAGGATTAAAGCTTAGCGTTTTCTCTCTGCCTTTTAAAAGCACTGAAACTGGAGACTCCTTCCATACATTCACACTAATGTTGATGATTGGTGGAGCAGGTTGTGTGTCCGCGAGGAACAATTATCTTATTCATATAAAAGTGCCATAAAAATCTCCATGTTGTTGTTAGTGGAGAAATATCTGACATTAATGTTAAATATGAGCGGGTTCTGGTTAGACTGGAAATGAAACCTTGGTGATCTTGCTGAGGCGACTGGTGTCAATGGGCCGGTTCTTGGTGGAGATGGGAACCGTGTTCCAACCGTCATCTGGTGTGGGGTTTCCCCGGTGAGATCCGGAGCCGACACCTCGAGGACCTAACGTAATACCCCCTCCTCCTCCTCCTCCTCCTCCACCTCCACCACCACCACGTGGATCCTTCAAGGAGAGGAGCCGCTGCTGGACTTTAATCTGTTCTCGCTGCTCCTCCATCTCTGCATCCTTGTGGATCTGCTCGATGGTCTTGGGGCCCTGATCTCCTCGCCTGGGCACCCAGTTATTCTACACAGGAAATAAATCACCAGTGTCACTTTTGTGTCAGTACCGCTCCTGTACACTAGATGGCACATTTTTGACAACCAATAGCAAAATCTGCTCCGTTCTTTTCATTACGCTTCCTACAGAAATGAAAGTAAAAACAGCAGCGAGTGTGTAATTGTACAGGGTTATGTTTAGCTTCTCTATAAAATGTATTCATGGTGATGGTCTGGCTGAAGGAAGGTAACCACGAGGAACCGTCACTACACACATGTACCAGACAAGTGACACAAAACAGCAATGTTAGTGAGCTGCAGTTTACTGCCCCCATACACACACACACACACACACACACACACACACACACACACACACACACACACACACACACACACACACCTCAAGAACTTCTTGGAAACGACCCAAGTTTCATTTCTGTGGAAGTGTGTGTGTGTGTAGTAAATCTCACACACACGGAAAAGTGTAATAGTGTAATGTAATAAAGTAAACAATAATATTGTATTGTAATAAAGGAGCACATTCCCTTATTTCTCACCATTATTCCGTTTCATAATCGTCATGTTAATTTGAATAAATGAATAAAGGTTATTTACTCGTCTCAGGTCAATGACGTCCTGCAGCATGAAGCGGATTCTGGACGAGGTTTTCTTCTCTTTAATAATCTTCTCCATTTGGGTGAAATACTGATCCATACGAGGCTGGAGACGAAACGACAGAGACCAATACTCAGCATGGAACCTCCACACAGTACACACACACACACACACACACACACACACACACACACACACACACACACACACACACACACACACACACACACACACACACAGTGCCCACACACACAGTGCCCACACACACAGTGCCCACACACACAGTGCCCACACACACACACCACCAGTGCCCACACACACACACACACAGTGCCCACACACACACACACACAGTGCCCACACACACACACACACACACCACACACACACCACAGTGCCCACACACACACACACACACACACAGTGCCCACACACACACACACACACACACACACCACACATGGCCCACACACACACACACACCCCACCACACACACACACACACCCCACAGTGCCCACACACACACACACACACACACACACACACAACACCCACACGTGCCCACACACACACACACACACACACACACACACACACACCACACACACACACACACACACACACACACCATGCCACACACACACACACACACACACACAGTGCCCACACACACACACACACACACACACACACACACACACACACACACACACACACACACACACACACACACACACACACACACACACAGTGCCCAGCGATGGTGAGTGAAAAGGGGGCGTTACTTTGGCCTTTTCGAAGTCCAGGTCTTTGCCGATGGTGGAAAGCAGCCTGCAGAGACACTCGAGACTCTCCTCGTCGTGGTTTTTAAGCAGTTTGACCACGCAGTCGTGCATGATGGTCTCCGTGAGCATTTTAAGTTTGAAGAGCTCACCGATGAACTTGATGTTGCCGAGCGAACGCCGCCGCGCCGCGTCCTTCGCCTCTTCCAGCTCCTCCTTCAGACGCTGGCGTACCTCGTCCTGCAAAACAAACACACACACACACAAATCATGTCGGGTCCATGGAGGAGATTTTATTCACAGGCAGTGTGTGTGTGTGTGTGTGTACCTCGGTGGAAGCATCAAGCTCCTTTTGTTTCTTCTCGAACGTCTCATCATCGTCCTTGTCCTTCTCAAACTCTTTCTGGCAGCGATTCAGCAGAAGTTTTCGGAAATTCACAGACACCCCCGGCTTATCAGAGGTAGGCACTTTCAACTATAGAGAGAGAGAGAGAGAGACAGGGGTGGGGGGAGGGATGGAGGGAGAGAGAGAGAGAGAGAGAGAGAGAGAGAGAGGGGCGGGGGGGGGGGAGGGAGAGAGAGGACGAGAATGATTTTTCAGAAGCACACATAGTGTGGTGTTAAATCTCTGATTTGGGATGTGACCCCCACCCCTATGAGGCAGCGACACATGTTTGCGTAGGCGACGGAGAAGTTGGGTTCGGAGATGGCCTTCTCGAACACCAGGTCGATCACGCCCTTCAGTCTGTCCTCTGTGTCTATGGACATCTCTGTGATCTGCTTCATCAGAGACTGGAACATCTGCGGGGTGAGTTTGTTCAGGACGCCTCGCACGCGCCGCAGCAGCTCCTGCGTCTTTACAGACTCGGAATCGTCCTTGTCAGGGCCCCCCCCGCGCCGCCACGCGTTCTCCGACTTGTTCAGCTGAATGTCATCGTTCAGGGACACTCCGGACAGGACGATCTTTCTCGGCTCCTTGCGGGATCCGGACTGACCGGAACGCCTCGGGCCGGGCAAACCCACAGCCTAGAGAGAGAGATGGAGGAAAAGAGGGGGGGGGGATGGAGAGACAGGGACGCAAAAAAAAAGCACGGAGTGAAAAAATAATAATTATGTAACAGTGGCCATTTATTGGTTCTACGAGCATTAGGGTACAAACATTTGTGAAGCTGTGATTGGTGGAGAGACTGACCGGGCCACGCCCCCCAGCTGGCTGTCTGCCCAGGTTAGCAAATGAGGGGGTGAAGTCTGGACCACAGTTCATCCTGCTCAGGTCCAGCGGCCGCAGAGGCGTTTTATTCACCTATAATCAGAGAGAGAGAGAGCACCAATCAGATTGCAGTATGCAAATGAAGCTAACCGAGAACTTTAAATCTTCAAAATTTTCAGATAACTTTAAATCTAACATTACTGAATACTGTGTGTGTGTGTGTGTGTGTGTGTTTACCTTATCCAGGACCACATCACTGATTGGTGGTAGACCCTCTGGCTTGTGCATGCTGGCGCTGATGAACTGGAAACCCAGCAGAAACTCCCGGTCGTATTTCTTTTTCTCCTCAGGGTTCAGAGGTTTCCACTGTTCTGTACACATCAGAGAACAACACACACCATCACACCACAATTTCACCATGATTCTAACACAACAGTGTGTGTATGTGTTTTATTAACACACACCCTCTTTGTATTGGTATTTCTGCTCGGTGGGTGTGGCTGGTGCGGGACTTTGTGGTTGGATGTTTTCAGCATCGAGCTTGTCCTCCTTCTCCTCCCATGTATCCTCCGCTTCTTCTGCAGGGGATGGAGCTACTGCAATAACCTCCACCTGATCTGATTTTACCTGGGGTGTGGCCTCTGGCTTTGGTGGGGGTGGCTAAAATTAAGGGGGTGGAGTTAGGACGAATTCTATACTAGATCTATATTTGTTAGCACACACACACACACACACACACACACACACACACACACACACCTCTTTAAATGCATCCAACACATCACCAGTCTCCTTCTTGTTTAGGTCCTTCAGTTTTCTCCTCTTCTTTGGCACAGAGACAGCTTCATAGAGAAAATAAGAGAAATATATATAAGCTAAACAAACAAACAAATAAATAAATAACTGTTCAGACTCTGCTCTGAAATGTATTTTAACTCAAATACCAGACTTTCTCTGAAACAGTTTGATTTGTGCGTTACCTTGCATAGTGCTTTCCAGGGCTGTTTGTGGAGGGGGCGTGTCCTCTTGTTCCTCAGCAGGAGTAGGAAGAAGAGGAGGAGGTGTGGCTTTAGCAGCTACACACACAGCCTCTAAAGTAGTTTCCTTGAGAATTGGTTCTGGGGTCTCCTTAGCAAAAGAACAAGGATCCTCAACGACCGGGGCAGGGGTCTCCTTGGCAACCGGGGCAGGGCTCTGCTTGGTGACTGGTGGCGTGGCCTCCTTGGTGACTGGTGGCGTGGCCTCCTTGGTGACTGGTGGCGTGGCCTCCTTGACGACTGGGGCAGGGGTCTCCTTGGTGACTGGTGGCATGGCCTCCTTGACGACCGGGGCAGGGGTCCTTGACGACCGGGGCAGGGGTTTCCTTGACGACCGGGGCAGGGGTCTCCTTGGCACCGGGGCAGGGCTGCTTGGTGACTGGTGGCGTGGCCTCCTTGACGACCGGGGCAGGGGCCTCCTTGACGACCGGGGCAGGGGTCTCCTTGACGACCGGGGCAGGGGTCTCCTTGACGACCGGGGCAGGGCTCTGCTTGGTGACTGGTGGCGTGGCCTCCTTGACGACCGGGGCAGGGGTCTCCTTGACGACCGGGGCAGGGGTCTCCTTGACGACCGGGGCAGGGGTCTCCTTGGCGACTGGTGGCGTGGCCTCCTTGACGACTGGGGCAGGGGTCTCCTTGACTGGTGGCATGGCCTCTTTGATGACTAGGGCAGGGCTCTGCTTGGTGACTGGTGGCGTGGCCTCCTTGACGACCGGGGCAGGGGTCTCCTTGACTGGTGGCATGGCCTCTTTGACGACTGGGGCAAGGCTCTGCTTGGTGACTGGTGGCGTGGCCTCCTTGACGACCGGGGCAGGGGTCTCCTTGGTGACTGGTGGCATGGCCTCTTTGACGACTGGGGCAAGGCTCTGCTTGGTGACTGGTGGCGTGGCCTCCTTGACGACCGGGGCAGGGGTCTCCTTGACTGGTGGCATGGCCTCTTTGATGACTAGGGCAGGGATCTCCTTGGTGACTGGTGGCGTGGCCTCCTTGACGACCGGGGCAGGGGTCTCCCTGACGACCGGGGCAGGGGTCTCCTTGACTGGTGGCATGGCCTCTTTGATGACTAGGGCAGGGGTCTCCTTGGTGACTGGTGGCGTGGCCTCCTTGACGACCGAGGCAGGGGTCTCCTTGGTGACTGGTGGTGTGGCTCCTTTGACGACTGGGGCAGGGGTCTCCGTGGTGACTGGTGGCGTGGCCTCCTTGACGACCGGGGCAGGGGTCTCCTTGGTAATTGGAGGTACAGTCTTTGTGCTGGCTAAAGATGGGATATCCTTGGCAACCACAGACATGGTTTCTGTGCCAAAGGAAATCTGAGTGACCTCTGGAGCAGGTGTCGGCTCAAGAGCTGGTTTTCGTTTGACATTTGGGACACAATATTCCTTGACGGATGGAGGCGGCAGCGCCTCGCTGGAAAAATGAGCGTGGGTCTCCTTGGTGACAAGAGAGACGGCTTTGGTAGTCCGTGTGGAACGTTCCTCTGTAATGGGTGGAGCCTCCCGGGTGATGTCAGGTTCGGCAAGAGGGCTGACGTCTCTGTTTGTGTCCGAGGTTAAACCGTTTACAAGTTGCAGCTCCTCCGGCTGCGCGATTGGAGACTCCAGTGTTGGCTCCACCTCTGAACCAGTAAGAGATATACACACTGCTGCTGCTGGTCCCGACTCATGTCCACTACACACCGCTGCTGGTGGCAAGAACATCGACTTGGGAGCTTTACCGTCTTTAACGTTGGCAGGGGGAGGGGCATCAACTGTGTCACTGATTGGACTGATGGGAGGTGGAGTAGGGGAGGTGTCTGGGACGGGGCTTTCCCCTGGGGGAATGGGGAACTCTAGAGATACTACAGGCTTCTGTGGCTCATCTATAAAGTGATAAGACAAAATAACTCACTAAGTGAGAGCTTTTGCACTCAATTATAAAAGTTATTTAAAAATAGTTTTAAGACACAGGTAACAGAATAGTCTTCTTCAGAGGAACCTGGGAGTGCTCACACACACACACTTGCTTAATTTCTGCATATATTTTACACACAACCCTTGTTAAAATTAGAGTGGCTGTGATCACTCAGAAGTGTATTGTGGGTTGTGTCTGACATCATAAGAAGAAAAAAAAAACTTTAGTAGGAAATTTAGGAATAAAAATGTGGTTAAGGTAAAGATGGAAAGAGAGAGAGAGACGGTAGCATGGTAGAGTGAAACTAACATCTGGACAACATACAGTGTGTGTTTAATTACTGCAAAAGTAACACAACCACACAAACAAGTTTACTAAAAGTGTAACCGCTGTAGTGAGTCTCCTTACCTGGCCTGGCTGTGCTGACAGGGGGTGTGGCTTTCTCACCGTTACTCTGTGTGATGGCTCCGCCCTCTGACCCGGGGAGAGCAGACTGGGTAAAGGGAGAAATGGAAACTTAGAGATAAGTCACTGTAAGCACACATATGGCGAGTGTGAACATTCAATAAACGCTGTACAAACATGTCACAATTCAAAATAAATAAATAAATAAATAACGCACAGTCGGTGGAAAGTAATAAACAAGTGGGTTACCTGTGGAGGCGTCGGCGTGGAGGCGCTACGGCCCCCGGACATGATCTCCTCTGTGATGTCTTTACCGCCTTGATTAGGGTCTCGTATCCTTATCTGGGACAGAGAAATTCACCAGGAATACGTTTAAATAAAGAATAATCGCGACAGAAAGAGAGAGAGTCAGGATAGAACACAAGAGTGGAGTGAGAGGTGAAGGAATGCTGAGGAGTTGAGCGACTCCAGTTATGGAGTTACTCTGTGCTCTTTCCTTTACTCTCTCTCTCTCTCTCTCTCCCTCACACACACACACACACACACACACACACACACACTTTAGTTTTGTAACTAAAGACGGCTAGTGAAATCCAGCAGCTGTTTTTTCCTCTTACCTATCTCGACTGTGTGAGAAGTTTGACGCAATCAAGTTTACACACACACACACACACACACACACACACACACAGGCATGAGGCAGCACATTTCCTGGCCCCGCTAAAGGCCCAAAGGCCTGCCTAGTCCTGGAGTCCAAACCCTGCCCAACTCTGTACACACACACACACACACACACACACACACACACACACACACACACACACACACACACACGGCCTTCAAACTCTCTCGCTTGCGCGCGCATGTGCACAAACACACACGCGCGCGCGCAGTTGACTACAGAGACAGAAAAATGAGTGTTGGAAGAGAGAGAGAGAGGGAGAGTTAGAGACCTTGTGAAACGAGTGCAGTGGGATGTGTACACACCCACTGAGTAAGAGACAGACGGAGAAACGGAGACGGAGAGAATTTGAGACAAATATGGGGAGGATATTCCTCTTCCGGGAGGGAGAGTTGAGGGGGAAAGGGAGTCGAGCCACGTGGAGCTGCAGAGTTGTGCTGACTTGTCCTTCTCTCTCTCTCACACACACACACACACACACACACACACACACACACACACACACACACCATGTATAGCAAGGTCAGAAGGACTACACAATCATGAGAACGAAGCATAAGGTTTGCATGTTGGACACCCTGTTGTGTCACACTCCTCGTCATGTTCTGTTGCCTTAGTTAAAAGTCTTGCTAACACAAGGGGGCGGTGTGTAGACCAGGGGGTGGCTGGGGGAGATTCGGTGTGTCCAGTGGGTCAAAGGTCACCCTGTTAAACGTCTACCAGCTGCACGTAAACACCGGATTCATGTGACGAACATGGGCTTTGTTTACTTGTTTATTAAAACAAAAAGATTACAAGTGGAAAAACAAAAGAATAACATTTCAGTGCAGATCTGCAGTCCAGAACAGCAAGAATGCAGAAAGAACAAAAACAACATGGCTATAAAATAAAAAACAATCAAAGCAATTATAGCAATAAAAATATAAGAGATCAAAAAAGAACTTGAACAGTAAAGTTAATAGAAAATGACTAGTGAAGTAACAAGAGTAGAGATAAAAAAAATACTAGAGATCAAACGACTACACCAACACAATGGCTAGAGATTAAACGACTACACCAACACAATGCTAGAGATCAAAAGGACTACACCAACACAATGGCTAGAGATCAAACGACTACACCAACACAATGGCTAGAGATCAAACGACTACACCAACACAATGGCTAGAGATCAAACGACTACACCAACACAATGGCTAGAGATCAAACGACTACACCAACACAATGGCTAGAGATTAAACGACTACACCAACACAATGGCTAGAGATAAAAGACTACACCAACACAATGGCTAGAGATCAAAAGACTACACCAACACAATGGCTAGAGATCAAAGACTACACCAACACAATGGCTGGTGATCAAAGACTACACCAACACAATGGCTAGAGATCAAAGACTACACCAACACAATGGCTGGTGATCAAAGACTACACCAACACAATGGCTGGTGATCAAAGACTACACCAACACAATGGCTACAGATTAAACGACTACACCAACACAATGGCTAGAGATCAAACAACTACACCAACACAATGGCTAGAGATCAAAGACTACACCAACACAATGGCTAGAGATCAAAGACTACACCAACACAATGGCTAGAGATCAAAGGACTACACCAACACAATGGCTAGAGATCAAAGGACTACACCAACACAATGGCTAGAGATCAAAGGACTACACCAACACAATGGCTAGAGATCAAAGGACTACACCAACACAATGGCTAGAGATCAAAGGACTACACCAACACAATGGCTAGAGATCAAAGGACTACACCAACACAATGACTACACCAACACAATGGCTGGAGATCAAAAGACTACAACACAATGGCTGGAGATCAAAGACTACACCAACACAATGGCTGGAGATCAAAGACTAAACCAGTAAAATTGTTAGAGATAAAAGGCTAGACAAAGAGAATATTACAAAAAATTAGATAAGTGAAATTACTGTATCTATATTATACATTTTGCACAAAACTCGATTTCAGTGACTTGCCTACTTGTTTCTATGAAATACTTAAAATTCTCTTTAGCGAGAGAGATGATGAAGGAAGCTCACCGGTTTGCGTTCCCGTTTGGGTGGTGCGGCGTGCTGCTGAGGAGGCGGAGTTTGTTGCTGCTGGGGGGCGGGGTTGATGAGGACAGGTGCCGTGGCTACAGGTGGTGTAAACTGGGGCTGGGCAGGGTAGTACGCTGCAGCTACAACACAACACCACAACGTATACATGACAAACTCTTCACACTGATCCTGACTTATTTACATTACTGTATATTCATCTGATCAAAAGTATGTGCCCCCTTGAGCATAACACATACATGTGCCTGTTCCTCAAACTGTTACCACAAAGGCACAAAGAACTAAGATTCCCAAACATATACACAAAGCGAGCTCCGTGAACACATGACTGGAAAAAAATCACACACACACACACACACTGCACAGAGCCCTGACCTTCTCAAAACGACATTTAAATGACCCCGAGACTCCTCACCTGACATCCACAATAATCCTTAATAATTGAACACTAATACACACAGTAACATCCTATAATATAGCGGATAGCCTCAACACAAGTGTAAAGGAGTGCACATACTTTTAGCCATAGAGTGCATTAAAATTATTATTTTTCTGATCATTTTAATGACAATTATACAAAAATGTTAATAAAATCATATCCCTTTAATGGAATAAAGACGTACACACCAGATAAATGACATAATTAAAATATTAAGATAATTATCTGTACATGAGAGAGGAGAGTACATGTTGTAACTTTATACACATTTATTTACTACTTCAGTTTTCTTTGATTTTAAATGATCAGTTTTATTGATGGTTTCTTATGGATGAAAATAATAAAATTCCAAACACACACACACACACACACACACACAATTCATGAAAGTTCCAGTTGCCTGTACTTATAATCTTAGTTTAAAATGCATTTTATTTAGTTGTATTTCTCTCATTGTCCGTTTCTCACACATGCGCGCACACACACACACACACACACACACACAGTGTGGAGCACCAAGAACTCAAGACTAAATATAGTCATAATCACACACATGAAGTGAAGGTGTGTGTGTGTGTGTGGGGGGAAACAGACAGACAGAGAGAGAGAAATAGAAGGAGAAAGACAGACAGCAGGTCACAGACACAGATATCCATAAGAAAAAGAAGTGAGAATTTTTTTCCAAGATATTGTGATAGAAATCAGAGAGAGGGAGAGAAAAAAAGAGGACAAATAAATGAGTAGAAGAGACGGACAGACAGACGTACCATTAGTACTGCTACTGGATGTTCTGTTCCCCATCGTCCCTCCTGTCCTCTTTTTTCATTCACTCCTCTCTCTCTCTCTCTCTCCGTTTTACACATCTATCTGTTCCCTTTCTCTTCTCTTTTCCCTCTCTCTTTCTGCCTCAGTTAGTCCTGAGTAATCCACCAGGAGGGAGAGATATGATCTACAGGGATGAGAGGGTTGGCATTTTTGCTGTGTGTGTGTGTGTGTGTGTGTGGTCCCTCAGCAACCTGATAAAAATAACTCCACGTGAAGGGTTTGCACGAGTTTACATGCTCATCATACCGGCTGCCATTTGACAAGCTTTAATAAAATCTTGAAGAGAAAATATTTGAAGTGCGGCACCCCCTGGTGGGCTGGAGGTAACACCAGCAACACGATCTTGGTAATCCTGATAGGCTTTAACCCTGTGTGTGTGTGTGTGTGTGTGTGTGTGTGAATACGCACCGTAGTCAGATGGATTGTTTGCAGGATAAAAGTTTGGAGAGCCTGTAACTTGGTACTGTTGAGGAGACACGTACGAGGGGCGGTACTAAAAAAAAAAAAGGCATTGTTTTCTGGTGTTGATTTTCAACTTATTAAAATATTAAAAAAAATACAATATTGTTAACTCACCTGCATGATAAAAGACACTAAACTACAAGTTTAATATCAGGACTCACCTGGTTGGGGATGTAGTAGGCGGGGCCCTGTGAGTTAGGAAAGCTGATTGGCTGAGGTGGGATCATCATCATCTGGGAGCCGGCCTGGAAGACGTGAGGGGCGTGTGTCCCGTGTGGTGGAGGGATGGGCCGGGGGGCGGAGCTCGCTGATGCTCGGGCTGGGTTTGTGGGTAATGTGGGCCGAACAGGGTAGAACGGCTGCAGAGTAGAGAGAGAAAGGATTTTTCTTTTTCTTTTTTTAAATCGCACCTGAACTGTTTAATTTTAGAACAATTATTTACTTAATTAATTAATTGATTGATTAATTAATTCATTAAACATGTGACCTTAATTGGTATCTTAATTCAATTAATATCTAATTGCACCATCTTCAATGATGGACTATTTATATTTACATTCCTCTGATTAACCCAAAAACTCATTACTGCCCCAGATTTTGCTGTCCCTGCTGTGTTTACATGGTGGTACCTGTCGGGGTGGAGCCGTGGGGTTCATTGGAGGAGGAGTAGGTGTGGCAAACACCATAGATGGTGGTGGAGTGGGTGCGAAGTTAGGCTTGATGTGAGAAACAGAGTATTACATCCCCGACTCACAGAATGATGCAAATCTATTTAAAACTGTGACAAAACACTCGGACACACATTATATATTACACATATCTATATTACAAACACTCTGTCGTGAGAATAAATAATACATGATAAAAGGCATCTTCATTACCGGGGGCAGGTTAGGGGAAGGTGCAGGGAGGGGGGAGGAGGACGGGGGTCCTGGAACTTTATTCATTTCATCTGGATCCACGTCCAGGTCAGGCTCAGTCACCTACTGAGAAATTCTACACAGAGAGAGAGAGAGAGATAAATGAAAATATATAGATATCTCTAAAATATGGTAAAAACTAATTCATATGAATGTATGTAACTCCCAGGCATAACCTTGAGTCAGAAATACCGAAGCAGTAAAACTACGAAGACAATTCAATAAAAAATTTAATAAATAAATATCTATAATCACCAGCAGTCATCAGAGGATTGCGCAATAGTTAAAAAACCTTTCTGGGAACTTCCTACACAAACATGTGACGCGAATCGCACATATGGCCCTCCATGGAGACCTTTGGATCCAAAACCATGACACGGCAGCATTAAAGTGATCTCAGTAGTGCATTCTCAACATGTCACATGTGTAAAACACTGTGCGTGTAAAAGCAACCACGGCCTGTTAGGGAAATCATCAGGATAACATGAGAGGTGAAAAGTGATGTTGCTTTTTAACGACCTTGATGTACATTTTTTTTATTAAATTGATCATTTTGTACAAAAGTAAATGTAGTAAACTAGTTTTACATTTTAATGAAAGATAATTTCACTGTGTTGTCCTGGCCCTCGACATGTCACGTGTCTCACGTACGGAGTGGGTGGGGCTTATGCATCGTTTTCGAAATATTGAATATCCACACACAAATTCCGCTCTTCTCTTTACTTTTCATGTTTTAATACTACAACTAATTGTAACAAATGTCATAAATATATACATTTCAGAACAAAATATCTCCCTTTAATAAAACTGAATTTTTTGTAGATTTTTTGTGGTTGCTTTAATTGTTAAAGTTGTTAAATGGTATGTGGCTCCTTTAAGAATCATGTTCCGGTTTTGGTTGCTTTGATAAACTATATACGTTTTTCCATATACTTTAGGTTACATACGGTAATATAACGAGTAGCACATAGATGTTGTGACATGCGCATCTAGTAGGCGTATTTTGGGGAAATTTAGGAAGAGTAAATGTGCGCATATCGCTTTGTAAAAGAATAATGTAGTGGGATAGCTCAGGGGGGTTGGTAACATTTGCCCTTTTCTACCTCAGCACTTGCTCTAAGCGAGAGAGACGTTATCAAGTCTGCAGGAGATTAATGAATAAAAATCACACTTGTTTTTTTTTCAGTAACCTGCTTTCATTTCCATTATTTTCTTACAGGAAAGTATTTTAGGGGAATTTCCACCTTTCAAAGCAGTCCATTTTATTAATAAAAGGTTCAGAACCCAGATAGAAAATCTCTCACACACACACACACATTACTGAAAGTGGAAAAAAAAAAAAAGAGTGTGTAAAAAAGCAGCACAGACAGAAAAGGGGGGGGGGCTGGTTTACAGAGACAGAATGAAAGAGAAAAAGTGTGCTGATCAGCTAAAACAATGAGAAAAGGAATAAAGGAACAGTAAAGGAGAGAACCATGTGACCAGTCTCACATACAGAAAAACTGCACACAGGTTGAAAAATGTTATAACTAGTTTTGTAATCGGAACCTATAAGTAATTATAACATAAAATAAGTGATGTATAAACAGAAACATGGATGTGAACAGTGAACATGTGCTGCAGGCTCAGAAAGCAAAAATAAATAAAGACAATCACAATATGATTTTTGTTGATTACAGCTCGGGTTTCAATCTCCTTTATAAAGTACTTATAATATAAAATTGTGATCTTTGTACACTTGTTTTCTTTATCAGATTACTCCATACTTCATGTCTCAATGTCAAGACTGTATAATAAAGACCCTGAGAAACCTGCGATCACTGCTCAGCTCAGGTATGGGCTTTGCTTGTCGCTATGAGATGGGATCAGATACACCTTGTTTTTGTGCAATACCAAATTTAGTGCTAAAATATCGTTTCAATGAACAAACAAATGAAATAAAAGTTCCATGGGAATAAATGTTTTATATCATTTTGAATTAGAAGTCCAGATCTGCAATGCAATACACAAGACGGTAAACACGAGTAAAACAAAACGTCTCCGCACTTCATTTAATAGACGCATAAAATGTGTGGATTCGACTCATAAAAAGAACCGATACACGAACCGATTCCTCGCTAGTCACAGGCTACAGTGTGAACAAACCACAAATGAGTGTAAAATCTGAAGTGTGAGTTCCTAAAAAGAAACGCCTATAAATGTAAAATCTCAGTCCTTAAACGTTACTTCAGTTTAATTTATCGTTTTAAAAATGTTATGTTTTGAAGTGTGACTTGTTAGCGAGCTAGCCGTCAATCCTGGCCCTGAATTCGCCTTATATTTGTCGACGTGTCCGTCCTGACGGAAACACACACACACACACACACACACACACACACAAAGTGTTATAGTGATAAGATCACAGGGGTACACGGCATTATTCATGTGTAATCTCACCGAAAACAAACAAACAAATAAAGTACATTACACACGAGCCGAGTCAGGGCTAAGAATAACCAAGCTAGCAGGCTAGTGTTAGGAGCACAGGATTAGCATCAACACTTATCCCGAGTTTCTCCGCTAATTAAACACATTTACACTTTCATTATAAACATGACAACTGGACACTTTAATAAGAGAGAGAGAGAGAGATTGTCTCCAAACCGGGTTAGTCTCAAACGCGGGATTAAATCGGACACGTTTTCGGTCGCCTTTAAAACTTATGCTAATCCACACACGCCGGATTTACTGTCGTGTACACAATGATTTAATAATCACAACAATAAACATGACAAGCGATGAAAGAAAACAACCGATAAACTGATATTCTCCTGAGATTAGACACACTTTATACAAACACGGAATCTGACGGCCAAAAATATAATACAATACATAAATAAGGAATACAAATAAATTGTAATAAAATGTATTTATCGCGCGCACACACACACACACACGTGTGTCATGATTCTTGATATTTAATGATATTAGACATGATATTTAGCATAGTTTGAGTCACGATTGTCGCTGATGATATTTTAATAATCATAATAATATTAATAAATATTCTTAATGAAGGACAACACGTGTACATATGGCAGGTCACGTGAAAAATAATGCTAAACTTCACACGGATTTATTCGTTATTATTATTATTATTATTAGTTCACTTCTTCATTCCTAAATGAGTCAGAAACCCCAGATGAGGCCGTCAGATCAGTTTCATTTACAGGAACACGAATACACACTTTAAACACACACACACACACACACACTTTACCTGGAGAATGGAGATTTTAGTGGACAGAAGTGCGCTTGTGTGTGTGTTTATGTCTTGCGAAACAAAACAAAATAACACAGAGACAGAATGAGAGAGAGAGACACAGAAAGAAAGAGAGAGAAGAGTGTACATATATACACACACACACACACACACACACACACACACACACACACACACATACACACACACACACACACACACACACACACACACACACACACACACCGCGTGTTCCGAATAAAAAATAATTAATTCCGAAGTTTCTCCAAATTTCACAAGCAGACAAAAACTGATCTGAGAGCGGGGCGGAATGATTATAATAACAGCGTGTGTGTATATGTATGTGTGTGAGAGTGTAGTGAGTGTGTGTGTATATATATATATATATATATATATATATATATATATATATGTGTGTGTGTGTGTGTGTGTGTGTGACAGAGAGTAAAAAAAACACAGCAGGGAGAGAAACGCGTTACCTTTCTCCTTCAGTGTGTGTGTGTGTGTGTGTGTGTGTGTGTGTGTGACAGAGAGTAAAGTAAAAACGCGTTACCTTTCTGTGTGTGTGTGTGTGGTGAGGGTGTGTGTGTGTGTGTGTGTGTGTGTGGTGTGTGTGTGTGTGTGTGTGTTGTGTGACAGAGAGTAAAAACGCGTTACCTAGTTCTGTGTGTGTGTGTGTGTGTGTGTGTGTGTGTGTGTGTGTGACAGAGAGTAAAAACGCGTTACCTTTCTCCGTGTGTCTGTGTGTGTGTGTGTGTGTGTGTGTGTGTGTGTGTGTGTGTGACAGAGAGTAAAAACGCGTTACCTTTCTCCGTGTGTGTGTGTGTGTGTGTGTGTGTGTGTGTGTGTGTTTACAGAGAGTAAAAACGCGTTACCTTTCTCCGTGTGTTCTGTGTGTGTGTGTGTGTGTGTGAGTGTGAGTGTGTTGTGTGTGGTGTGAGTGTGAGTGTGAGTGTGAGTGTGTGTGTGTGTGTGTGTGTGTGTGTGTGTGTGTGTGTGTGTGTGTGTGTGTGTGTGTGTGTGTGTGTGTGTGTGTGTGTGTGTGTGTGTGTGTGTGTGTGTGACAGAGAGTAAAAACGCGTTACCTTTCTCCTTCAGTCCGTATACCGGACAAACTAACTCCTCTTTCCGGAAGCCGGGGGAATACAACTTCCGGTTTAATCAGGCTAAGCATTCCGTGTCACGTGATAAACAAGCACACGCGTGTTGTGCCTTTTACAGCGGTTTATTATTATATTCATGTTAATATTATATAAACAACATTATTATTATTATTATTATTATTATTATTAATTATATCATTATTAATACAATGTTCATATAAACCTAATCAGAAATCATCGCTTTAACTGCGTCTCGTTTATATCCGTGCTTTTAATGAACTCATTTATTTACATTTTATTAACGTTTTTATTGTAGTGACGGACATTACACTAATTTACCATTTATTAATCATCATTTATCTAAACATCTCATTTATCTAAATATATAAACATGTGACTTATTCATTTTAACACTGATATGAAACCTTTAATGTAATCAGGGTGATTTACCGGATATTATAATTATATTTAAACAATAAACAAGCTGTGAAATGAAAGAGACACTCTGATAACACACACTAATAACACACACTAATAACACACTCTGATAACACACACTAATAACACACTCTAACACACTAATAACACACACTATAACACCCTAACACACACTATAACACACACTACACACAAACTAATAACACACACTAATAACACACTCTAACACACTCTAATAACACACACTAATAACACACTCTGATAACACACTAATAACACTCTGATAACACACTAACTGAACAAAAACACTAACACACTAACTGAAACACACTAACACACTCTGATAACACACTCTGATAACACACTCTGATAACACACTCTGATAACACACTCTGATAACACACTCTGACTAATAACACACTCTAACACACTAAACACACACACACACTAATAACACTCTAACAACACACTAATAACACACTCTGATAACACACACTAAAAACACACACTAATAACACACACTAATAACACACACTAATAACACACACTAATAACACACTAATAACACACACTAATAACACACACTAATAACACACTCTGATAACACACACTAATAACACACACTAATAACACACACTAAAAACACACTAACAACACACTCCACATTAATAACACACTAACACACACTAATAAAACACTCTGATACACACACTAATAACACACACAACACACTAATAATAACACACACTAATAACACACTCTGATAACACACACTAATAACACACTCTGATAACACACACTAATAACACACACTAACAACACACTCTAACAACACACACTCTAACAACACACACTAACAACACACACTAACAACACACACTAACAACACACACTAACAACACACACTAACAACACACACTAAAACACTCATAACAACACACAATTAACACACACACTAACAACACACTCTAACAACACACACTAACAACACACACTAACACACACACTAACAACACACACTAATAACACACACTAATAACACACTCTCTAACACACATAACAACACACTCTAACACACACACTAATAACACACACTAAATACACACACTAATAACACACTCTAATAACACACACTATAACACACACTAATAACACTCTGATAACACACACTAACACTCTGAACACACACTAATAACACTCTGATAACACACTAATAACACACTCTGATAACACACACTAAACACACTAACACACTCTGATAACACACACTACTAATAACACACACTAATAACACACACTAATAACACACTCTACTAAAACACACACACTCTAATAACACACACTAATAACACACACTCTGATAACACACACAATAACACTAATAACACACACTAATAACACACACTAAACACACACTACACACACACTAATAACACACACTAATAACACACTCTGAATAACACACACTAATAACACACATAACACACATAATAACACACACTAATAACACACACACACACTAACACACACTACACACACTCTGAATAATAACACACTCTGATAACACACACATAACACACTCTGAAACACACTAACACACTCTACACACTAATAACACACACTAAAAACACACACTAATAACACACACTAATAACACACTGACTAACAAACACACACTAATAACACACACTAATAACACACTGATAACACACTAATAACACACTCTGATAACACACTAATAACACACTCTGATAACACAATAACACACACACACTAACAACACACAATAACACACACACTCTAATAACACACACTAACACACTAATAACACACTCTGATAACACACACTAATAACACACTCTGATAACACACTAATAACACTCTGATAACACACTCTCTGATAACACACACTAATAACAAACTCTGATAACACACACTAACAACACACACTAACAACACACACTAACAACACACTCTAATAACACACACACACATAATAACACACTCTGATAACACACTCTGATAACACTGACTCTGAACACACTCACTAACACACTCTGATACACACACTAACACAATAACACACTCTGATAACACACACTAATAACACACTCTGATAACACACTCTGATAACACACTCTGATAACACACTCTGATAACACACTCTGATAACACACTCTGAAACACACACTAATAACAAACTCTGAAACACACTCTGATAACACACTCTGATAACACACTCTGATAACACACTCTGATAACACACTCTGATAACACACTCTGATAACACACTCTGAACACACTCTAACACACTCTGATAACACACTCTGATAACACACTCTGATAACACACTAATCACACACACATAACACTGAACTAACACACACTAATAACACACACTAATAACACACACACACACTCTGAATAACACACACTAATAACACACACTAAAAACACACACTAATAACACACACTAATAACACACACTAAACTCTGAACACACACTCTGATAACACACACACTAAAACTAATAACACACTCTGAAACACACTAACACACTCACTATACACACTAACACACTCTGATAACACACTCTAATAACACACTCTGATAACACACTCTGATAACACACTCTATAACACACTAACAACACTCTGATAACACACTATGATAACTACACTAATAACACACTAACACACTCTAAACAACACTACACACAATAACACACTCTAATAACACACTCTGATAACACACTTTGATAACACACACTAATAACACACTCTGAACAACACACTCTAATAACACACACTAACAACACACTCTGATAACACAATAACTCACACACTGATAACACACTTGATAACACCACACTAATAACACACGCTGAAACACACTAACACACTCTGATAACACACACTAACACACTCTGAGAAACACACATCAAAAAACACCTAACAACACTCTGATAAACACACACACCTAATAACACACTGATAACACACACTCTATAACACACTCTAATAACACACACTAATAACACTCTGATAACACACTAATAACACTCTGATAACACACTAATAACACTCTGATAACACACTAATATACACACTCTGATAACTTACACTCTGAATAACACACTCTGATAACACACTCTGATAACACACTCTAATAACACACTCTGATAACACACTTTGATAACACACACTAATAACACACTCTAATAACACACACAAATAACACACTCTGATAACACACACTAAAAACACACACTAATAACACACACTAATAACACACACTAAAAACACACACTAATAACACACACTAATAACACACACTAAAAACACACACTAATAACACACACTAATAACACACACTAAAACACACACACTAATAACACACACTAATAACACACTAACAACACACACTAATAACACACACTAATAACACACACTAAAAACACACACTAATAACACACACTAATAACACACACTAACAACACACACACACTCTATAGATAACACACACTAATAACACACTCTGATAACACACTAATAACACTAATAACACACTCTGATAACACACACTAATAACACACTCTGATAACCACACAATAACACACGTAATAAACACTAAAACATCACATCACACTAATAACACTACACACTAATAACACACTCTGATAACCACACACCACTGTATACACACTAATAACACACTCTGATAACACACACGAATCTGATAACACACTCTAATAACACACTCTGATAACACACTCTACTAATAACACACACTGAATAACACACACTAATAACACACTCTGATAACACACACTAATACACTCTGATACATAACACACACACACTAATAACACACTCTGATAACACACACTAATAACACACACTAACAACACACTCTGATAACACACTCTAATACACACACTCTGACACACTTTGATAACACACACTAATAACACACTAACACACTCTGATAACACACACTAAACTAACACACACAATAACACACTAACACACTACTAACACACTAACACACACTAAACACACAATAACACACTCTGATAACACACACTAATAACACACTCTAATAACACACACTAATAACACACTCTTGATAACACACTAATAACACACTGATAACACACTAATAACACACTCTGATAACACTCTGATAACACACTCTGATAACACACTCTGATAACAACACACTCTGATAACACACACTAATCACACACACACACACTAATAACAACACACACTAACAACACACACTAACAACACACACTAACAACACACACTAACAACACACACACTAACAACACACACTAACAACACACACTAACAACACACACTAACAACACACACTAACAACACACACTAATAACACACACTAAAAACACACTCTGATAACACACACTGATAACACACTCTGATAACACACTCTGATAACACACTCTGATAACACACTCTAATAACACACACTAACACACTTTGATAACACACTCTGATAACACACACTAACAACACACTCTAATAACACACACTAATAACACACTCTGATAACACACTAATAACACACTCTGATAACACACTAATAACACACTCTGATAACACTCTGATAACACACTCTAATAACACACTCTGATAACACACTCTGATAACAACACACTCTAATAACACACACTAATAACACACACACACACTAATAACACACTCTGATAACACACACTAATAACACACACTAATAACACACACTAATAACACACACTAAAACACACACATCACTAATAACACACACTAATAACACACACTAAACACACACACACACACACTAATAACACACACTAATAACACACACTAAAACACACACACTAATAACACACACACACACTAATAACACACACTGATAACACACTCACACTGATAACACACTCTGATACACACACTAATAACACACACACCTCTGATAACACACACTAATAACACATAACTCTGATAACACACTCTGATAACACTCTGTACACACTAATAACCACTCACACCACTCTAACAACACACTCTGATAACACACACTAATAACACACACTAATAACACACACTGATAACACACACTAATAACACACACTAATAACACACACTGATAACACACACTAATAACACACACTAATAACACACTCTGATAACACACACTAATAACACACTCTGATAACACACACTAATAACACACACTAATAACACACACATACACTCTGATAACACACACTAATAACACACTCTATAACACACACTAATAACACACACTAAAAACACACTCTGATAACACACATAACTAATATCACACACTAACAACACACTCTGATAACACACACTAATAACACACACTAAAAACATAACACACTAATAACACACACTAATAACACACACTAAAAACACACACTAATAACACACACTAATAACACACACTAAAAACACACACTAATAACACACACTAATAACACACACTAAAAACACACACACTAATAACACACACTAATAACACACACTAAAAACACACACTAATAACACACACTAATAACACACACTAAAAACACACACTAATAACACACACTAATAACACACACTAAAAACACACACTAATAACACACACTAATAACACACACTAAAAACACACACTAATAACACACACTAATAACACACACTGATAACACACACTAATAACACACACTAATAACACACACTAAAAACACAACACTCTAATAACACACACTAATAACACACACTAAACACACACACACTAATAACACACTCTAAAACAACCAACACTCGATAACACACTCTAATAACACACACTAAAACACACT
This sequence comes from Kryptopterus vitreolus, assembly GCA_030449085.1. Lineage (NCBI taxonomy): Eukaryota > Metazoa > Chordata > Actinopteri > Siluriformes > Siluridae > Kryptopterus > Kryptopterus vitreolus. The sequence goes on from JACRUU010000021.1 coordinate 905,689, forward strand.
AATAACACTCTGATAACACACACTAATAACACACACTAAACAACACATAACACTAATAACTCTGAAACACACACTAATAACACACACTAACACACTAAACACACACACACACTCTGATAACACACACTAATAACACACACACACTGATAACACACACACACTCTGATATAACACACACTCTAAACTAATAACTACACTCGATAACACACTAAACACACACTAACACACACTAATAACACACACTAAAAATCACACACTGATAACACACTCTGATAACACACACTAAACAACACACAATACTGATAACACACACTAATAACACACACTAAAAACACACACTCTGAATAACACACACTAATAACACACACTAATAACACACACTAATAACACACTAATAACTGATAACACACACTAATAAACACACTCTGATAACACACTTTGACTAACTAACACGATAACACACTCTAATAACACACTCTGATAACACACACTAATAACACACTCTGAACAACACACACTAACTGAACACACACTAACACACTAACACACTCTGATAACACACACTAATAACACACTCTGATAACACACACTAATAACACACTCTGATAACACACACTAATAACACACACTAATAACACACACTAATAACACACTCTAATAACACACACTAATAACACACTCTGATAACACACACTAATAACACACACTAATAACACACACACTCACACAATGATAACACACTAATAACACTCTGATAACACACTCCACTATAACACACACTAATAACACACTGATAACACACTGATAACACACTCTGATAACACACTCTGATAACACACTCTGATAACACACTCTGATAACACACACTAATAACAAACTCTGATACACACACTAACAACACACACTAACAACACACACTAACAACACACACTAACAACACACACTAACAACACACACTAACAACACACACTAACAACACACACTAACAACACACACTAACAACACACACTAACAACACACACTAACAACACACACTAACAACACACACCACTCTAATAACACACACTAATAACAACACACTCTAATAACACACTCTGATAACACACACTAACAACACACACTGAATACACACTCTAATAACACACACTAACTAACACACTGAACACACTAATAACAACACACACTAATAACACACACTAATAACACACTGATAACACACTAATAACACACTGATAACACACACTAATAACACACTCTGATAACACACTCTAACACACTCTGATAACACACACTAATAACACACTCTGATAACACACTCTGATAACACACACTAATAACACACACTAACAACACACTCTAATAACACACACTAACAACACACTCTAATAACACACACTAATAACACACTCTGATAACACACACTAATAACACACTCTGATAACTCACTAATAACACACTCTGATAACACACACTAATAAACACACACACTAATAACACACACTAATAACACACACTAACAAACACACACTAATAACACACACTAATAACACACACTAATAACACACTCTGATAACACACACTAATAACACACTCTGACTCACACTAACACACACTAATAACACACTGATAACTGATAACACACACTAATAAAACACACTACTAACAACACACACACACTAACAACACACTCTAATAACACACTCTAATAACACACTCTGATAACACACTCTAATAACACACACTAACAAACACACTACACACTAATATACACACACTAATAACACACTCTGATAACAAAAACACACACTAATAACACACACTAATAACACACACTAATAACACACACTGATAACACTCTGATAACACACACTAATAACACACTCTGATAACACACTAATAACTGATAACACACTCTGATAACACACTCTAAACACACTCTGATAACACACTCTGATAACACACTCTGAACACACTCTGACACACTAAACACACTCTGATAACACACTCTGATAACACACACTAACAACACACACTAACAACACACACTAACAACACACTCTGATAACACACACTAACAACACACTCTAATAACACACACTAACAACACACACTAACAACACACTCTAATAACACACTCTGATAACACACACTCTAATAACACACTCTGATAACACACACTAATAACACACTAATAACTAATAACACACACTAACACACACACTCTAACAACACACACTAATAACACACACTAATAAACACACACTAATAACACACTCTGAACACACACTAATAACACACACTAAAAACACACACTAATAACACACACTAATAACACACACTAAAAACACACACTAATAACACACACTAATAACACACACTAAAAACACACACTAATAACACACACTAATAACACACACTAAAAACACACACTAATAACACACACTAATAACACACACTAAAAACACACACTAATAACACACACTAATAACACTCTGACACTAATAAACACACACTAATAACACACACTAATAACACACACTAATAAACACACACTCTGACACACTAATAACACACTCTGATAACTTACACTAATAACACACTCTGATAACACACTACTAACACACTGATAACACACACTAATAACACACACTAACACACACTCTAATAACACACACTAATAACAAACACACACTGATAACACACACTAACAACACACACTAACAACACACACTAACAACACAATAACACACTAACTGATAACACACACTAATAACACACACTAATAAACACACACTAATAACACACACTAATAACACACACTAATCTGAACACACACTAAAACACTCTGACACTAATAACACACACTAATAACACACACTAACAACACTCTGATAACACTCTGATAACACACACTAATACACTCTCTGACACACTAATAACACACTAATAACACACTCTGATAACACACACTAATAACACACTCTGATAACACACACTAATAACAAACTCTGATAACACACACTAACAACACACACTAACACACTAACACACACTCTGATAACACACTCTCTGATAACACACTAATAACACACTCTGATAACACACTTTGATAACACACACTAATATCACACACTAACAACACACTCTGATAACACACACTAATAACACACTCTGATAACACACACTAATAACACACACTAATAACACACTCTGATAACACACACTAATAACACACTCTGATAACACACACTAATAACACACACTAATAACACACACTAATAACACACACTAAAAACACACACTAATAACACACACTAATAACACACTCTGACTAAAACACACACACACTCTGAATAACACACACTAATAACACACTCTGATAACACTGATAACACACACTAATAACACACACACACTAATAACACACTCTGATAACACACACTGATAACACACTCTGATAACACACTCTGATAACACACTAATAAAACTGATAACACACTCTGATAACACACTAACACACACTCTGATAACACACTCTAATAACACACTCTGATAACACACTCTGATAACACACTCTGATAACACACTCTGATAACACACTCTGATAACACACTCTGATAACACACTCTGATAACACACTCTGATAACACACTCTGACACACACTAATAACACACACACACACTAAACACACTAACACACACTCTGATCACACTGATAACACACACACACTCTAATAACACACACTAACAACACACACTAATAACACACACTAACACACTGATAACACACACTAAAAACACACACTAATAACTGATAACACACACTAATAACACACACTGACAACACTGACAACACACACTAATAACACACACTAATAACACACACTAATAACACTCTGATAACACACACTGACAAACACACACTAATAACACACACTGACACACACAATAACACACACTCTAACACACACTAAACACTGATAACACACACATCAATAACACACACTAACACTCTGATAACACACTAATAACACACTCTAATAACACACACTAATAACACACTCTGATAACACACACTAATAACACACTAATAATAACACACTCTGATAACACACACTAATAACACACACTAATAACACACTCTGATAACACACTACTAACAACACACACTAATAACACACACTAACAACACACACTAACAACACACACTAACAACACACACTAATAACACACACTAATAACACTCTGATAACACACACTAATAACACTCTGATAACACACACTAATATCACACACTAATAACACACTCTGATAACACTCTGATAACACACTAACACACTCTGATAACACACTCTAATAACACACTCTAATAACACACTCTGATAACACACACTGATAACACACTCTAACAACACACACTAATAACACACTCTGATAACACACACTCTGATAACACACTCTAATAACACACTCTAATAACACTCTGATAACACACACACACTCTGAATAACACACTCTAATAACACACACTCTGAAAAACACACTCTAATAACACACACTAATAACACACTAATAAACACACTCTAATAACACACTCTAATAACACTCTGATAACACACACTCTGATAGATGGTTTAATAGATTAAACTGTATTTACAGCCATTTTTATTTCAGTGTGTGTGTGTGTGTGTCCTGTATCAGCCCTGCTTATTAAAATGGACAGGGATGTTTTAAGTCTTCATTTCTGTTGATGTTTACTAGATAATGGTAATGAAGCACACGTTTATTTACTGTTGGTATTTTGCTCATATCTTTTTAAAATACCAGTCGTTTGCGTGAATGAATCTGTAAACAAAAATAAATGGTGATATTTGGGGTTAAATGGTTTGTGTTTACATGCTGGAAACCCAGAAAGCCAATAAACATGTGAAAAAGAACAAAACAAACAATACTGGTGTGTTTAGTTTTAAACCACTGATAAGAATGGAAAGACCTGTTAGTACTCAATAACAGACCATAATAGTAGAGGTGAGACCATGTTAGTGTTTAGACAGAGGTGAACACAGGCGATTTCCCTCGGAGGAATGACGGAGCAGCGTGTCACATGACACCTGCACACTCATAATTAATATTTATTTCTAATTGATTTATTTATTAAGAGAGATAATAACTGTTTTCATTCCGTATCTGGAATTTACAATGAAATGAAACGTTCACATTTTACTAACATCATATTTCATTTATTTTCACATCAGAACAGTAACACAACAAAAAGGAGCAGAAATAATTAACTGGGGCTGAATTAAAAACAAACACCCCTAAACAACAAGACAGGAAAAAATAAACTCGTGTGCCGTCATGGAACTGAAAATCGTAGTCGAGGTCCCGGATACGAGGGTGTGTGTGTGTGTGTGTGTGTGTTTAGGCGTCGTAGTTGGGGTTTTTACGCAGGATGACGAAGCCCTCGAGGATGGGTGTGACCGGGATGTACTCCTCTGTGGCCAGCTCGGCTCGCTCTCCGTGCGCCAGCAGCACCGGCGTGGTGTGTGTCTGAAAACCAGTGATGGCTTTGGGTTTGCCTGCCTGTCCTACCACATCCACCGCCTGGAGATCACACACACACACACACAGAGAGAGAGAGAGAGAGAGAGAGAGAGAGGAGTAAACTTTAATGCCATTACAAGAGGAAAAAAATACACAAAATGATCTTCATATTTAAAAGAACATCTAGAATAACAATGTACAGTTATTACTGTCCATAGTACAGTCTCTTATTTTACTTAGAGAATGTAGAAGATCTGCACTTTCTCCTTTTACACTTGAAGATACAGCTAGTGTACATGAAATCCAACAGGCAGCTCCACACACACACACACACACACAAACTTACCTGTCCCACACGGACGGACACAGGTAGAGGCCGGAGCTCTTCGTCAAATGTGACGAGCATGCGAGGCTGCATGGCTGCGACCAGACCGTACAGCACATAATGCGACTTCCCCAAAATGACTGCAGAATAAAGATGAAAAAAGCAGAAGATGGGTTTAATCACAGGTGGGAGATCAGTGGTTAAGGTATTGGGCTCTAAACTAGGAGGTCGCAGCACCACCAAGCTGCCACTAGAGGGCCCTTGAGCAAGGCCCTTAAACCTCGGCTGTGAACTTTTAAGTCGCTGTGGATAAGGGCGTCGACCGAAATGGGCGTCGGCCATAAATATAAATAAGAATGTTTATATAAAATGAGCTCTTACTGTTTTTCACATCCAGAAAGGACACGAGGACCGTGAGGAGTCCGGCCACCGCCACCTGACTCATGAGCTGCCGGTCACTGTGGTATGGACACAATGTCAAAGTCCCCTTCCCCAAGTGTGTCAGACCCTGTACACACACACACACACAGATGAGTGATTATAGGAACATTCATGGATACTTGTGCAGTTTTAGGAAACTAATGGACACTTATTAACTCTGTATGTATCGGACCTGAGCGAGTCGGACCATGAAGAGGTTGTTGGGGTCTTTGGCGTGGTACTGCGCCAGCTGACGGAGCATGGCGGCGAGACGAGCATTGTTGGTACCTGAGGTCAAAAGCAAAGTGTGATTTTAAGACCTTAGATTAAGTAATATGCTTAGAGCGAGCTGATTGGCTGTTAGTCTCATTTGTACTCGTAATACAGTCAATTATATTTAGACTTGTGAAAGAAAAAACTACACCACTAAGCATACAAAATAAAACCATTACAGGAGCACTTTTATCAGCAGGTAAACACAACACAACCTGTCTACATGTGCACAACTCAAAGACTCACCAGGTGACCGGTTTCAAAAACCACGAGCGGTGAATTTAAGACCTTTTAGGAACCCTGTGTAGGTTTTTTTTGTTTTGAAGATTTAATTCCTACCAGGTCACACTGTGTTATTAATCACAGTCAATTTCAGTGTACAGCAAAAAAAAATACCATTAATTCTATTAATAATGAATCATCATACTAATTAGTTAATTAGTAACAGCCCCGATTAGAATTTTAGCCAATCAAAACTCACCACTGCCCACCATGCCCATGGCAAAGATGGAGTTGTGCGAGACCTCTGGGTCGGCGTCGTGAGAGAATTTGCTGAGCGTATCCAGGATGTTGAGTCTGGGGTTGGACACGGAGATGAGCGCTAACGCTAACGGCACCGCTCTGCGCAGGGTGGGCTCGCCGTACCGCAGCTACGGACGCCAAAAAGGGAGGAAACAACAAAGGAGAGACGGAGAATAAATAAACAGAGGAAAGTGAGGTGGTTTTAATGTGGGTTTAGTTTCAATCGTAGGGTTCCCACTCTAATCCAGATGGACTGCCATGAGTTATAATAGGCAATGTGTGAAACAATAATCGCAAATCAACAATTCGGTGGAAATTTTGATCAATGGAAATAATATTCCATTACTGGGACGAAAAAATTGGAAATAATATTCCATTACGGGGACCAAAGATTCTCCTATTTCATCTTAGGAATAGACTTTTTAAAACTTCCAGGATCCGTGGGAACCCTGTGTATATAAGGACATACCAGGTGACCGAATGTGCGCAGTGCCATCTCTGACCCGATTTCCTCTCCCATGGCGATGAGAGCAATGCCCAGCACAGCCACGCCCTAAATTCAGCAACAGCACAATCATTACACAAATCATTCACCATCAGTTAGTGATTTAATATTCACACACACACACCTGGTGTGATCCCATGTCTGCTGTGCTCTCTTTCTTCTCCTTATCTTTTTTGTCCTTCTTGTCCTTGTCGTCGTCTTTGTCCTTATTGTCGTAGTGCTCGCTGCAGATGTGCAACAGCTGCTGCACCTTCAGGACGTTCCCCGAGCCTGAGAGAACACACACGCGGTGTAAACGAAAGGTTCTCTGTGTGTGTGTGTGTGTTTAAGACTAGACAAGTGTGTTACTTCATTTAAATTAGTGCTGTCAATCCATTAAAATATTTCATCACGATTAATCACACGATCACCACGAGTTAACTCGTGATTAATCACACGTTTTCAATGTACCATAAATTACAGTTAGAGTATTAGAAACATTAAGTAGTAACAGATGTTATAATTATAAACATTTCTACCAAAAATCTCTCCCTTTAATAATCTCTCCCTTTATTGATCATGTAATATTTATTTTACTCTGTAAAGACTCTTTTAATAGTAATTTCTTGTTAATGACAATGTTATTTTGTTTAGTGTTGGTTTGAAGTGTAAAATATGGGACGTGGCTCCTTTAAGAATTGTGTTCCGGTTGCTTTTCCATATAAACTGGTGATACGGTGTTTAGGTTATACGGTGCGCTTTAGTATTGTTTGGTCAGTAAAAATTGCGCTTTATTGCAGTAATACGGATTCGGGAATGCGATGGCTTGGTAAGGTTCATACGTAATATACGGTATAGGAGGAGAGTGTACCTGTTGTGAGGGGCGCAGCTAGGGGCGTCATTGGGGGAGATTTGGGAAGTGTGAGTGGATGCACTCGTTTATAATGTAGCGTAATGGAGCAGATCACTCACATAGTAATGAACACTGCGTTAATCACGCTTTAATAACATTGCTGCTGTTAAAATTTATTTGCGTTAACGTGTTAACTTTGACAGCCCTAATTGAAATATTTTAGCATTAAGTGCAGTGTAGTGTAGACTGTGTATGTACAGTGTGTGTTACCTGCATATGCACAGATGTCCACGAGTGTGTTTGCGAAGCTACGGAACGGCTCTGGGACGACCTGTAATGCTGCCAGAGTGGTCTCAATCGCTTCACCCTTACCTACACACACAAACGTACATAAACTTGTCATACACTGTGTGTGTGTGTGTGAAAAAAGCATTAATAAATAATAACATGAAACAAGAAATTTGGTATTTGAGCTGTTAACGGGGGGCGTCCGCGGGCGTGTTTACCGAGGTGGTTTAGTCCGAGACCAAGAGGAAGCCAGCGAGCGTACGTGTCCTTCAGCTCCTGCTCGCTCTTCTCCATGATGGTCTGGAGGATGGTGGATGTGACGTCACCATTACACGACCCCACAGCAATCATACCGCATGCCAGAGCGGTCACACCTGCCACCTGACCCCACACACACACACACACACACACACACATTATGAGTTGTAGTAATGGCAGACACTAGAGTTTGGTATCAGCGTGATGATCGTACCTCCATGCTAGACTTGGAGTCTCCCATGACGGGTAGGAGCAGTGACAGGACATCCTCCCTGTTAGATCCTGCATAGGCCAGACCCAACCTACAGAATCATACAGGGTCAAATGTTAATCTGCAGTCAGAAGCACCTAACACACTGGTTTATTCTCAATGATCTTATGATGAAAAGTGTGTGTGTGTTACCCAAAGATGGCTCCTATCCTCATGACGTTGCTGTTGTGTAAGACGTAGTCAGAGAGGAGGGCTAGGGCAGGGTCACACTCATTACGAACACCAGAGTTCACGATACCGCACGCCAGCAATGCCCCGGACTGGACAGGAACATGCACAAATAATTATTTCACACACTGGATCCAAAAGAGTGAGACAGAAATGATCACATATAAAAACGTGTGTGTGTGTGTGTGTGTGTGTGTGTGTGCCTTTATGTAGTCCTCTGAGGAGTAGAGATACTTGTCGATCTGTGTGAGACCACCATCCACATCCCATAGCAGGATCATACCCAGAGATGCAGCAGCACTCAGCATCCCTACACACACACACACAAAATAAACACTAAATATTTGCTGTACTGAAACAAAGGTTTAAATTAAAAAATAAATTAATCAAATAATAAATGAATGCAACATGCACACAGTGTGCCCCATACAGTCCAACAACAGGCAGCACTATTTAAGTACCCATACCAAAGGAATATTAATCATACCCTATTAAACTTTGCACACTATGTGAACAATATGACACAATAGGATCTGATCACCACTACAAAATAAATATTTCTAATAGGTTTATAAAATGTCATTTTCACTTAGAAGAAAAAAATTGCACAAATATTTGTCTGTTTAAAATATCATATTAAGTATTTCCAATTATTTCATAAATAGAATTCATATTTACTATTATACTGTCAAATTCTGTGTGTGTGTGTGTGCATGAGTGTGTGAGACGGGTTCCTGGTAAATAGAGGGTGGTGTTAGACAGACGTCGTGTCTCACCGTGATCTTTGTTCTTGTACAGCCACTTGTTGCCGTCCTCAGTGAGCAGTTTGTCCTGTCCGAACGCCGCATTAACGAAGCCGTTTACAAACGAGGACGCGAGATTCATACGGGCCGAGTCCACCTGAGAGCCGCTGCCGCAGAATCCTGACAAAGACAATAAAATCAACAACTCAAAGACTCTTAAATTAAAGCAAAGCTTTACATGAACGATAAGAAATAAGACTTTATTTGTAATAAACGACAGCAAAAGAGCGAAAAATCTTACGGTTGTTCTCAAGGTGGGTTTTGTAAATGTCATCTGGAACTTTGGGCTCCATGATGTCCAGCTGTGTGAGAATTACAGGGGAAAATAATGAGTGGTTTATTTGTTTATATATATATAAATAAAAAATGAGACGACACCACACACACCTCACGTGCAAGGGCGAGGAAGTTGCTGTTGAGCTGCACGTTGGACATGATCTCAGTCAGGTCCTCATAGTCCTCAACGTCCTCGTTCAGCTCCAGGAACATGCCGTGTCGGCCCAGCATGAACGCCATCTCCTTCTGAACCACACTGCACATACAGGGAAAGGTGCCAAAACTTTTACACCAATCAATTAACAAACCTTTCAATGTACACTTTAAAGCTTTAACATCCAAATTCAGGATTTTTACAAGATATAAATGTTATTACCACGATGTTCTCACTAATCTATTTTCATTTAGAGGCCAGAGTTTGTATTAATGACTTTAATAAGTAATAAACATAAGCACTAATAATAATATTTATTAAGTAGCAATACAATACATTAATTACTACTTTAATTAGCTTTGTAGGGAACTTTACTAATGAATAAAATCATTGTGTGTGTGTGTGTGTGTGTTCTGACATTTCTTTGCAGGAAGTGAAGATGTTCTCCACCAGTTCGACGTCGTTCAGCATAAGCGCCAGCCTGAGGGCTTCTGGGTAACGGTTGAACTTGCGGAAGATGTTGAGGGCACACTTGAGGAGGGCCGAGTTCTCCGGTTCAGGAACGTAACTCACACAGCTGGTGGAGTGAAAAGGGTGGGGTTATACTAATAAAGAACAGAGTGTGTGTGTGTGTGTGCGCACTGTGACTGACCTGGTGAGGTAGAGGCAGACCTTGGCGTAGGCGTTCTCGTCGATGTAGGAGTCCAGCATGTCCAGACGCTCGATCTCCATGAGCAGGTCACAGGCCTCGTGCTCGGCGTTGTGAGCCATGTTGTATGGAACGATCTCCTTCACCAGCTTCAGCAGCGTCTCCTGCTGCACCTTATCTCCTTCCTCCAACTCCTGCCACTCTTTAGCCACTTCACCCGCCAGGTGCCTGCACACACACACACACACACACACACACACACACACACACACACGATTAGTGTACCAGACACGTTTTACTGATTGTGTTTCTATGAGGTGGTGATGTTGAGTACCGGACGTATTCGTGGCCCCAGGATGAGAGTTCCTCCTGTGAGCCGAGCAGGCGGTATTTCAGACACTCTCTCTCTCCGCTCATCGTCATGGCCAACACCGACACCACGTCAGCGCAGAAACGCTACACACACACACACACACACAGCTCAACTGATTTTCTATAACAGCACATCAATAAAGTATCTATCTATATATCCATCCATCCACCTATTCATATAACCCTCTTTTCATCCATCCCTACCCAACCAACCTACCTATCTACCTATCCTGACCTGTGCATCCATCCACCTATCTATCCCTCTTTCCATCCATCCATCGCTACCCGCCCATCCATCCATCTATCCAATTAACTACCCATCCGTCCCTCCCTCCCTCCCCTCGTCTCGGCCTAACTATCGAAAGATGAACCTAACTAAAAGATAAAAAGGTGTGTGTATCTGTTATGAGGGATGTATTTAAGGACGTCAGCACACACCTTGTTCTCTCCAGGTGCCATGGCCTCATACAGCTCTTTGAGTTTGCCGTAGTGCGGACGCAGAAACTTGAGCGGTTTGGGCACCGAGGTCATGGAGGTGGTGGAGGAACGAATCTGTCGACGCAGCTCTTCCAGAGCGGGGTGATGGAGAGACGAGTCCGTGTCCTGATACACACAACACGGGTTTAGTCAAGCTCAAATTAGAGTAGTGCACAAAAAAAGGATGAATATGTATATGTAGGTTATATTCTTTACATTGAAATTGTAATGAAATGTACAGAGAAATCCAAATTAACAGTCACATCTGAGAAAACAGTCGAATGATATTTTTAAATAAGAAGTTGTGCCGATTCGACGCAATCACGTGATGGATCTAAGCAATATTATTTAAAATAAAAACAACAAAAATCCACAAACTTAGAAAACACATTTACACAGGATTTAAACATACAAAAGCTCGAGCACCTGGTTTTTATATCTACCCGTGTCTGATATTATCAGGAAAAAAAAACATTCATTCATTCATCTTCTAGCGCTTTATCCGATCTTCCCTCGGGTCACGGGGAGTCTGTGTCTATCTCAGGTGTCTTCTATGGGCATTAATGGCAGGATACACCCTGGATGGAATGCCAACCCATCACACACACACACACACACACACACACACATTCATACACTAGGGACAATTTTCCAAGGTGCCAATCAACCTAACCTGCTTCACCCTTACGTGCATGTTTTTGGACCGGGGGAGGAAACCGGAGAACCCGGAGAAAAACCCCCTGAGACACGGGGAGAACATGCACAAACTCCACACACACACACACATGGCCAAGACGGGAATCGAACCCGGACCCTGGCGGTGTGAGGCGAACGTGCTAAACCACAAAAAAAAAAACATATTTACCTGAAATAATAATGAAAGTGTGATTGCAGTGCATGTTATTATAAAATAAATTAAACGGTAAGAACTCACACTCAGTCTCTCCACCATGAGTTCCAGCTCCTCCTGCAGCTGCTTGTCCTCCTCTGACTGTAAAACAGCAGCAATAATGAGAGAATAATGATCATCACTACACTACAGCACACACACACACACACACACACACACACAACACACACACACACACACACACACACACTCAGTGTAAACATCTGTTTACCTGTTTAAAAGCCTTTTTACATGTGCACTAATGGACGCGTTATGTCTTAAACCCCGCCCCTCTAGCGCGTTGATTGGATGATTCGTGCGTACATCCGCACCGCTGATTGGTCAATCCATGACAGTCACAAAAGTTTCTCGTAATACGGGTGGAGAAAAAAAAAACACACACATGCTAGATCGCGCTAATAAACTACACTGTCATTAAACTCCAAACATTTTAAAACGCGTATATTAGAGGTTTAATCATATACATATATATATATATAAAATGCAATCTCGGCCGATTTTATGTCGAATTTAATAACGCGAATGTTGAAAAACAAAGGAGGCTAGCGCGCGTGAGATGCTAATGACTAGCATAAACGCCGCCTCACGAGCGACTGATTAAAAGCCCGCGCGTGAGGCGGTAAATACGTGTAATGCGCGTGTAAAGGGGATAAAGTGTGCGTTATAACCCGGCCGCGGTGTGAAGGTTATAACGCTGTAACGCTACGTGTATGGAGGCAGTGACTCAGGTAAATTCCCTCACCAGCTCCTGCTCCTCCTTCTTCTCTTTCTCTTTCCCCGCGGGATGTTTATCCTTCTCCTCCGTCTTCTCGGGGTGAGTTTTATCTTTATTCTTCGTCTCCTCCATCTTTACAAAAACAACAGCAAAAATAAATAAACTAATTATTTATTCAACAATCGCAGATCAACTAAAGCAGCCGGTGCTCCGACTTCTTCTACCACTGGCGCAATGCAAGACCGGGATGAATTATGAACTCGTGCGCCTTCTAGCGGCGACCCTGCGTAATTAATACACCGCTATTATTACAGATTTATTCCACATAATGCGCCATCTGGTGGACACACACCGCAGAATTAATAACATGTGCGCCCTCTGGTGGACACACTTCATAATTATTAACATGCGCCCTCTGGTGGAATTATTAACATGTGCGCCCTCTGGTGGACACACTTCATAATTATTAACATGTGCGCCCTCTGGTGGACACACTTCATAATTATTAACATGCCCCTCTGGTGGACGCACTTCAGAATTATTAACATGTGCGCCCTCTGGTGGATACACTTCATAATTATTAACCTGTGCGCCCTCTGGTGGACACACTTCATAATTATTAACATGTGCGCCCTCTGGTGGAGTTAATAACCTGTACCCGCCCTCTGGTGGACACACTTCAGAATTATTAACATGTGCGCCCTCTGGTGGACACATTTCAGAATTATTAACATGTGCGCCCTCTGGTGGACACACTTCAGAATTATTAACATGTGCGCCCTCTGGTGGACACATTTCAGAATTATTAACATGTGCGCCCTCTGGTGGACGCACTTCAGAATTATTAACATGTGCGCCCTCTGGCTGGATTAACATGTGCGCCCTCTGGTGGACACACTTCAGACGCACTTCATAATTATTAACATGTGCGCCCTCTGGTGGATACACTTCATAATTATTAACCTGTGCGCCCTCTGGTGGACACACTAAAGAGTTAATAACCTGTACCCGCCCTCTGGTGGACACACTTCAGAATTATTAACATGTCGCCCTCTGGTGGAGAATTATTAACATGTGCACTTCATAATTATTAACATGCCCTCTGGTGGACACACTTCAGAATTATTAACATGTGCGCCCTCTGGTGGACACATTTCAGAATTATTAACATGTGCGCCCTCTGGTGGACACATTTCAGAATTATTAACATGTGCGCCCTCGGGTGGACACACACCAGAATTATTAATACACGCCCTCTGACACACACCAGAATTATTAACATGTGGACACGCCCTCTGGTGGACACACTTCAGAATTATTAACATGTGCGCCCTCTGGTGGACACACTTCATAATTATTAACTTCAGAATTATTAACATGTGCGCCCTCTGGTGGACACACTTCAGAATTATTAACATGTGCGCCCTCTGGTGGACATACTTCAGAATTATTAACATGTGCGCTATCTGGTGGACACATTTCAGAATTATTAACATGTGCGCCCTCTGGTGGACGCACTTCAGAATTATTAACATGTGCGCCCTCTGGTGGACACTTCACTTATTAACATGTGCGCCCTCTGGTGGACGCATTATTATTAACATGTGCGCCCTCTGGTGGACACACTTCATAATTATTAACATGTGCGCCCTCTGGTGGACGCACTTCAGAATTATTAACATGTGCGCCCTCTGGTGGACACATAATTATTAACTTGCGCCCTCATGAATTATTAACATGTGCGCCCTCTGGTGGACACACTTCAGAATTATTAACATGTGCGCCCTCTGGTGGACACACTTCATGTGCGCCCTCTGGTGGAATTATTAACATGTGCGCCCTCTGGTGGATACACACTTCAGAATTATTAACATGTGCGCCCTCTGGTGGACGCACACTTCAGATTTATTAACATGTGCGCCCTCTGGTGGACACATTTCAGAAATATTAACATGTGCGCCCTCTGGTGGATACACCTTCAGAATTATTAACATGTGCGCCCTCTGGTGGACGCACTTCATAATTATTAACATGTGCGCCCTCTGGTGGACGCACTTCATAATTATTAACATGTGCGCCCTCTGGTGGATACACTTCAGAATTATTAACATGTGCCTTTTACAGTCAGTTAAAGAAACATTAGCGCGCCCTCCATTTGCCACATTACAAAACTATTAACTGCACGTATTATTTGACGTTATTATTATTATTATTATTATTATTTTATTATTATTATCTTTATTATTATTATTATTATTATTATTATTATTATTATTATTATTATTATTATTATTATTATTATTATTATTATTATTATATTATTATATTACTAGTATTATTATTTTTTATTATTATTACTGAGATTATTTTAGCTAAACTACAGAACTATTAACCCGTGCGCCGTCTAGTGGTGACACTGCAGAATAATTAACCAGCCTGCCCTCCAGTGGCCGCACTAATTATTACTCATGCGTCCGCTAATTTTTTATTATCATTGCTAAGTTGAAATAAATGAATCATTAAACCGATTGATATATTATTGGTAGTAAGAATAAAAAAAAAACTAATTAAAATATTATTAGCTTTTGCATTTGTCATCATTAAAATGATTAACTATATGCTATATACAAAATAAATTTGATAGTGTTTTGGCGCTATATTTACTTGTATTCTTATTACTAAAATATAATAATAATAATAATAATAATAATAATAATAATAATAATGGTCATTTGTCACATATCTATTACACTTTAAGATGACCCTCTTTTTGTGAGAAGATGACTAATTATAATCTGGTAATAAATTACACTGTACATTTGTGTTTGTGGAATGTCAGTAAAAAGTGTCGGTTAATGAGAAAACAACAATCTGTTTATTAGAAAGAAACTACAAAGAAATGTAAAAATCTTTATCCTTAAACTTACAGCTTTAAACGATTTGCTGAATGTTAATCAAATAACACACCAGTAGAGGGCTCCAAAGAGCTTTGAATAGCACAAGACCTGTGTGTGTGTGTGTGTGTGTGTGTGTGTGTGTGTGTCTGTGGGCATTTTAAGAAAAAGCAGCCCCATATCGTGCCGATGTAGCTCTGAGGTGAAAGCTCTCTCTCTCTCTCTCTGTGTGTGTGTGTGTGTGTGTGTGTGTGTGTGTGTGTGTGTACCCCATGAGAGCTGCAGTAATGCTCTGTAAAAGAAGCCTGCAAGTGACACAAGCACAAATGCTGTCCATTTTATTCCTCCATGTACCTGAAAAGAAAATCCATACATAACACACCACAACACAACACTGCACAACACAACACAACGCATCTTCTCTTACACAATACCTCAGTAATCTACAGCATCCGTTTTTATTATGTAGAGTAATAAAACATTCCACCCCCTGCAACACTCTACATACTACACAACACATCACTATAACACAACGCCTGTGTGCAGGACACACACCTACACAATAATCCCCACTGCATCCTTATTATACACAATCCTCCCTTATTCTCCTCATATTACAACAATACTCAAATACGATACACAACATACGATACACAATACCACACTATACTGCACAATTTCTTTTAATTCATAAATACTGGTGAGAATTTCACACTGTATTTGATATTATAACTCTCATTACCTTACATAATAACACAACATTTATACGCTACACACACACACTACATTTTATAATATATTCACACAACTACACTACACTGTACTGTAAATGTAACATCCGGATTATAAAGGAAGATAAGGTGTTACACACACTGCAGGCTTCATTCATTTCCCTCACTACACACTTCCTGTAGGTGTAATTATGTGTGTTATATTGTGCGTTATGAAGGTTGCTGTAATTTTAGTTGATTGATGTGATTAAATGAGCAGCGTTCTGACAGAGTGTTGGTGTTTAGTAGAACAGAGGCATTTCTGTGTGTGTGTGTGTGTGTGTGTGTGTGTGTGTGTGTATTGCTCTGTTTATCTGTATTGAGTAAATACACTATAATTCCAGCAATAACGTGGAACACTGAAGTCGTGTGTAATCATAATAAAAATTCATGGAGGTAAATTAATGTGTCTCGATGATTTGTTTAGTCCATTTAACTAAACCCAGAGCACGACGTTTCCCCACAGACCATGTGATTACCTGTGATTACCAGTGACTATGAGGGATTACCAGTGACTACCAGTTATTACCTGTGATAACAACAGTCACTGATTACCAGTTATTACCTGTGATAACAACAGACTGTCACTGATTACCAGTTATTACCTGTGATAACAAGTGACTACCAATGATTACTGTGACTACCAGTGATTACCAGTGATCACCACTGATACCAGTGATTACCGGTGGCTATCAGTCACTATGAAGGATTACCTGTGACTACCAGTTACTACCACTGATTACCTGTGATAACAACTGACTATCAGTGATTACCAGTGATCACCACTGATACCAGTGATTACCTGTTACTACCAGTGATTACTAGTAATTTCATGTTTATCTGTGACTACCTTATGATTACTGGTAACTGTTATTACCCGTGTTTACCAGGTGACAGACTCAAAAGTGACTTTAACTACCAGTGATCACCTGTGCTTCAAAACCTTGGTTACCCCCTGATTACTTGTAATTACATCCATCTATCTAACATAGTTTGCTCTTTAATTTAATTTTTCTCACTATGAGTGGTCATGTGATTATGTGACCATGTGATTATGTAACTATTATGTGATTATGTGAACTATGTGATTATGTAACTATGTGATTATGTAACTATGTGATTATGTGACCATGTGATTATGTGACCATGTGATTATGTAACTATGTGATTGTGACTATGTGATTATGTGACCATGTGATTATGTGACCATGTGATTATGTAACCATGTGATTATGTAACTATGTGACTATGTGATTATGTGATTATGTGACCATGTGATTATGTGACTATGTGATTGTGACATGTGATTATGTGACCATGTGATTATGTGACTATGTGATTATGTGACCATGTGATTATGTGACTATGTGATTATGTGACCATGTGATTATGTGACCATGTGATTATGTAACTATGTGATTGTGACATGTGATTATGTAATGTGATTATGTAACTATGTGATTATGTGATCATGTGATCATGTGATTATGTGACTATGTGATTATGTGACCATGTGATTATGTGACCATGTGATTATGTAACTATGTGATTATGTGACCATGTGATTATGTGACTATGTGACCATGTGATTATGTGACCATGTGATTATGTGACCATGTGATTATGTGAACATGTGATTATGTGACCATGTGATTATGTAACTATGTGATTGTGACTATGTGATTATGTGACCATGTGATTATGTGAATGTGACATGTGATTATGTGACCATGTGATTATGTAACCATGTTATGATGTGATTATGTGACCATGTGATTATGTGACCATGTGATTATGTAACTGTGATTATGTAACTATGTGATCATGTGATTATGTGACTATGTGATTATGTGACCATGTGATTATGTAACTATGTGATTATGTGACCATGTGATTATGTGACCATGTGATTATGTGACTATGTGATTATGTGACTATGTGACTATGTGATTATGTGACCATGTGATTATGTGACCATGTGATTATGTGACTATGTGATTATGTAACTATGTGATTATGTAACTATGATTATGTAACTATGTGATTATGTAACTATGTGATTATGTGAACTATGTGATTATGTGACTATGTGATTATGTGACCATGTGATTATGTGACCATGTGACCATGTGATTATGTAACTATGATTGTGACCATGTGATTATGTGACCATGTGATTATGTAACTGTGATTATGTGATCATGTGATTATGTGACTATGTGATTATGTGACTATTTGACCATGTGATTATGTGACTATGTGATTATGTAACTATGTGATTATGTAACTATGTGATTATGTAACTATGATTATGTGACTTATGTGATTATGTGACTATGTGATTATGTGACTATGTGATTATGTGACCATGTGATTATGTGACATGCGAGTGAACAGAGAGATTTGGTTCGATTCTGATGAAATGAAGTTTTTAGTGGAGAAAAAAAGTACAGAATCTATTAACTGAACACAAGCCTTCATTAAGGTGGAGCTGAACAATCTGATCTTAAACACCTGTCTGGGATCGAAAAATAGTCCTGTGTGTGTGTGTGTGTGTGTGTGTGTGTGTGTGAGTGTGTGTGTGTGTGTGTGTGTGTGTGTGTGTGAGAGAGAGAGAGAGAGAGAGAGAAGAGAAAGGGCACAGGCTAAAGCTCTTAGTGTGAAACTCATTCTTCTTGTCATTCAGAACTAATCAAAAGATGATATATATGATCGGGAAAAGTATAAAAGAGCATGAAAGGGAGGGAGAGAGAAGGAATAATAGAGAGATAAAGACGGAGGGAGAGGGGGAATCCTACACTGACCTGCTTTACTGGATGATTCATTGGCTTTCATCTTCACAGTCTCAGGAGGAATTCAGCAGGACACAAACTCACATAAAACAAGCCCATCTACATTCACATGTGTGTGTGTGTGTGTGTGTGTGTGTGTGTGTGTGTGTGTGTACTGGACCGGGATTTTCCTTGATAAATAATCTGAACAAAATAATAGCCATATTCCAAATCCGGAACATTTATGGATATTCCCAAGAGCAAAGTGTTGGAATTTTAAGTCGAGCCATTAGTGGTAGTCTGAGATGTGCACTTAGTCGAGCCTGTGAGAGTTAAAACACCACATCCCTTGAGATGTGATTAAGACAACACACACACACACACACACACATGACGCGCAGTAATTACAGTCAAAAATGTCAGAGTTCACACTCTATAATTCATTGCCGCTCTAACTGCATGAGACGCATCCTCATTTGTCAACAAATTGTTCCCCACGTAATGAGCGGGGGGTTAAGAGCCTGGACGTGTCGGACTGACCACATGTGTTTTATTAATAAATGTAGCTGCATGCGTCAGGGATTAACATGCACATGTAGGACAGGAAACGCTAACGTATCACCATGGAAACCACACTTTCCCTTCGTCCTTACAGTGTAGTGGTAATTATTCATGGAAGTCAATCACTGCACTTTAACTTCAACATTTTAACTTTAACAACCCTTATTTTTAACCTGCGCCTTCCAAACTCTTAACACATCGTGCACACACACACACACACACACACACACCACACACACCACACACACACACACACACACACACGCGATTTATAGGTTGCTGCCAGGAAACAGCATACTATTTTTTCCTACACATGCATACGAGTTAACTAATGACGAAGACACACAGATGGATGTTTCTTAAACGCTTATTAAACCTGTAAATGATGTTTTAATCATTATGGAAATCTGCACCATTGGTGGGCGTGGCTACACTTGGTCACATGGCCATAAACTGTCTGTGCTAGGAACGCATTTACATTTATGGCATTTTGGCAGACGCCCTTATCCCGAGCGACTTACAACCGAGCAGCTGAGAGTTAAGGGTCTTGCTCAAGGGCCCACTAGTGGCAGCTTGGTGGTGGTGGTGTTTGTGGGATTTGAACCTGCGATCTTCTGGTCCAATGCCGTAACCTCTGATCTCCCACCTCCACCTAATTTATATCAATTATAATTAATATTTAAATCTTATAAGGGGGACAGTGGTTTAGCGGTTATCACGGTCGCCTCACACCGCCACGGTCCGGGTTCGATTCCCGTCTCGGCCATGTGTGTGTGGAGTTTGTGCATGTTCTCCCCGTGCCTCATGGGGTTTTTCTCCGGGTTCTCCGGTTTCCTCATGCACGGTAGGTTGATTGGCACCTTGGAAAAATTGTCCCTAGTGTATGAATGTGTGTGTGTGTGTGTGTGTGTGTGTGTGTGTGATGGGTTGGCATTCCATCCAGGGTGTATTCTGCCTTATAGACGCCTGAGATAGACACAGACTCCCCGTGACCCGAGGGAAGATCGGATAAAGCGATAGAAGATGAATGAATGAATGAATGAATGTTTTCTGACACATTTCATATTTCTGGGGACTGAAAACACAAAAGAGAAAAGAACAGGAATCAGGAAAAAACCACCCCTGTGTAAGATGTCAGCTTGATGACTGATCTCATGACAGTTATAACACATTCTCTACACACGAGTGTCTCAGGTGTGATGACATAATGCCTTGTGTCACATGATGAAAATCCCTCCATGATCATTTCATTGAAAATCAAATTGAATGAATGAATTTAACTCGATGCGTGTGTGTGTGTGTGTGTGTGTGTGTGTGTGTGTGTGTGTGTAGGTATCAGGCAGGAGTTTTAATCACAAAGCTGAATCTGCTGTTGCCTATCATTGTTTTCCCGGAAAGGCGTGTTGATGAAAGAGAGAGAAAGCAGGATTGAACATGCCGCACTCGTTTAGCGCCGCGATCTCGGAGAGATGAGCCGATATAGGATCCACTCCTTCTCTCATAACACTCTCGCTCGCTGCCTTCTCTCTGTCTTATTCTCTCCATCCATGAATCACTTACGCTCTGCGATCGTCTTTCATCTCCTCCATCGCTATCATTTTGTTCTCGTTCTGGTTTCATCTCAGACTCCTGCTGTGTGCCTGCAGACTTCTTTGATATAATATACAAGTTATTTTAGACAGCTTTTCAAAATCAAAGCATATTTGTAGATAGATAGATAGATAGATAGATAGATGGATAGATGGATAGATGGATATATGGATAGATGGATCTCTCAAGCATAAATAAGATGGCAATATCTTTATATCCATCAGTTACTAAACTTTATGCTTCTTGTAGGTTTTTTTTTTCCGTTCCCGGTAATGCAGGATTCTTATCTTCTGATGTAGTCATGCCCGATTCTGCCGAGTCGTCAGAAGTGTCGTGTGTTAGTGTATGATAATTACTTCTGTCTGATCTCGACATCGAGTCGTTCTTCGACTTCATGCAGTTATTGTTATCTCTCTTTGATCAGCCTTCTTTTCGTTGTCATCGAGAACACTTCCCCCAGTCCCCTAGGAGCCTTACTAGAAGAAATGGAACCGCTCCTCGGGCCTTTTCCTTCCAACAGCACCCCGTTCCCCTCCTCAGAGACGACAACAAACTCTAGTCTTCGTGTCATCTTTATATTCTGCACACCATCTCTATGATGTTTAATATCCGCGCTCATATGCACAACCCAGAGAACGTCCTGGCCCTGGAAAGAATAGAATAAAGAAGAAGGGGAAGATGCAGGGATTAGATCGGGGGTGTGAGACTCATCATCACCGTCTTCCACATCAGTATTATGGTTTAAGGGCCAGTTGTAAGGATAAGACAGTAATATAGTATGTGATGAGCGACGTTGCCTCATAACACAAAAGACACACACACACACACACACACACACACACACACACACACAGTGCTTTTTCATATGCACCAATTTTACACTTCCTGGTCATTCTGGGATGGAAATTTGTCAATTGTTGGATAAATCGCCCTTGTGGGAAACGCTGCACTCTAGTGGCGGGATGCGGAACTCTGCGGGTAACAATGGCATGCATTGTGGGAGATGTAGTTTATTGTTAATGCACGCTTTAAAGCCTTATTTCAAGAAAATCTTACACCATTTATACTCGTGACATGACGTGGTGGGACATGAGGTTTAGAACAGGATTAGAACGTCAGGACTCTTTCCCATACACGTTCAAAATGCATATAAAATGCACAAAAGTGGAAAAAAAACATCAAAGTGTCCTGATAGCGAGCATAATATGGGATAAATAATAGAAGAAAATTGGCGCGTTACCTCCCACACGCTCGGCTATTCAGCTGTCGTTCGGTCATCTCTCCGCACTCAGAGCGTGTTATTTGGACACTTTTGTGACATCTTCCCACTGCCCTCCGTCACACTCTCGCCTTTTGTTCCCTCGTTTTTTTTCTCTCTCCCTTCCATCTCCTGAATCATTTCATCTTTTTCTGTGTTATTTATCTAACGTAGGTTTTTTACTTCATCTCCCCTGAATCATCTTCCTGAGAGAAAGCGCTGAATAACGTGATTTCACCTTCCCATCCGGGAATCTCCAGACTTTTACCTTTTCTTCTCCTGAAGTCAAAGCTTTACGTAAATCATTAATCCTGTGTTCCGTCTTCTCAAAACGACAAAACCTTTATTCATTCGCTCTTATTACATTTCCAAAGCAAACATTTTGAAATGAGGTGCATCTTAGTGCTTTAAGGCGCCGCGTTACTGATCGCGGGTTCGAGCCCCGGCATCGCCAAGCTGCCACTTTCCCATCCTTGAGCAAGGCCCTTAACCTCCTGTACTCCAGGGGGCGCTGTATCATGTCTGACCCTGCTTCTAAACCAGAAGAAATAAATTCCACTGTGCTGTAACATCTATGATGTGACAAATCAAACCGCATTAACTGAACAGGAACGATAAAACCAAAACAGGATATATAATACAGGGAATATTACGAGGTTAAAATGGTCAGCTCTTTAAAGATGGAAGAAATGAGAAAACTCTTCCTGATTTGAGCTGATCTTGAATACACACATGCTGGTGATTACACTGATCTGGAACATCTCGCTTTAAACCAGACGATCAGAACAAAATCCATTTTGGCAAATGGTACAGTGTAAACTCTGCATTTCCAGCTGTTAATTCAGCAACACCGACCTTCCACTCTCTCTCACTGCATCCCTGCCATTCTGCATATATATATATATTTCAATCAATTTATTCACTCTATTCTGCTCTAATTCTCTCTTTCCAATATTCATTCATTCATTCATCTTCTACCGCTTTATCCGATCTTCCCTCGGGTCACGGGGAGTCTGTGTCTATCTCAGGCGTCTATGAGCATTAAGGCAGGATACACGCTGGATGGAATGCCAACCCATCACAATGAACACACACACACACACACACACACACACACACACACACACTCACACACTCACACACATTCATACACTAAGGACAATTTTTCCAAAGTGCCAATCAACCTACCGTGCATGTTTTTTGGACCGGGGAGGAAACCGGAGAAACCCGGAGAAAAACCCCCTGAGACACGGGGAGAACATGCACAAACTCCACACACACATGGCCGAGACGGGAATCGAACCCGGACCCTGGCGGTGTGAGGTGAACGTGATAACCACTAAACCACCGTGCCCCTTATTTCCCATATATATATATATATATATATATATATATATATATGTGTATTTGTCACAGTGAAGCTTCAAAACGATATGAATACTACATTTAAAATAAA
>JACRUU010000021.1:935750-944807 GCA_030449085.1 Kryptopterus vitreolus
ACGCTCAGTGTATTCCGGGCAGAGAGCAGTCGTCTGGTCTGGTCGATTGATTGATTGATTGATCGATACTTTATCCATCCATGCATGAAATGTACATCTCATATTTCTGTGGTACTTTTAAACATCACAAGTTTCAAGTGGGGGCACGGTGGTTTAGCGGTTAGCACGTTCGCCTCACACCGCCAGGGTCCGGGTTCGATTCCCGTCTCGGCCATGTGTGTGTGGAGTTTGTGCATGTTCTCCCCGTGTCTCAGGGGGTTTTTCTCCGGGTTTTCCGGTTTCCTCCCCCGGTCCAAAAAAAATGCACGGTAGGTTGATTGGCACCTTGGAAATTGTCCCTAGTGTGTGTGTGTGTGTGTGTGTGTGTGTGTGTGATGGGTTGACATTCCATCCAGGGTGTATCTGCCTTAATGCCCATAGACGCCTGAGATAGGCACAGACTCCCCGTGACCCGAGGGAAGATCGGATAAAGCGCTAGAAGATGAATGAATGAATGATGCATGAATGAAGTTTTAAGTGCAACCTGGAAAACTCCAAAACTTACCATATGACCATCAATCTTGCCAAGTTGGTAAAAACGTCCCCGAGCAGATTCTCCATTAACAATCACGACAACACTTTTCATTCAAAATTCAACAAAAGCGTCCTCGCTTGTTATAATTCCAGTGACTCCAGCTGACATTTAAAGGCGCTAAAGCACAACAAGCTCCACTCTGCATGTTAATCTTTATGGTAATGTTTTTTTTTTATATGGCTTCATAATAAACGTGTCCCTGAAGTCAGCGTCAGAGGCGTGAATCTGTTCGCACGGCTTTATCTTTACTTACAGACGTGTCTCGGGGAAAGCGTCCGGATCTCACGCCCGGGGGGGAAAAAACGCTGACGTTTCATCTTCTCATTAACAGCCACATGGAGTTACTTTGTTCCAATCAGTCACATGATGCACAAAAGTTTCCCTGAAAAAAAAAAAAAATAGTTGCTATAAATGCTCAGATTCTTTTTTTTCCAAGTGCAGGAAAAACATCAGAAGTGCTTTATTATTATTTATCAGGACGTTTATATCTCCCGCTAACGATGCTGTTAAACACACACACACACACATAATGAATAAAGGAATGAATAAAGTACTGTAACGTACATTAGCACTCAGCCTGATAGATTTTACATGAATGTGTCGGCGTCGAGACGAAACCCGGGTGTGTCGTCGTCGCCCGTGTCGCTTATAGTCATGTTTCTTTTTATAAACGCCGATACAAGCGTTATTTTTATTTCAATCACTAAACAAAGACAGGAAAAAAAAATCATTAAATCAAATCAAACACTTTCAGTCGTCAAAAACACAATAATTGTTCGTGGAAATATTCGCCACCTTTTTTCATTGGTGGAAATATATCATTCATGTGTTTTATCGCTAAATGATCAATTATTACAGTATATTTATTAAATAAAATGATTACTGTATTTACTCTACTTATAGCAAAGAATAGGATAAAGAAAATGTGCCGGCGTGAATAACCGTACAGATCGGTATAACGAGTATTTTACAATATTGGACAGTTTATGCTCTTTTATTAAGGAGGATGTATTAAGCCGAGTTTGAAATGAAACAAAAGTGTTTTTTTTTATTACAAAAATATGCATTTTTTTTGTATTTTTCACAATTTACGTTTGCTCTAGAAACAATGGAAAAATAAACAATGATGTACAAGGTTTAATAAAACAGATGGTCATGTGACACATTGTGAATGTTGGGATCATGTGGATATATATATATTAGGATACGGGGGTTTTGGGGTTTTGGGGTTTTGGGGGGTTTTGGTAGATACTTGTGATTCACTGTATTCTTTCATCATGTTACTCCCTGCGCATACTCCGAGACCGAGAGCGTCACTGCCACCTGCTGTACGTGATGTGCAATTAGTCTAGTATGCCAATAAAGCATATTCCCCGGGTAACTCTAACACTCTTTATAATCTTTAACATTTATATAAATAACTGTAATTTATTTTCTCAGTAACTGTAACAAATGACTGTTACATTTATTGTGTCATTAAATGACATAACGCAGTTACATGTAACAAACTACTCCTCAACATGTACCTGGGGATGAAATGCCTGTTGTTTATTAAGTTTGCTTCTTCCTGGTATAAACGCAGGACCACTGTCCTGTAGGGGGCGTGTTTCGGATGCCTGTCAGCTTGACTGACGCGGATCGTGATTAAAAAACAAACAGCGGCTTCATCACCGTCATCATTCTAATCCTTATCGTCATCTTCTTCATTATTCTGCCCCATTCCTCCCACACTCAGCCAGGCATTCAGCACCATCGGCTCCTTTTTTTTTTTACCCTCCCTCCCTCCCTCTCTCTCTCTCTCTTTTTCTCATATTCTGTTTCCCCCCGGTCCTCACTTTCCCCTTCATCTCATCTGTCCATCTATCTGTCTCTTCTGCTCTCCCTTCTTTCATTCTTCAACACAGACTCTCAGTCACTTCGCTAATCCCCCGAGAGCCGAACAGGATTGGTACGGAGGTGACGAGTGGTGTCGAGTCGTCTATGCCGCATACTAAACACACACTTCAAACGCTCCGGGGTCTCCGATCAGCAGAGCTGAAATCGCCCGTGTCATATTTCACCCTCTATTACCCATTTCCAGCAGGAAGTGGCCTTACAACACATCGTTAGTGTTTAGATGGGTTTAACCCTACAGCACTAATGTGTTCATTAAAAAGGGAAGTGTAGAGCACCACAATCCCTATAACAAACCACCTGTGGGATTAAAGAGGAGGGGGCGGAGCTAGGGGAAAAAATTCGATTCTAACCTTCTATGCAAAGAATGTTAGTAGCAATGGGCTCATAGGGCGATGAACAGTTATTAGTCTTCGTAGACGTTTTAACCTGGAGCTTTTATAGGATGTATAAGGACATGACAGAACGATCCAAGTTGGTTAAAAGGCCTTCAAAAAATATTACCAGCCATTTCATCTCGTCCTCATTTCTACAACCTGTCAGGAGTGTAAAGTTTATCTCCTTCGTACTCAGTACACTCGTTTCCTCGAGGGTCCATTAACCATTTATCGGATAAATAAAAGAATTTTCCGACGTGCACGACCTGCTTTCTGATAAGAAAACACCGTTCAAGATCATCAATTAACCTGGTGTCAGATCTTTTTATTACCTCCTGAAGGTCTGAATGATGTAATCGCTCTCTCGGGTTCACTGCGGACCGAGAGGTTGGGAGGAGTAGTGTGGAAAGCGAGGTCAAGCTGTTCTGACTGCCATGATGTTCACTTTGTGTTGAACAAGACTGGTTTCTCTGAGCCTTTATAACACCTGCAGAAGGGTGGAATATTGGATCTATTTCCTTCTCCGTCTATAAAAGAGGACGTTCTTGGTGGACCACGTGGGTGAGTAAGGAGTAAGGAGCGAGGAGCAAACCCCCCCCCCCCCCCCCCCCCCCCCCCCAAAAAAAACGAGCTTGATTTAGATCCTGATGTTTGAATTCCTATTCCAAATCCCATGCGAAATGAACAAGATTTAAACAAAGCCTTTATTTAGTCACCAAGTGAAGCTACATTAGACATTCATAAGTGGTGCATAAATATTTTATAGCCGTACTGGAGAAAAGGCATAATACGCGGACAGATTATCACTTTGTATTTTTATGACAGAAGACAGAAGAAGCTTTTATTTTCACGCCGGATCTGCTGTAATTCATGGTGAAGGTTATTATTTTGTTGTGAGGTTCGGAGTCTCCACGCCGTCCACCTGCGCGCTGACCTTTTGAAAAGCGCATGCACGGCGTCCGTCTTACACGAGCGTGAAATGAAGCGTTCTTATTAACGCTAAAAACCCGCTGGTGCATTTCAGCCGGACTTATTTTACGAAGCTGACGTGCAGTGGTATTCAAAGACCAAAATATCCAATGCCTTTAGGAGCTCTTACTGTCTTTTTAACCTTCTTAACCAATCAGGACGGAGTTGAGAGATCGTGCAAAGCAGGGTAAAAACGCTCCGTTACTTCCGGAGCAGGAATGTGGAAAGTTATACATATGTGGAACATATTTTCCAACATTGCTGTAACCAAAAATAACACACGCATGTATTGTGTAAACACCTGCATGGTGTATTTCAACCCACAACATTCTTTAAATCCTCTTCATTCCTGTAACGCCCGTATATTTCATCTGTGGGACGGATTTAAAGTGGATCTTTTTTGTGCACTACAGCAGTGTTGAATCACACACTGGAACAGCTGTCCAGGGACTGGGACCTTGTAAGGCCTTTGTTTTGTCTGTTCATTACAGTAATTTGGTGATATGTTGGTCCTCCATATGGCTATTGTGCTCTACAGAATCCCCATAAGATCTCAGGAGTCTTTGCACACCGACACACACAACGAGCGTCTCTCAGAAGCAGAAACACATCACATCGCCACTGGAAACGCTTTCTATTATTTCTGGAGCATTTCTCTGTTTAGTGAAAATGTCTATCTGTAGGCTGCAATCTGTGCGAGGAATAATCACAGGAGCTCGTGGCACAAGGAGCTGCAGGAAGATGGACAGAAAAAGCCGGATGGAGAGAGAGAGAGAGAGAGAGAGAGAGAGAGAGTGCCTGTCACTCATTTTCACCAACTGAGTGAATCGCAGCACCTGGAGGATTCCTGCTAGCTTTACAGCGAGATGCTTTCACACTGACCGACACTAATCCTCCACCCACTGGAGCACAATGACATCGCGAAATCACACGCAGCACAAATTCACAGGCTGAGAAATGCAGCTGAAAATAAACTCCCGCATTTGAATATGGATGGAACACAAATCGATGCAATGCGACTGATATAACGCATCTGTATTATATGTATTGTTGTAGAAGTTCCACCACATGCAAAACTCCTGCACAGAGGTCAGTAAGGTTATTAGGAAACGTCTACAGTCACTGTGAATGTTGGATGTTGCTATGGTAACAGATGTTTATAACGCCAACGACTAATGCCTGAACATCCAACCAATCACAATCCAGTATTCAAATCTGAACCAATCACAATCCAATACACACACCTGAATCAATCACAGTCCACTATTCACACCTGAACCAATCACAATCCAGTATTTACACCTAAACAACTTCCGGCCAATCGCAATCCACTATTCACATCTTGACCAACCACTATCTACTATTCACACCTGAACAACTTCCAACCAATCACAATCCACTATTCACACCTGAACCAATCACAATCCACTACTCACATCCAACCAATCACAATCCAGTATTCACAGCTGAACAACTACCAGCCAATCACAATCCACTAATCACACCTGAACCAATCACAATCCACACAACCACCAATCACACCAACCACTTCCAGCCATCACAATCCACTGTTCACACCTGAACAACTTACAGCCAATCACAATCCACTATTCACATCCAACCAATCACAATCCAGTATTCACAGCTGAACAACTACCAGCCAATAACAATCCACTAATCACACCTGAACCAATCACAATCCAGTATTTATACCTAAACAACTACCAGCCAATCACAATCCACTAACACCTGAACAACTTCCAACCAATCACAATCCACTATTTACACATGAACCCCCATTCATAATCACTATTCACACTGAACAACTACAGCCAATCCAATCACTCTTCACATCTGACCAACACAATCTATTATCACACCTGAACTTTCAGCCAATCACAATCGACTATTCACACCTGAACCACTTCCAACCAATCACAAGCCACTATTCACACTTGAACTAATCACAATACAATATTCATACCTGAGCAATTTCCAGCCAATCACAGTCCAGTATTCAAAGCTGAACATTGCTCAGAGTTGTTTATTGCCTGTGACGTAGTGTCCACAGTGACAGAGCAAATAAAGATAAATAAATCAATGAAAGGGAATTAAAAAAATAAAATGAAAGCCCTTTGAGGCGGAGTGTATCAGCACGAGGTCTTGTCCGGGCCACACTACATGATAATTCAGTGCGAAAGCCCGATGACAGCTTTTATTGAACTGTATGATTCAGGGCCACTGAGTGCATTGTGCAGCCGGCGAAGTCGAAGCCTGGATTTTCTGAACTCCTGCTTCTTTTATGTCTGAATGTCAGAGAGTTCTGAAGCAAATCTAAAACACCGCAGCACTCAAGAATAGGATTTTTAAAAACCATAATAGGGAGCAAAAAAAAATGCCTTTGTGCATCAGTTTCCATGGCAACAAACTATTGCTATGGCGGTTTGACCCGAGACCCCCCCACATCCCCTTATTATAAAACACTTAATTGATTGTATTCACCTGTTACACATTCAGATCAGTTTCAGTTTGTCTGATTGATAAAAATCTTCAGGAATCGGCGTATATGTACAAAAAAAAAAGAAAACCGCAAACAAGATTTCAGAATGACTTCCTGCCCCATGTGATTCCTCATTGTAATCGCACATTCACTACAGTAGGTGGCGCTCTCAGTTTCGGAGTATGCACAGGGAGTAACATGACGAAAAATGCGCAAGAGCAAAAGCTCTTACACAACTCAAGTGCCACCTAGTGGACAAAAGAAAATAATCAAAAAGTAATCAAATGTAATCACTTTAATAAAATCATTGGAAAGTTATTCTATTTATTACATTTTGAATAAGATAATTTGTGATATATTACATTTCCAAAATAACCTTAACGACACTGTGTTTCTGAGGATGACATGTGTTAGCCCTGAACAACTTCCAGCCAATCACAACCCACTATTCAAGCCTGAACAACTTCCAGCCAATCACAACCCACTATTCACACCTGAACAACTTCCAGCCAATCCAACCCACTATTCCACTATCACACAATCCTAGCAATTATTAATACAGCATTTATATTTATCCAGTATATATAATTTTGTAAAATAAGTAAAATATATACTTTGGGAAACAAAAAGAAAAGATAAATGAAGCAACATCTGATAAGAATTAATGAGAGTGAATTTAAAGCATTACATATTTATAGACAGACATTCTCTCTCTCTCTCTCTCTCCCTATCTCTCTCTCTCTCTCTCCATCCCTCTCTCTCCCTCTTTATCTCTCTCTCTCTCTCTCCCTCTATCTCTCTCCATCCCTCTCTCTCGCTCTCTCTCTCTCTCTCTCTCTCTGTCTCCCTCTCTCTCTCTCTATCTCTCTCCCTCTCTCTGCTCTCTCTCTCTCATCCTCTCTCCATCCCTCTCTCTCCTCTCTCCATCTCTCTCTCTCACTTTCTCTCGCTCTCTCTCTCTCGCTCTCTATCAGTTATTAGTGCACACAGAACTCTACACACACACACACCACACACACACACACACACACACACACCACACACACACACACACACACACGTTGCATGAGTAATGTAAAATCCAGACTGGACATCTCTAAATAAATGATTTCAGACGCGGCCTGTTTGGACCGCTGCATCCATCAGTGTGTGTTTGTGTCTCTGGAAAACAAATGCACTGTACTATTAATAAGAACATGAAGTGAGGGGGATAAAACACTGCATGTTGTGTCTGAACAGAAAAATAATCAACCCCACAAAGCAGAGCTACAGTAAGAACCATGAATATATTAATGTCCTATAATCCTATAACAAATTATTCAATATAATGTAATAAATCATATGAAAAGGAATTCATTATAATAGTGGTGATGGTGATGATGGTGTGTGTGTGTGTGTATGTGTGTGTGTGTGTGTGAGAGAGATTGTGTTTGTGTGTGTGTGAGATTGTGTGTGTGTGTGAGAGAGAGAGATTGTGTGTGTGTGTGTGTGTGTGAGAGAGAGGGAGATTGTGTGTGTGTGTGTGTGTGTGTGAGAGATTGTGTTTGTGTGTGTGTGAGAGATTGTGTGTGTGTGTTTGTGTGAGATGAGGAGGATTGGTGTTGGTGTTTGTGGTGGAGAGATTGTGAGTTGTGTGTGTGTGTGAGCGGGCGAGAGAGAGAGTTGTGAGTGTGTGTGTGTGTGAGAGAGAGAGAGAGATGTGTGTGTGTGTGAGAGAGATTGGAGTGTGTGTGCGTATGTGTGTGTGAGTGAGAGACAGAGATGTGTGTGTGCGTCTGTGTGTGTGTGTGTGTGAGAGTCTGTGTGTGTGTGTGAGAGAGATTGGTGTGTGTGAGAGAGGTTTGTGGGTGTGTGAGAGTGAGATTGTGAGTGTGTGTGTGTGAGATTGTGTGTGTGAGTAAAAGAGATGTGTGTGTGAGAGATTGTGAGTGTGTGTGTCTGTGTGAGGATTGGAGTGTGTTGTGAGTGTGTGTGTGTGAGTAAGAGTTGTGAGAGATTGTGCGTGTGTGTGAGTGTGTGTGAGTGAGTTGTGTGTGGTGTGTGAGTGTGTGTGAGAGAGATTGTGTGTGTGTGAGAGATTGTGTGTGTGTGTGTGTGTGTGTGAGAGTGAGATTGTGAGTGTGTGTGTGTGAGATTGTGTGTGTGTGAGAGAGATGTGTGTGTGTGTGGTGTGAGATAGATGTGAGTGTGTGTGTCTGTGTGTGTGAGAGATTGTGAGTGTGTGTGTGTGTGAGAGAGATTGTGTTGTGTGTGTGTGAGAGAGAGATTGTGTGTGTGAGAGAGATTGTGGTGTGTGTGCGTATGTGTGTGTGAGTGAGAGAGATTGTGTGTGTGCGTCTGTGGAGTGGTGTGAGAGAGATTGTGTGTGTGTGGAGAGATGAGTGTGTGGAGAGAGAGATTGTGTGTGTGTGTGTGAGAGTGAGATTGTGAGTGTGTGTGTGTGTTTGTGTGAGATTGTGTGTGTGTGTATGGTGTGAGAGAGATTGTGTGTGTGTGTGTGTGTGTGTGTGAGAGAGAGTGATGTGAGTGTGTGTGTGTGTGTGTGTGTGGGTGGGTGTGTGTCTCAAGCATCACTGCTTCCTGGAGTACAGAGTTGAGATGTGAAACAGTCTCTCCTCAGTGGATGTTCTCGGCTCGGTATCTCCACACTGACCCGGATCTCCTCATTCCTCACCCTTTAACCACCGAGACCCGAGTGTCAACTCACGTACGAGTGAAAGAAACGGACATTCAGCGGACGTTAA
>JACRUU010000021.1:945307-985307 GCA_030449085.1 Kryptopterus vitreolus
AATAAAATAATAATAATAATAATAATAATAATAATAATCACAAATAAAATAATATTAAATACTTTTACATTATCCAGGCTTTTAAAGGGTCAAATTCCCATTGTACAGAATTCCTGAGCAGAAGAGGGTTAACGGGTCTTACTCAGAATTGTTCGATTGGTGATCATCACGTAGAAAATCGCTCTTTATGCCCTAATATTCCCCTTAAACATGTTTAACAGCTTTATTAAGCAGATAATCGTATAATCACTGCACTGAATCTGTGTTCTTTTAAATTCTGAATAAAAACTGACTTGATTTAATCTCAGACTTTTTCACAGTGATGAGTTTTGAGGAGGGTTTCCGTCTGCGTGTGACACTGCGTCCTCACTGCAGCTCTCCGTTTCATCTCATACATACAAAAGCAGCTTTAATTTACTGTATATTATCAGATCTGAATCTCAGAAACGCCTTTACAGTATACAAACAACCAAATGAACCAGAATAAACACACCACAAATAAATAGAGGATAGAGACAGACGGATGGATGGACAGACGGATAGATACATCTAAATGCGGAACCTGGTGGACGTCTGGATGCAGAACCTGGGGAATGTCTCAACGTGGAACCTGAAGGACGTCTGAATGTGGAACCTGGGGGACGACAGGATGTGGAACGTCTGGATGTGAAACTTGGTGGACATCTGGATGTGGAACCTGGTGGACGTCTGGATTTGAAACCTGGGGAATGTCTCAATGTGGAACCTTGTGGACGTCTGAATGTGGAACCTTGTGGACGTCTGAATGTGGAACCTGGTGGACGTCTGTCTCAATGTGGAACCTTGTGGACGTCTGAATGTGGAACCTTGTGGACGTCTGAATGTGGAACCTTGTGGACGTCTGAATGTGGAACCTTGTGGACGTCTGAATGTGGAACCTTGTGGACGTCTGAATGTGGAACCTTGTGGACGTCTGGATGCGGAACCTGGTGGACGTCTGGATTTGAAACCTGGGGAATGTCTCAATGTGGAACCTTGTGGACGTCTGAATGTGGAACCTTGTGGACGTCTGAATGTGGAACCTGGTGGACGTCTGAATGTGGAACCTTGTGGACGTCTGAATGTGGAACCTTGTGGACGTCTGAATGTGGAACCTTGTGGACTGGATTTCTGAATGTGGAACCTTGTGGACGTCTGAATGTGGAACCTTGTGGACGTCTGGGGAATGTCTCAATGTGGAACCTTGTGGACGGCTGAATGTGGAACCTGGTGGACGTCTGGATTTGAAACCTGGGGAATGTCTCAATGTGGAACCTTGTGGACGTCTGAATGTGGAACCTTGTGGACGTCTGAATGTGGAACCTTGTGGACGTCTGAATGTGGAACCTGGTGGACGTCTGGATTTGAAACCTGGGGAATGTCTCAATGTGGAACCTTGTGGACGTCTGAATGTGGAACCTTGTGGACGTCTGGATGCGGAACCTGGTGGACGTCTGGATTTGAAACCGTGGGGAATGTCTCAATGTGGAACCTTGTGGATGGCTGAATGTGGAACCTTGTGGACGTCTGGATGCGGAACCTGGGGAACGTCTGGATGCGGAAACTGGGGAACGTCTGGATGCGGAAACTGGGGAACGTCTGGACGCGGAAACCTGGGGAACGAACATCTGGATGTGGAACCTAAGGGAAGTCTGCGGGGAAACGGTTGTGTGGTATCTCCCAGCACCACAGGGCGACAGGAGCAGGGGGGGGGATTACTGGAAAGGAGCTGAAATTTGACACACAGTTTGGCGTCGTTCCTCGGACGACGGTTGGAGGTTAAGCCTCGGGAGTCGAGAGCTTCTGCCAGCGCTTCTTGGCAACATCACAGCAACTTTGTCAAAACGCAATAAAAATATTGACTGTAGAATGTTTTTTCCCGGTGTAAGCTCCTGGCACTGTCTCGTCGGATTAGTAACGCTAATTTACCGGGACCATGTGAAGGAATGTGGTGTTATTATTGGTGCCAATCTGTTGTTTGAATGATTTGCATAAAAAAAAAAAACAACAACAACAAAAAATCTGTGTTTGTTCCAGATTTTTAGGATAAGAGATCCGGGAGCTGCAGAAGAACTTAGGCCACGTTCCAGGATGTTGTGATTTCAATTAGCATCTTTAACAATAGCCGTTGTCTCGAGATGATCTCAGAGTCGGAGTGATGCTGAACAGAACAAAAAACACAAGATCTTATTTTATGACGATTTTGAATCCCATCAGTTCCACAGACATCAGAGGGCACGGATTAATGACGGGGGGAGGGGTTGTGTAACGCTCCACAATAAGACGCCCCCCCAAAAAAACATCCTGTCCCTTTTTGGCCAAAAAAATATCCAATTTCCATAAGCTGGCATGAATCAGTGGGCAGCGCGGAATAAAGCAATTCCTGTCCATGTG
The DNA here is from genome assembly GCA_030449085.1 of Kryptopterus vitreolus. Taxonomy (NCBI): domain Eukaryota; kingdom Metazoa; phylum Chordata; class Actinopteri; order Siluriformes; family Siluridae; genus Kryptopterus; species Kryptopterus vitreolus. Next base: position 947,720 of record JACRUU010000021.1, read on the forward strand.
GAAGGAAATGAGCAGGTTCAGGGTCAGAGAATCTCCACAACACACGTCTGCACTTCCTCCATAAATCCCAGCAAAACACAGCGATGATTGCCTTCACACGCCGGACAGCGCCGGGAGCTCGCTGCGAGAAACAGGTGAGGATGAGTTCTCGTTCCTCCGGAACGTAAATCTACTGCGGGCGGCGTGAGACGTGCGAGACGTGCGAGACGCTCGGCCGTGAACGAAGGAGTAAATATGTCAAAGCTGCATGTTTAACACTGATTCTCAAATACACTACACATTCCTGTCCCTGTGTGTGTGTGTGTGTGTGTGTGTGTGTGTGGTTAAATAGTAATAAAGGGACTTGTGACCCGGATGTGTGTGTGAGTGATAACTGGGCAGATTCAGTGTTACACTGTTTATCTCTGAAATGTGTTTACACACATGAACCAGTTTACACATTAATAGCATGGGGCAGTGATGGTGTTTATTTTTTGTTTGTTTGTTTTTTTAATTATGCAAAAGCTATCTATCTATCTATCTATCTATCTATCTATCTATCTATCTATCTATCTATCTATCTATCTATCTATCTATCTATCTATCTATCTATCTATCTATCTATCATCTATCCTATCTATCTGGCCGTCATCTATCCTATCCATCTATGTGACCGTCCCCTACCTCCATCCCTCCTCCATCCATCCATCCACTATCTATCTATCTATCCATCCATCCATCCATCCATCCATCCATCCATCCATCTATCTATCTATCTATCTATCTATCTATCTATCTATCTATCTATCTATCTATCTATCTATCTATCTATCTATCTATCTATCTATCTATCTATCTATCTATCTATCTATCTATGTGACCGTCCATCCACCTATCTATCCATCCATCTGTCCATCTATCTATCTCTCCATCTGTCTGCCCATCTATCTGACCATCCGTCTGTACACCTACCTATCTGTCTGTCTGTCTGTCTGTCTATCTAATTAAAATAAATAAATGAACAGATACATAAATAATGTATTGAGCTAAATACATTGAAGTAAAACAATTAAGAGAACACAAGAAAGAACGAAAGAAAAAAGGGGCGGGTCTATAATGAATGGTACAGGATTCCACAGTTTATAAAATGAAGTGTGTAATGGTGCAGTGTTGTTGTTGTTGTTTACATTGTTGTGTAAGTCGAGGGTGGACAGTTGCAGGTGTGCACTTCACAGACACGGCTTTAAAAGGTGAAATATTGGAGATAAATATAGAGTAAATAAAGTGAGTAAATAAAGTGAGTGCTGCAGATCACAGGGGGTTAAACTTCACACTCAACTCCAGGCCAAAACAACAAACACAAATCACTGCTTTTAGAAAATAACTCACTCAAAAAGAATCACACACACACACACACACACACACACACACACACACACACACACACACCATCATAACTGACAGTCAGACACAGAATAACTGTGAATAAACATTTCCAAAAACCAACACACACATCAGTTAGTGCATTAAAAATGTCTCTACAAAGAAACGTAACCATGTACAAACTCTCTTTGTGTAAAAATCCGTCATGTAAACGTCCCTGTAAGTGTATCAGAATCATTTAATCCACATTCGTCTAATAAAACATATTATAACCAGCGTGTGTTAATGCAAATGAATGTAAACGACATTAATTTGGTAAAGGTGCGATTAATACAGCGTGCGTTTCTGCCTGACCATCAAAAATACAAATAAATACATTTACGATTTTATAATCATTAAACATTAAAATTACGTCGGTGTGGAAACGCAGTAAAAGTTTCGCTCGCTGTCCTGATGATTACTTTATAACCTTTACAAGAATATTTCATCTGCATCCTCCATGTTGAGTTTCACTAATAATACATTTGCATAAATCATCCATATTTGCGCATGTTAATTAGATCATTCAAAACTTGTAAAGGATCCGTTTAAGGTACATTAAGAACAGATACACCTGTATCTGTAAGTGTGCGATCAAGTTGTGAATAATTGTGATGAAATATTTGACATGATTTCCAGCTTTAATTAAAACACATCAGTGATTCTTTACACCTTCACGATTTACTCATCATAAATCAACATACACATACAAAACAACTCCACACAATCACAACAATACAATACACAAGTCCAAATACAGATTGTTGGATTTAATAACACATACATATACATAAATATACAATTTATTAAAGTGTTAATAACGGCGCTGATGTTATTAAGGTGTTATAACCCAGTGTGCATTACTATGTGAGTGATCTGCTCCTTCACTCTGCGTCGTGTCGGCGAACGAACGAAACCCGAATAACAAACAAACAACAAACGAATAAATAAACGTTCAGTGCATCCACTTACACTCTCCCCCAATGACGCCTCCTAGCTGCGCATTCACAACAGGTACGATCTCCTCACTATATTAGCGTATATTAGCGTACGGAACCTTACACAAGCGCATCGCATTCCCAAATCCGTATTACTGCAATAAAGCGCATTTTTACTGAACGCAATAAAGCGCTTCCGTATAACCTAAACACCGTATCACCAGTTTATATGGAAAAGCAACCGGAACACAATTCTTAAAGGAGCCACGTCCCATATTTTACACTTCAAACCAACACTAAACTAATAACATTGTCATTAACAAGAAATTACTATTAAAAGAATCTTTTCCAGAGTAAAAGAAAAGTAATAATGAATAATTTTATTAAAGGGAGAGATTTTTTGAGAGACGTATATAATTATAACATCTGTTACAATTAGTTACAGTATTACAAACATGAAAAATATTCATTTAAGCTATGTTGAAAATGCGCGATTAATTACAATGAAATATATATTTTAATCAGCCGAATATATATAATATATATATATATATATATATATATATATATATATATATATATATATATATATATTATATATGCACCTAATGCACACACACACACAGCATGACCCATTGGGGTGAAAGCATCATTAGACTGGAGATGAACCTGAAGCTGAATGAAAAGCTTGGACTAGAATATTATTCCGAATGGACCAAGCTGCACAAACACACACACACACACACACACACACACACACACACGCACCACACACAACACACACACACACACACACACACACACGGAACACAAAATAAAGTTGAAACATACCCATGGGTCTTTTCGGCTGGTAACATTCATATTTCATGAAAATGAATATTTGAATATTTGCAGCGCCGCATGGTCGGATGGAGTCGGATGGAGTCGGATGGAGGCGAGTTTCCGACCGCTGTGTTCCAGAGGAGTGAGGATCAGTTCTCTGGATTGAAACCAGCTATATTTTTTTCCGTTTTACTCCATCAAACAGAGCGAGCGCTCATGTGCAAACAGCGCAGAAAAAAACCTTCATGTGGGAAAAGAAATGATCAATTGTGACTCCATGTCTGGTTTAAAAATATGAAAAACATGAAACACGTCCTGCCCAAGATTCCTGACCTTATTATTATTTGATGAAAGGACCGACACTGAATCGCTGCTGGATTATCACAAACCCTGATCCCTCCACAGACGCGTCCTTCGTCTTCATAAAACTCGCTGCGTTTTTTTCTCTCCTGGAGAATTTCAGATGGAAAAAAAAAACATTTGCACAAAATGATAAAGCGCTGGATTATGAGGTGAGAAACGTTCGGCAGCGGAACATCACTGGGAATATCATCTCAGCCTGGAGCAACAACCCAGCTCTTCCTTCTTTCTGACCGGCCCTGTGGATGTATGATGATGATGATCATGATGATGATGTTGTTGTTGATGTTGTTGTTGTTGTTGTTGGTACGTGAGCGCTTTAGATAAGATTCATGGTACAGGAGAGCGTGCAGATCCTCTTTATGCCATGGCGATGATTCACCTCGCTTTAAAATGGAACGATGCTCTTATTATTTACCTCAGTAACGAGCTTCCTTATCTCAGCTGTAAGGAGTGTGTGTGTGTGTGTGTGTGTGTGTGTGTGTGTGTGTGTGTGTGGGAAAGGAGATGATATGTTATCAAAGCAAAACTGTGCCGGCTCTACAATTTTCTCCATTAAGGCTAAGTGACAGGCTCCAATTTGATCTCGCGCCGCTCCGCTTTTATGTTTGAAGGGTCATAGAAGTAAAGAAATAAACAGTGTGTGTGTGTGTGTGTGTGTGTGTGTGTGTGTGTGTGTGTGTGTGTGTGTGTGTGTGTGTGCGTGTGTGTGTGTGTGTGATAGTAAAGTATTGAATGATGGGTGATGTGATAAAGTCACTTATTGCTGCCAGACTGAAGTTTTGTGTTTTATTTCTCTTAATTGTCACCTTTAATTGAAGACAAGTGACTTTTTGTTTAATGACTCTCTCGTTCCCTCGTTTTCTTTCTCTCACTCACTCACTCACTCATTCACTCATTCACTCACACTCACTCACACTCTCACTCGCCCACTCGCTCTCACACTCTCGCTCTCTCACACTCTCACACTCTCACACTCACACTCACTGCTTTTCTTTCTCTCACTCACTCTCACTCCGCTCTCTCACTCTGTCTCACTCTCACATCTCACTCACGGCACTCTCACTCTCACACACGCTCACTCATCCTCTCTCACTCACTCATTCACTCTCGCTCACTCACATCACTCTCACACTCTCACTCTCACTCTTCACTCACTCACTCACACTCTCCCACTCGCTCTCACACTCTCACACTTTCACATTCTCACTCCCTCATTTTCTTTCTCTCACTCGCTCTCTCACTCACACTCTAGCTCACTCACTCACTCATCACTCACTCACTCACTCACTCACTCACTCACTCACTCACTCACTCACACACTCTCTCACATCACTGCACTCACTCACTCACTCACACTCACTCACACACTCGCTCACTCACACTCACTCTCACTCAATCACTCACTCACTCAATCACTCACCTCACTCTCAACTCACACTCTCACACTCCGCGTCTCACAACTCACTCGCTCTCATCACGTCTCTCACTCACTCACTCACTCTCTCACTCACTCACACTCACTCTCACTCACACTCACTCACACTCTCACTCGCTCTCTCGCTCTCTCACACTCTCACACTCATTTCACTCTTTCTCTCACTCGCTCTCACACTCTCACTCTCGCTCACACACTCATTCACTCTCACTCACTCTCACTCACTCTCTCACACTCACTCACTCACTCACTCACCCTCTCACTCACACTCTCAACTTCCTCTTCACTCACTCACTCACACTCACCACTCTCACGCCCACACTCTCACACTCTCACTCACTCTTTCTCACTCTCTCTCACTCACTCACTCACTCACTCTCACTCACTCACTCACCCTCTCACTCTCTCTCACTCACTCACTCACTCACTCACTCACTCACTCACACTCTCACACTCTCACTTCTCACTCCACTCACTCGCTCACCACTCACACTCACACTTCACACTCGCTCACTCACCCATTCACTCTCACACTCACTCACACTCACTCTAAACTCACTCTTTCACTCTCGCTCTCACACTCTCGCTCACTCACTCACTCACTCACTTCACTCAGCTCACTCACTCACTCAACTCTCACTCTCACTCACTCACTCACTCACACACTCTCACTCACTCACTCACTCTCACACTCACTCATTCTCACTCACTCACTCACTCACTCACACTCACTCACTCACTCACTCACTCACTCACTCTCATGCTCACTCACTCTCACTCTCCACTCACACTCACTCACTCTCAACTCAACTCAACTCACTCACTCAACCTCTGCACTCACCTCTCTCAACTCACTCACAATCACTCACTCAATCACTCACTCACTCACTCACTCATCACTCACATCTCACTCACTCACTCACACACTCACACTCTCACACTCACTCACTCTCGCTCACTCACTCACTCACTCACTCACTATCACTCACTCACTCTCACACTCTCACACTCTCTCACTCTCTTTCACACTCTCACTTTCTCTCACACTCTCACGTCTTTTTCTCACTCACTCTCACTCTAGCTCACTCACTCATTCTCACTGCTCACTCACTCACTCATTCACTCACTCACTCACTCACTCACACTCACACTCTCGCCCACTCGCTCTCACACTCTCACACTTTCACATTCTCACTCCCTCATTTTCTTTCTCTCACTCGCTCGCTCTCACTCACACTCTAGCTCACTCACTCACTCATTCACTCACTCACTCACTCACTCACACACTCGCTCACTCACTCACTCATTCACTCTCACACCCACTCACTCACTCACTCACACTCTCACACACTCACTCCACTCACTCACACTCACTCAATCACTCACCTCACTCACTCACACTCTCTCTCTCTCACTCTCTCACTCACTCACTCACTCTCACTCACTCACTCCTCACTCACTCACTCACGCTCTCACACTCTCACACTCTCACATTCTCACTCCCTCATTTTCTTTCTCTCACTCTCTCACTCACACTCTCACTCACTCGCGCCCACTCGCTCTCACACTCTCGCTCTCTCACACTCTCTTTTTCTTTCTCTCACTCTCTCACTCACTCACACTCTAGCTCACTCACTCATTCACTCGCTCACGCTCTCTCACTCTCACTCACTCTCACTCACTCACACTCTCACTCGCCCACTCGCTCTCACACTCTCACACTTCTCACATTCTCACTCCCTCATTTTCTTTTCTTTCTCTCACTCGCTCTCTCACTCACTCTACTCACTCACTCACTCACTCACTCACTCACTCGCCTCTCACTCACTCACTCACACACTCGCTCACTCAACTCATTCACTCTCACTCACCTCACTCTCACTCACTCACTCACTCACACTCTCACACACTCAACTCACACTCACTCACTCACTCACTCAATCACACTCCTCTCACTCTCACTCACTCACTCACTCACTCTCTCAATCACTCTCTCAACTCACTCACTCACTCACATCACTCACACTCACTCACTCACTCACCTCACTCCTCACTCACTCACGCCCACTCACTCTCACTCACTCTCACACTCTCGCTCTCTCACACTCTCACTCTCTTTTCTCACTCTCACTCACACTCTTCTCTCACTCACTCTCTCACTCACTCACACTCTCACTCTCACTCTCACTCACTCTCTCACTCACTCTCTCACTCTCACTCACTCACACTCTCACTCGCCCACTCGCTCTCACACTCTCACACTTTCACATCTCTCTCACGTTTCCCTCATCTCTCTCTTTCTCTCACTCTCGCAGCTCACACTCTCTCTCTCTCACTCTCTCACTCACTCACTCTCACTCACTCACTCACTCTCTCACTCACTCACTCACTCACACTCTCTCTCTCTCTCGCTCTCTCACTCACTCACTCACTCACACACTCTCACATCACTCAGCACTCACTCTCACTCACTCAGCTCTCACGCTCTCACTCACTCACTCACTCAACTCTCACTCACTCTCTCACTCACTCACGCTCTCAATCTCACTCTCCACTCACTCACATCACACTCACTCACTCACACTCACTCTCACTCGCTCAACTCTCTCACTCAGCACTCTCACTCTCACGCACTCACTCACTCACTCACTCACTCACTCACTCATCACTCACTCACTCACTCACTCACTCTCACTCACTCACACTCACTCTCACTCTCGCACACTCTTACTCTCTCTCTCGCTCTCTCACTCTCACTAACTCTCACCCACTCACTTACACTCACACACTCTCTAATACTCCCACACTTTCTCACACTCTCTCTTACACTCTCTCTCTCTCACTCTCTCACTCAAAACAAATAAACAAACAAACAAACAAAACCACTAACCAAAAAAACATCCAAAAAACACAAAAAACTAACATAAACAAACAAACATCCAGGCAACCAATCAATCAACCACAAAATACAAACAAACCTCCACCTGGACCAGCAGGTGAAACGCCGCGTCCCACAGGAAGTGTAGCTGACAGAACCTGGTGTAAGGAGGTCATGTGACCGCGCTAATCACAAACCCTGCTTTAATATTAACCACCCGCGTTTATCATGGAATTAATAGTTAAATCCTGTTTGTGTAAATAACAACATGCGCTTCTGCTCTTTCTCTCGCTTCAGTGTGGAGCAAATGTTTCCTGATTCATGTCATCATTCTGTCATCATCATCTCAACATCTCCACATGCATGCATGGTCTCTCTCTCTCTCCCTTTCTCTTATTTTTAGAAAACCCACAGGAAGACACATGACAAACAATTATTAACCATCTGGCATGACACAGCACTCACGTACCCATCTCTCTCTCTCTCTCTCTCTCTCTCTCTCTCTCTCTCTCCCTCTGGGATTGAGGTTGTGAAAGTGAGCTGGATGGAGGGATGTTTATGGTGAACATTAGTAGTGATTAGCAGAGCGAGTTTAGTGAGATCACAGTGAGAACGCAATCCAGGTACGTTCTGTTCTCTTTCACAGCACAGCCGATTGTGATTAGCAGCCGTCATTATTTCACCAAATGCTCTTTTATTACAACAACTCTATAAACAACTTCTCTCGCAAATAAATACATTCACCAAAACAACACCATCTGAATACACCGTCCCAATTCCAACACACTACACACTTTACTTCAATATATCATGTCATTCTTCTTCCATACTGCTATTTAAGGAGAAAAGACTCTCTCTCTCTCTCGCTCTCTCTCTCTCTCTCTCTCTCTCTCTCTCTCTCTCTCTCTCTCTCTATATATATATATATATATATATATATATATATCATATCATTATCATTTACAGAAGGAGTCTCCAATCCCAAAAAGTACAGCTGAGACACTTTTCTGATATTTTTAGGACACAGGAGTAAATAAAAATAAAGTTTACCTTTTTAATTAAAAAATAATATTAAAAACAGAAATAAACCCATAACTATTTCCACATTATTTACTGCTATAGCCTTTATTTGTATAGAACCATCCATCTATCCATCCGTCCATCTATCTATCCATCCATTTACATTTGCAACATTTGGCAGACGCCCTTATCCAGAGCGACTTACAACTGAGCAATTGAGGGTTAAGGGCCTTGCTCAAGGGCCCACTAGTGGTAGCTAGGTGGTGGTGGGGTTTGAACCCGTGATCTTCCATCTATCTATCCATCCATCCATCCATCTGTCCATCCGAGGCTGGTGAGGGAGTGTTTATAGCTACTATAATTCAAGTGAAAAGAGGAAATAAACAGATATTCCAACCATCAAACATATAAACCTAAGGTGTTGTTGTTTTATGAACAAACAAACATACATAATCCCTACATAATCCATGCATAATCCCTACATAATCCATGCATAATCCATACATAATCCATGCATAATCCATACATAATCCCTACATAATCCATGCATAATCCCTACATAATCCATGCATAATCCATACATAATCCCTACATAATCCATGCATAATCCATGCATAATCCAGCAGAGCAGGACAGTGTATTATAGAGGAGATGGGGGGGGGGTGATTGTGATCGTGGCGTGACACAGCAAGTGTTTGAGAAGAGAAATGGGACGGAGGAGGTTTTAGTGTCGTGTCCTTCACCTCTTCAAATCATCAGCACTGTGAAGGACATCGTCACAAACACACTGTCAACAATTATAATAAATATACTACACATTTAAAACATCATCTTATTTATACTGCCTTTATACTGCTCTATTCTTTTCAATTTATTATTACTGATGGATATTTTTATCGTTAACAACAAATATTTAGCTTTTTATGATTTATATGTATTTATTTAATTTCATTCTTATGATGTTTTTTTCATAAATATTATTATTTTTATTTAGCTTTAAAAAATCTAGACTTCCCTTTAAATTCGTTATGTTGAAAAATCATTATATATTTTTTTGCTATTTTATTGTTAATATAAATAAATATTGATGGTGTTTTTGCTTCGTCAGTGAGAAACGAGAGGATTTGGGATAAAATCAGAATAATGTTATTAATGTGAATTCCATTTTTATGGCTTGTAAATAATAATTGAAGCTGTTTTGTGCAAATCTGATGAATATAAACGCAATCATTAACCCGGACTGCGTCTTTCACACCTGATTATCAGTTCCAGTCTAACAGCATAGAAATGTCAGGGTTATTTTTATTTATTTATTTATTTATTTATTTATTTATTCTCTTGAGATGAGAAGACAAGCATGTCAGAGAGAGAGAGAGAGAGAGAGTAGAGAGAGAGTGAGAGTGAGAGGGGGAGAGAGAGAGAGGGAGAGAGAGAGAGAGAGAGAGAGAAGAGTGAGAGAGAGAGAGTGAGGAGAGAGAGAGAGAGAGAGAGGAGAGAGTAGAGAGAGAGAGAGAGAGAGAGAGTAGAGAGAGAGAGAGAGAGACAGAGAGAGAGAGAGAGTGAGCAGAGAGAGAAGGAGAGAGAGGGAGTGAGAGAAAGAGAGAGAGAGAGAGAGAGTGAGAGAGAGCTCTCTTGAGAGAGTGAGAGAGAGTGAGAGAGAGTGAGAGAGATGCGAGAGAGGAGAGATGAGAGACGAGAGAGAGAGAGAGATGAGAGCAGAGAGAGAGAGAGGAGAGAGAGAGAGAGAGAGAGGGGCGGAGAGAGAGAGAGAGTGAGAGAGGAGAGAGAGAGAGAGTGAGAGAGTGAGAGAGAGAGAGAGAGAGAGTGGGAGCGCGAGAGAGAGAGAGAGAGAGAGATCTGTGAGAGAGTGAGATAGAGAGAGATTGAGAGAGAGTGAGAGAGTGAGAGAGAGTGAGAGAGAGAGCAAGAGAGAGAGAAAGAGAGAAGCTATTTTAAGGACAGGAAAATAAAAAAAACTAATAAACCCACAGGAAGTGACATAAGCAACTATTACTGATCGACAGTGACACAGGTCTGATATCCTCTCTCTCTCTCTCTCTCTCTCTCTCTCTAAAAATATACCAATAATGGATTATGATGTTCTGGAAGGAGTTCAGGTGTGTGAATAGTGGATTGTGATTGGCTGATTGGCTGAAGGAGTTCAGGTGTGAATTAGTGGATGGAAGGAGTTCATGATTTGATTGTGATTGGCTGGAAGGAGGCTGGAAGGAGGGTTCAGTGTGAAGTTGTGATTGGATTGTGAAGGGAGGTTCAGGTGTGAATAGTGGATTGTGATTGGATTGGATTCAGGTGTGAATATGGATTGGATTGGTAAGGCAGGTGTGAATAGTGGATTGTGATTGGCTGGAAGGAGTTCAGGTGTGAATAGTGGAAGTGGCTGAGTGTTCAGGTTGAATAGTGGATTGTGATGGCTGAAAGGGTTTCAGGTTTGATTAGTGGATTGTGATTGGCTGGAAGGAGGTTCAGGTGTGAATAGTGGATTGTGATTGGCTGGAAGGAGGTTCAGGTGTGAATAGTGGATTGTGATTGGCTGGAAGGAGGTTCAGGTGTGAATAGTGGATTGTGATTGGCTGGAAGGAGGTTCAGGTGTGAATAGTGGATTGTGATTGGCTGATTGGTGGAATTGGTGTGAAGGTTCAGGTGGTGAATAGTGGATTGTGATTGGATTGGAGGAGGTTCAGGTGTGAATAGTGGATTTGATTGGCTGATTGAATAGTGATTGTGAAGGAGGTTCAGGTGTGAATATTGGTGGAATTAGTGGATTGGTGATTGGCTGGAATGGTTCAGGTGTGAATAGTGGATTGTGATTGGCTGGAGGTTCAGGTGTGAATAGTAGTGGATTGTGATTGGCTGGAAGTGGATTGGATTGGCTGGAAGGATTGGAAGGAGGTTCAGGTGTGAATAGTGGATTGGTGGATTGTGATTGGTTGGAAGGGTTCAGGTGTGAATAGTGGATTTAGATTTAGAGCGCTGTTGTTTAATCTGCAGATTATAAACACCTGTAACTATAAAGTGTAGAGCAACCAGTGATCCTCCAATAACAATAAATCAGTGGAATTTTCTGGCACGAGCGTGTGATTGGTGCAGAATTATTGTAGATGTAACGAGTCATATTTAAAATAAAAAAGCGTTATTTTTATTGATCCGTTTTTCAGCGTGAACTCCTCAGTGAAGTGACCCGGGTACAACGTGATGATCCTGTAGCGCCTGACTCCTCCACCTGCAGCATCCCCCGACTTAATCACAGAGAACATCCAGAGCTTTGTAGGGCTTCGAGAACCTTCACGTCTGCCTGTAGAACAGAAACCTTTATTTCAGCCCAGATTTCTGCGTCAGTGTGAAACGGTAAAGGCGCGTGTTGGGGCGTGGTATGGCGTGGGGTGGCATGGCATGGCGTGGCATGGCATGGTGTGGCGTGGGTGGTGTGGCGTGGCATGACGTGGCATGGCATGGCGTGGCATTGTGTGGCGTGTCATGGCATGGCGTTATGTGGCGTTGTGTGGGGTGGCGTGACGTGGCATGGCGTGGTGTGGCGTCATGTGGCGTGGTGTGGCATTGTGTGGCATTGTGTGGTGTGGCGTGGTGTGGTGTGACGTGGCATGGCATGGTGGCGTCATGTGGCGTGGCATGGTGTGGCGTGGCATGATGTGGTGTGACGTGACGTGGCATGGCATGGCATGGCATTGTGTGGAATGGCGTGGTGTGGTGTGGTGTGGCGTGGCATGGCGTGGCGTGGCGTGGCGTTGTGCATGGGTGGAATGTGCGTGGTGTGGCGTGGTGTGGCGTGGTGTGGCGTGGTGTGGCGTCGTGGCGTGGCGTGGCATTGTGTGGTGTGGCGTGGCGTGGTGCGACGTGGTGGCATGGCGTGGTGTGGCGTGGCGTGGGCATGGCGTGGCGTCATGTGGCGTGGCATGGCGTGGCGTGACGTGGCATGGCATGGTGTATTGTGGCGTGGCATGGTGTGGCGTGGCGTGGTGTGGCATGGCATGGCGTGTGGTGTGTGGCATGGCATGGCGTGGCATGTTGTGGCGTGGCATGGTGTGGTGTGCGTGGCATGGCATGGTGGTGACCGTGGCGCATGGCATGTGTAGTGTGGCGTGGCATGGTGTGGCGTGGCGTGGTGTGGTGTGGCACGTGGCGTGGCGTGGCGTGGCGTGGCGTGGCGTGGTGTGGCGTGGCATGGCATAGCATGTGTGGTGTGGCGTGTGTGCGTGGCGTGTGGCGTGGCGTGGTGTGGTGTGGCGTGGCATGGCATGGCGTCGTGTGGTGTGTGGCGTGGCATGGTGTGGCGTCTCTCTACCTGCTTCTTATTATTACCTCCCTTATTCTGTCTCCTTATTTCAGTACAGAAACGCTTGAGGTCACAGGACTTCATTTCTCAGAGCTGCTAAATGGAGTGGATTCGGAATGCTATCGGAGGAAAACAAATAAACAAAGGGATGGAAAAAAAAAAAAAAAAAAAAAAGCACTGTAGGCCACGAGGTTCCCGCATTAATCCATCTCCTCCTGCATTCACATCTCAGGCTTTATCACGGAAACAACAACGGCGGTGAATAGCGCATGTGTGTGTGTGTGTGTGTGTGTGTGTGTGTGTGTGTGGGAGGGCGAGTATATCTTGTGGAACCTGAGAGAGACGGATACAAGCATGGTGTGTGTTTTTTTTTTCTTTCTTGTAGCATTGAGTCTGACAGCTCATACACACACACACACACACACACACACACACACACACACACACACACACACACACACACACACACACACACACACACACACAAGCGTGCACGCCCAATCCCTCCTCATTTTGTAGCGGGGTGACAGGCTCCTCTCTGAAGCTCTCGTCACACTCGGTTGTTCTGATGGACCGCGTCCACTTGTCAGGTGGATGAAGACAGATTTCCCCATAGTGCTCCTTTTTGTGTGTGTGTGTGGGTGTGGTGTGGTTGTGTGTGTGTGTGTTGTGTGTGTGTGTGTGTGTGTGTGTGTGTGTGTGTGTGTGTGTGTCGGAGAGATAGAGAGAGAGAAACAGAGGCATTTCCTGCCCCACACTCACACACATACATACTCGCGCACACACACACACACTAATTAATGCGATGAATCTCCTCCCGTGAGCTCGTTTGCATATGCATTAGTCCTTTTGGAAAATAAATAAATAAATAAATAAAATAAGGCCTGCAGCCGCGTCTAACTGTTACACAAAAACAACAAAAATATATTCCCTTAAAGCGTAAACACAATCATGTAAACACTTTGTTATGTAAATACCTCCATTTCTTAAATATGCATGTTCCTGAAACAACAACAACAACAACAACAACAAAAAACGATCGGTACATTGTTTACGTGTTTACGTCTCACTGTGATCACATGGTCTGAAAAACATTCATTACCTTATTGTGTGTTTATAACTGCTATATGTCTCTTACATTATAGCTGCTAGAAACACTCATTCAGAAACTGTAACGCAACATAAACACCGACACTGGAGACTCCTTCCCCACATCATCCTCACATCAGCCACTAATGAACAGCATCCTTAGTGATGTTTGTGTACATGTCTTTGTGAAGTCACTGTTACTATGGAATTTATAATGTATTATATTTATATCTTTTATTGCAATTATTCGCACGATAGTCATGAGTGATTAATCACATGCATGTTACCAGTGCTTCATTCTCTAATTAACATGTACATGGACAAATATGGACACACTATGCAAATGTATTATTAGCGAAACCACACTCAACATGCGCATGAAGACAAAATACTCCTGTTTTACAGTAACGTAAGCGATGTTTTAAACGACGTAAATCATCGAGACACGCAACTTTTGTTTCCACACCGATACATTTAACTGCTGTGAGTTAAATTAACTCGCATGTTTTCAATGTAGCATAAATTATTACGTTTCATGTTTGTAATGTTGTAAATAACTTTAACAGATGTTATAATTATATACATTTCTCTCCAAATCTCTTTAATAAAATTATTGATTATTTCATATTGATTTTACTCTGGAAACTTTTAATATGTAATTTCTTGTTAATTATAATGTTATTTGTTTAGTGTTGGTTTGAAGTGTAAAATATGGGACGTGGCTCCTTTAAGAATTGTGTTCCGGTTGCTTTTCCATATAAACTGGTGATACGGTGTTTAGGTTATACGGAAGCGCTTTATTGTGTTCAGTAAAAATGCGCTTTATTGCAGTAATACGGATTTGGGAATGCGATGCGCTTGCGTAAGGTTCCATACGGTAATATACGCTAATATAGTGAGGAGATCGTACCTGTTGTGAATGCGCAGCTAGGGGGCGTCATTGGGGGAAGTGTGAGTGGATGTATGTTAGATTATTAGAAGCACTGGTACATTGAAAATGCGCTAATATAAATATATAAATTGTAATGTATAGTGACGCGCATGTGGCAGTAAGGCAGTGGGTTATAGTTGGAGGATGTTGAGAGTGGAGGAATGGAAAGCTGTGAATGATTAAACTCGGAGCCTCGGGATCGCGACACATTCACTTCATTTCTAACAAAGTACACATATTACGTCTCATCGCGTGGAAATGCAGATAGAGAGAGAGAGATCGACTTTTACCCTAACGTACAAATGTGTGTGTGATTAATTTCCCCATCTAAAGGATGTGATTTATAATTCATGGGCGTGAACCGGAGTACATTCGGCATTAGGAGACAGACTTTTCTGCTTATGAATAAAACAAACAAAATTTCAGGTTTCTGTCTGGGAATAAACAACTCGTCCTCAAATCTTTCCAATCCGAGGCTCCTTCGAGGTGTGTGTGTGTGTGTGTGTGTGTGTGTGTTGAGTATCTGATTTGTTGTTTGATGAATCTTGAGCTCAGCTAAGTAAGCGCAGACTTGATATGACATCACCTTTTTAAAATGTCTTTTTTTTTAATAAGCAAACATTATGCTATTTGCTCTCCTGATTGCGAGATTGTGGAAATGGCTCCGGAGCGCGCGGACCTCTTTAATGTGGCACAGGTAGCGCTTTTAAGCCCACTTTATTCAGCACTAATGTGAGGCCTCGCCTGGCTGAACTCCGTTAACAGAATGAGTCAGGGCATTTCGGAGACGAGCTCGCGCGCCATAATGGACCGTAATTGCCTTCATTATGCAGCCGTACTTTTCAGCCGGCCGAACGGATCGAATGTCGCTTATTTTAGACACAAAAATAATAATAATAATAATAATAATTACTGATTAGATTACAGTCACACGCTGCGTCAACACCGACGCCGGAGTCTGATGAACGGAACGTTTCGTTCGGGACCGATTTGTAAAAGCGAGTGTTGGATTAAACACTTTTAATTCCTGCATTTTATTGCGAGTGTAAAAAAACACAACATTTTCTCTCCGTAAACGCAGACGTTTACGGTTTATCTTGGAAATCACCGTGACGCGCGTTTCCATCTTTATTACGCACCGTTTCAGCAAATGACATTAGCGCTTAGCATTAGCACAGCCAGCGAAACCAAACCGGGCCGATGATACACCAAAAATACGCGACTAGACGTGTGTAATGGATTGTCCCTCTGATACGCAATCACGCTTTAATTACAGCTCGTTTAGGCGCTAATTTAGATGCTCGTTAAGGAATTTTAGCTACACTTCTCCTTTAAAAAGGTACTTCCAGTTATTTTACAGCGCAAAAGGGAGGTGGGAAGTGCAGTGGCCCTTATCCAGAACGACTTACAACTGAGCAAATTAAGGGTTAAGGGCCTTGCTCAAGGGCCCCCTAGTGGCAGCTCGGTGGTGGTGGGATTTGAATTTGCGATTTAATGCATCAACCACTCAGCTACCGCCGCCCACCACCACTGCCACTAGGGGGCTCTTGTGCAAGACCCTGGCTCAGTGATAAGTCACTGTGAATAAGGGGGTCATCAGGATGTTTGTGTTAATATAAACAGTGATGGATATAAATAATAAGATATAAGGATGTAAGTTTTTATCCTTCTAAAAAAAAAAAATGTTATGAATATTTTCCAACTTGTTGCTCTGAAATAATGATAAGAGCGAGAGAAGATTCTGGAAGGACTTCCACACGTTCCTGATCTCCACGTGGCCTCGGAACCTTCCGCTCCGTCACCGGCGCTAATCTGAAATGAAAAATCTCCCCGGCAAAAATAAAATAAACGATTCTGAACACGAGCTTCGGCTTCGCTCAATAACACCTTAAACGCTTGCGATTGCGACATTATTCCGAGGAAATTTATTTACATGACATTTTCCGCTCGCATCAAAGACGGGAATAAAAGAAATTTCCATTTCATTTAAAAAAGGGGGGGATTTGAATCGAATTATTCCAGAACTTTTCTTCAGACCAGAAAGTGTGTGTGAATGTTCCTCAAAAACCCGTCCTCTGATTCCTTCCCCGTTCAAAACAGCTTTCCTATATAAAAATGGAATTAAAACGAGTACGTGCCGAGGGATTTTCTTTCCTGCCGCTCTGCAGTTCACATTAATAATAAGATACGATTCCTTACGATAGAAATCATACAGAAGATATTCGATGGAAATGTGGATATTTGAATGCTTTATTAATTGATGGTAATAAAGGTCCCGTTTTTCCCGCCGTGATTCGTCCTGGCGGCTCGACATCAGCGTTCCTTTCGAGGAAATAAAAGAGTTCAAAGAGCTCATTTTCCTGGTGGCAAAGATTCAAGGTTCTTTCAGGGTTTGGCGAACTCGCAGCCGCGGGTCCCCGCTGTGATCACTCAGCACTCTGTGATGTCTCTTTCGTTTAGCGCCAATTGTTCCGAGCGACCCCGAGACTCCGGCAGCGTTTCCTCACGGCCTCAACGCCAAGCCAACCTGCCGGTTTCCGTAACGAGTCGCGTCAAGTCGCTTCGGGAACGACTGACTACAGTGGGTGCCAATAATTTCTCATCTGTCACAGTGATGTGGGGGGGGGGTGGAAGGAAAGAAACGCGGCGGCGTGTAGCGTCCTAACAGCCGACGGGAAAATGCTGTAAATGTTACGTGCTATGAGAGACGACAGTGACACCCGGTGACAAAACAAAGGCGTAAAGACGCGTCCTGCCTCCGGGGGGAGCCGAGAGGGAGAGACGGTTCAGGAGAAAAACGGGAACGTTATGGAAGGTCGCGCCGATTCGTCTTCCGAGCGGAAACGCCTCCGGCACGGAGACAAAACCCCCGAACGCTTCGTCCTTAACCTTCTTTTTCTTCCTTCCAATCGAACAAATGACTACATTAAAAATTCAATTCGCCCGAAACGTCCTTATGCAAAGCCGAGCAGTCACATGACCAAAAAGGAGCTTAAATAACTTGCTAATTCCGAAGGCGTTGATTAGAATAGAGGGTTCAAGGAAATTGTTTTTTTTTTGGAAATTGGGGTCAGAGTCACCATGATACAGCGCCCCCTGGAGCACAGGGGGTTAAGGGCCTTGCTCAAGGACCGGGGCTCGAACCCCCGACCTTTCGATCAGTAACCCAGCACCTTAAACCACTGATCTACTACCGTCCCAATTAACGAGGAATTGTTATTGAGTGCATAATCAAATCACATTTGCATCTCATTTACATACAAGTTATAATCACTTTATTACGCTAAATAAGGAGTACGTAACAGAGGTCTTTATTTATTTATTTAGCTCACTGAATCCATATTCTGTTATATTATCACTGAATTCATTAACTCGTTCCTACATATGGCTACTGGGGTATTTACGGGACAGGCCACGCCCACGAGTAAGACTGTGGACACGCCCCCTACACGTGTATTTCTTACAACATCTCCGAAAAAAAAGTGATTTCTTCTACCTCGGCTGAAAGAACAGCAACAATAGCGGCTCGGGTCTGTCGACTCGCGAGTGTCTCTGTGAGCCGAGATGAAAAGACAGATAAAGAAAATGAGTGTGGGCAGATAGAAAGGGGAGGAGAGAGAGAGAGAGAGAGAGAGAGAGAGAGATGAACAGAGCAAGTAGAGGATGAAAGGGAATGCTGGAACTCAAACGGAGAGCAGGAAGTGGAACCCACGCCGAAGTCATTGGCAGTCTCGCACCGTTTCATCACCGCGCTGATCTCCCACAATCCCGCAGCTCAGGGTTACGCCGCAGGAAATGTACAAATATATACAATAATCAGGAAATTCCCAGCGATACGTGAAAATCTAAACAATATACAAAAAAATATATACAAAATCCTCCAGTTTTCCCCCAAAAACATGTCAAAAAAACAAAGCGCAGGGCGTCAAAAATATAACCTTCATCTTAATTACATCAATTAAAAATGTAAACTAATTAATACACAATTAATAATTTAAATAAACTCAACGTTTCCATATTTAAATTTGATGTAATTTAAATTATAATTCATTTAAATAATGTTACCCAAAATGGGCACGGTGGTTTAGTGGTTAGCACGTTCGCCTCACACCACCAGGGTCCGGGTTCGATTCCCGTCTCGGCCATGTGTGTGTGGAGTTTGTGCATGTTCTCCCCGTGTCTCAGGGGGTTTTTCTCCGGGTTCTCCGGTTTCCTCCCCCGGTCCATAAACATGCACAGTAGGTTGATTGGCACCTTGGAAAATTGTCCCTAGTGTATGAATGTGTGTGTGTGTGTGTGTGTGTGTGTGTGATGTTGGTATTCCATCCAGGGTGTATCCTGCATTAATACCCATAGACGCCTGATATAGACACAGACTCCCCGTGACCCGAGGGAAGATCGGATAAAGCGCTAGAAGATGAATGAATGAATGTTACCCAATTACACTCCATAAACAATATATATATATCCCCTCTCGCTCTTTCTCTTTCTCTCTCTCTCTCCCTCGGTGACATCATTAATATGTAATATATGCAGTTAATGGGGTTTGTGTCCCACAGCAGATCTTCCGCTGGAGATTAAATCCCTCATGAAATATTAAAATCATTAAATCTCAGATTTCAGACTTTAAACTAAAGAACTCATTTATTGTATTATTTGATTTTCTCCAGCCGTGGGAAGGTGTGTGGATCAGAGCGGAGCGATTGCATCATGTCCTCCAAAACTTCTACAAAGTCTTTATTGCATCACTTCTCCTGTCCTCCAACTTCTCCTAACTTCTACACTTCTCCTACAGCTCTTCCTTCCCTCCTCACCTTTCTTTATCCTCGTTTACTTCTCCTACAGCGCTCTTTCCTCCTCCTTGTTCCTACTTCCCTCCTACATTTTTACTTCTCCTACAGCGCTCTTCCTTCCCTCCTCACACGTTTACTTCTCCTACAGCGCTCTTTCTTCCTCACACGTTTACTTCTCCTACATACAGCGCTCTTCCTTCCCTCCTCACACGTTCCTACTTTTACTTCTCCTACAGCGCTCTTCCTTCCCTCCTCCTACAGCGTTTACCTTCCCTCCTCACACGTTTACTTCTCCTACAGCGCTCTTCCTTCCCTCCTCACACGTTTACTTCTCCTACAGCGCTCTTCCTTCCTCACACGTTTACTTCTCCTACAGCGCTCTTCCTTCCTCACACGTTTACTTCTCCTACAGCGCTCTTCCTTCCCTCCTCACACGTTTACTTCTCCTACAGCGCTCTTCCTTCCCTCCTCACACGTTTACTCTTCTTCCTTCGCCTCCTTCACTTCCTCACACGTTTACTTCTCCTACAGCGCTCTTCCTTCCCTCCTCACACG
This sequence comes from Kryptopterus vitreolus, assembly GCA_030449085.1. Taxonomy (NCBI): domain Eukaryota; kingdom Metazoa; phylum Chordata; class Actinopteri; order Siluriformes; family Siluridae; genus Kryptopterus; species Kryptopterus vitreolus. The sequence goes on from JACRUU010000021.1 coordinate 968,257, forward strand.
TTTACTTCTCCTACAGCGCTCTTCCTCTCGTTTACTTCTCCTTCCTTCCCTCCTCACACGTTTACTTCTCCTACAGCGCTCTTCCTTCCTCCTCACACGTTTACGTCTACTTCTCCTACAGCGCTCTTCCTTCCCTCCTCACACGTTTACTTCTCCTACAGCGCTCTTCCTTCCTCCTCACCTCCACACACGTTTACTTCTCCTACAGCGCTCTTCCTTCCTCACACGTTTACTTTTAGCGCTCTTCTCCTACAGTTTACTTCTCCTACAGCGCTCTTCCTTCCCTCCTCACACGTTTACTTCTCCTACAGCGCTCTTCCTTCCCTCCTCACACGTTTACTTCTCCTACAGCGCTCTTCCTTTCACCCGTCCTCACACGTTTACTTCTCCACGCGTCTTTCCTTCCTACACAGCGCTCTTCCTTCCCTCCTCACACGCTCCTACAGCGCTCTTCCCTCTCACACGTTTACTTCTCCTACAGCGCTCTTCCTTCCCTCCTCACACGTTTACTTCTCCTACAGCGCTCTTCCTTCCCTCCTCACACGTTTACTTCTCCTACAGCGCTCTTCCTTCCCTCCTCACACGTTTACTTCTCCTACAGCGCTCTTCCTTCCTCACACGTTTACTTCTCCTACAGCGCTCTTCCTTCCCTCCTCACACGTTTACCTCTCTCCTACAGCGCTCTTCCTTCCTCCTCCCCACGTTTACTTCTCCTACAGCTTTTACTTTCCTCCTACTTCTCTCCTTGCTCTTCCTTTTACTTCACACGTTTCTTCTACATCGCTCTTCCTTCCTCACACGTTTACTTCTCCTACAGCGCTCTTCTCCTACAGCGCTCTTCCTTCCTGTTTACTTCTCCTACAGCGCTTCTCCTACAGCGTTTACTTCTCCTACAGCGCTCTTCCTTCCTCACACGTTTACTTCTCCTACAGCGCTCTTCCTTCCCTCCTCACACGTTTACTTCTCCTACAGCGCTCTTCCTTCCTCACACGTTTACTTCTCCTACAGCGCTCTTCCTTCCTCACGTTTACTTCTCCTTCTCCTACAGCGCTCTTCCTCCCTCCTCACACGTTTACTTCTCCTACAGCGCTCTTTCTTCCTCACACGCTCTTCCTTCCTCACATGTTTACTTCTCCTACAGCGCTCTTCTTCCTCACGCCTTCGTTCCTACTTCTCCTACAGTTTACTTCTCCTACAGCGCTCTTCCTTCCCTCCTCACACGTTTACTTCTCCTACAGCGCTCTTCCTTCCCTCCTCACACGTTTACTTCTCCTACAGCGCTCTTCCTTCCCTCCTCACACGTTTACTTCTCCTCACACGTTTACTTCTCCTACAGCGCTCTTCCTTCCCCCTCACACGTTTACTTCTCCTACAGCGCTCTTCCTTCCTCACACGTTTACTTCTCCTACAGCGCTCTTCCTTCCCTCCTCACACGTTTACTTCTCCTACAGCGCTCTTCCTTCCCTCCTCACACGTTTACTTCTCCTACACGCTCTTCCTTCCCTCCTCACACGTTTACTTCTCCTACAGCGCTCTTCCTTCCCTCCTCACACGTTCCTCACACGTTTACTTCTCCTACAGCGCTCTTCCTTCCCTCCTCACACGTTTACTTCTCCTACAGCGCTCTTCCTTCCTCACACGTTTACTTCTCCTACAGCGCTCTTCCTTCCTCACATGTTTCTTCTCCTACAGCGCTCTTCCTTCCTCACACGTTTACTTCTCCTACAGCGCTCTTCTTCCTTCCCTCCTCACACGTTTACTTCTCCTACAGCGCTCTCTCTACAGCGCTCCTTCCCTCCTCACACGTTTACTTCTCCTACAGCGCTCTTCCTTCCCTCCTCACACGTTTACTTCTCCTACAGCGCTCTTCCTTCCCTCCTCACACGTTTACTTCTCCTACAGCGCTCTTCCTTCATGTTTACTTCTCCTACAGCGCTCTTCCTTCCTCACATGTTTACTTCTCCTACAGCGCTCTTCCTTCCTCACATACGTTTACTTCTCCTACAGCGCTCTTCCTTCCTCACACGTTTACTTCTCCTACAGCGCTCTTTTCACACGTCTACTTCTCCTACAGCGCTCTTCCTTCCCTCCTCACACGTTTACTTCTCCTACAGCGCTCTTCCTTCCCTCCTCACACGTTTACTTCTCCTACAGCGCTCTTCCTTCCCTCCTCACACACGTTTACTTCTCCTACAGCGCTCTTCCTTCCTCCTCACACGTTTACTTCTCCTACAGCGCTCTTTCTTCCTCACACGTTTACTTCTCCTACAGCGCTCTTCCTTCCTCACACGTTTACTTCTCCTCTCTCCTACAGCGCTCTTCCTCTCCTCCTCACACTCACACACGTTTACTACTTCTCCTACAGCGCTCTCCTTTCCTTCCCTCCTCCACACGTCTTTCCTTCCTCACACGTTTACTTCTCCTACAGCGCTCGTTTCTTCCTTCCCTCCTCACACGTTTACTTCTCCTACAGCGCTCTTCCTTCCCTCCTCACACGTTTACTTCTCCTACAGCGCTCTTCCTTCCTCACACGTTTACTTCTCCTACAGCGCTCTTCCTTCCCTCCTCACAGCTCCTCCTCCTCACATGTTTACTTCTCCTACAGCGCTCTTCCTTCCTCACATCGTTTACTTCTCCTACAGCGCTCTTCCTTCCCATCCTCGCTCACATGTTTACTTCTCCTACAGCGCTCTTCCTTCCTCACACGTTTACGTTTACTTCTCCTACAGCGCTCAGCGCTCTTCCTTCCCTCCTCACACGTTTACTTCTCCTACAGCGCTCTTCCTTCCCCTCCTCACACACGTTTACTTCTCCTACAGCGCTCCTCTTCCCTCCTCACACGTTTACTTCTCCTACTTCCTCCTACACGTTTAGCGCTCTTCCTTCTCCTCACACGTTTACTTCTCCTACAGCGCTCTTCCTTCCTCATACGTTTACTTCTCCTACAGCGCTCTTCCTTCCTCACACGTTTACTTCTCCTACAGCGCTCTTCCTTACAGCGCTCCTCCTCCTCCTCACACGTCTCCTACATCGCTCTTCCTTCCCTCCTACATTTACTTCTCCTACAGCCCTTCCTTCCTCACACGCTCTTCCTTCCTCACACGTTTACTTCTCCTACAGCGCTCTTCCTTCCCTCCTCACACGTTTACTTCTCCTACAGCGCTCTTCCTTCCCTCCTCAGCGCTCTTCCTTCCTCACGTTTACTTCTCCTACAGCGCTCTTCCTTCATGTTTACCTCCTACAGCGCTCTTCCTTCCTCACACGTTTACTTCTCCTACAGCGCTCTTCCTTCCTCACATGTTTACTTCTCCTACAGCGCTCTTCCTTCCTCACACGTTTACTTCTCCTACAGCGCTCTTCCTTCCTCACACGTTTACTTCTCCTACAGCGCTCTTCCTTCCTCATACGTTTACTTCTCCTACAGCGCTCTTCTTTCTTCCTCACACGTTTACTTCTCCTACAGCGTTTACTTCTCCTACAGCGCTCTTCCCTCCTCACACGTCTACTCTTACAGCGCCTTCCTCACACGTTTACTTCTCCTACAGCGCTCTTCCTTCCCTCCTCACACGTTTACTTCTGTTCTTACTTTTCTCGAGTGTTTTCCCCACTTTTCCTGCTTTTCTTCCAGAGTTCCCGTCACTAGGCCCTGCTACACGCGGGACGAGCCCACTTCTGGGGAATGAAAAGTTGGACAGGACAGAAGTTTCACCTCATGACTCCATCACCCATCACATCATCATCACCTCATCATCACCTCATCACTCCATCACCCATCACTCACTCACCATCACTCCATCACCCATCATCTCATCATCACCTCATCACTCCATCATTCCATCACTCAATCATCACTTCATCACTCCATCACCTCATCACCCCATCACTCAATCATCACCCATCACCCATCACTCAATCATCACCATCATCCCCCCATCACTCCCATCACTTCCATCACCACCTCATCACTCCATCACCCAGCACCCCATCACAACCCATCATCACCTCCATCACCCCATCACCCCATCACCCCATCACCCCATCACTCAATCATCACCCCATCACCCCATCACTCAATCATCACTCAATCATCACCTCATCACCCTCCATCACCACCCATCATCACCCCCCATCACCCCCCATCACTCATCATCATCACACTCAACACTCACACTCCATCACCCCATCACTCAATCATCACTCCATCACCACCTCATCACCCCATCACCCCATCACCCTCCATCACCCCATCACCCCATCACTCCATCACTCCATCCCTCTATCACTCAATCATCACCTCATCATCATGAATGAAAGGTTGGACAGGACAGAAGTTTAATCGTATGTCGAGACTGCTTTGGGGTTTAAACCTGGCTGTGACCTTGCAGCGTCCAAAAGTGTCCCGGACGACAGTGGACTGCAGAATACTCCTGCTCTTCTCCTGCGCTGACGGAGACGAAGGAGATAGCAGGGGAGAGCAAACAAGTGTGTGTGTGTGTGTGTGTGTGTGTGTGTGTGTGTGTGTGTGTGTGTGTGAAATAAATGAAGGTGGAATGAGAAGGAGGAATGTTATCAGGTCAGCGATTGAAATTCTGCAGCGTTTTCTCCGTAAACAAGGTGTGAACAGATAATCGCTGTAATGGCGTCGAGGATCTCCAGCTCCACCTGCTGCAGAACCCTGACACACCGCAGCGAGGAGACGAGGAGACGAGGAGACGAGGAGACACGTCTCCATGCTGAACTGTACTTCACGCCTGTGTGATGCGCTCCTGTAGGAAACGCGTTGGGATGCGGCGCAGGACGCAAACGAGTGATCACGTCATAATATCTGTAATGGAGGACATCCATGCACTCCTGAGATGGAGAAACCCAGTGGTGTGGAATCCATACGTCCCCGCTAAAAAGCCGTTACTATAGAGACGATGTGTGTGATGATATAAACCGGTCTAAGCCCCGCCCCTAAACCCAAATAAACCACCGCCATCAAATGTTTTCACAGCGATACAACAATCAGGTAGTCAAAAAACAGTCCAATCCCATCAGACCGATTTATTTACTTCCCAAAAAATACCCATAATCCAATATAACCAACATAAAACAGTGAATCAAATCTCTGCATATCGTATAATTCAACGTTCTGCTGAAAACAAGATTAACTTCATCCACATTAACCTTCAGTCTATACCCTATTAGCTTTACCGTGTGTGTGTGTGTGTGTGGTGTGTGTGTGTGTGTGTGAGATACAAAATCCCCCGTATCCTCCACCAAATCCTGTGTGTGCTGACTGCCAGAGCCATCACACTCCTGCTAACCACAGCGTGAACTCAACACCGCCGTCAAATAGCAGCTTGAGAGATTACATGGATTTGGCTTTAGTAAATGTGTAAATGTGGAGCGCGCGCACACACACACACACACACACACCACACACACACAACACACACACACACACACACACACACGCGCGCACAACACACAAGCGCGCAAGCACGCGCACACACACACACACACACGAGCGCGCGCGCACACACACAAGCGCGCAAGCACGCGCACACACACACACACACACACACACACACACACACACACACACACACACACACCATGTTACATATATCTATTAACTCTTAATATAACAGCATGTTGAATTCTGGATTCTGATTGGTCAGAGTGAAGAATACCATCATTATATCTGTTTAACAAAAATTTACTGCAAACTCCATCATTATCATCCCTTCACTCCATCACCTCATCACCCCATCACTGAATCACCCCATCACTCCATCACCTCATCACCCCATCACCTCATCACTCCATCACCTCATCACCTCCATCACTCAATCATCACCCCATCACTGATCATCACCCCACACCCATCACTCCATCATCACCTCCATCACCTCATCACCCATCACCCATCACCTCATCACCTCATCACATCCATCACCCCATTCACCCTCACTCACCCTCATCACTCCATCACCTCATCACTCCATCACCTCATCACCTCATCACTCACCCCATCATCATCACTCCCTCCATCACCCTCATCATCACCTCATCACCTCATCACCCATCATCACTCCATCACCCATCCCTCACACCTCATCCCTCATCACCTCATCCCATCACTCCCTCACCTCATCACTCCATCACCATCACTTCATCATCCATCACTCCACTCATCCCTCCATCACCCCCATCTCACTCCATCACTCATCATCCACCATCCTCCATCACCTCATCACTCCATCCCATCACTCCATCACCTCATCCCCTCCCTTCATCACCTCACCCATCCTTCACCCATCATCACCCCATCACTTCATCACTCCATCCCAGTCATCAACACCTCATCATCACCTCATCATCACTCATCATCATCACTCTCATCACCTCATCACTCCATCACCTCATCACTTCAACACTCAATTATCACCCCATCACCTCATCACCTCATCACTCCATCACCACATCATCACATCACTCCATTCAAACATCACACGTTCATCTGACTGCTCTCTCAGCACTCTGTATTTGAGTATTAAACAGTTGCTGTGTAGAACAATGTAGAACAGTCCAGGTGACAGTGAGATGTAGAACAGTCAGTTAGATGTAGAAGTCCAGGTGAGATAGAAAAGTGAACAGGTGAGATGTAGAACAGTCAGGTGAGATGTAGAAAAGTGAACAGGTGAGAGTAGAACATGTGAGTGAGATGTAGAACAGTCAGTGAACAGGTGAGATGTAGAACAGTCCAGAACAGTAGAACAGATGTAGAACAGTGAACAGGTGAGATGTAGAACAGTGAACAGGTGAGATGAACAGGTAGAGTGAAGTCAGGTGAGATGTAGAAAAGTGAACAGGTGAGATGTAGAAAGTAGAACAGTGAACAGGTGAGATGTAGAACAGTACAGGTGAGATGTAGAACAGTCCAGGTAGGTAGAGATGAGTAGAACAGAACGTGAGAGTAGAAACAGTGAACAGGTGAGATGTAGAACAGTCAGTGAACAGGTGAGATGTAGAACAGTGAACAGGTGAGATGTAGAACAGTGAACAGGTGAGATGTAGAACAGTGAACAGGTGAGATGTAGAACAGTCCAGGTGAGATGTAGAACAGTAGAACAGTGAACAGGTGAGATGTAGAACAGTGAACAGGTGAGATGTAGAACAGTGAACAGGTGAGATGTAGAACAGTGAACAGGTGAGATGTAGAACAGTGAACAGTGAACAGGTGAGATGTAGAACAGTGAACAGGTGAGATGAACAGTGAACAGGTGAGATGTAGAAGAGTCAGGTGAGATGTAGAACAGGTGAGATGTAGAACAGTCAGGTGAGATGTAGAACAGGTGAGATGTAGAACAGTGAACAGGTGAGAACATGAACAGGTGAGATGAGATGTAGAACAGTCCAGATGTGACAGTCCAGAAGGTGAAGCAGAGAACAGGTGAGATGTAGAACAGTGAACAGGTGAGATGTAGAAAGTCCAGGAGAGATGTAGAAAGTCCAGGTGAGTCCATGAGATGTAGAAGTCCAGGTGAGTAGAACAGGTGAGATGTAGAACAGTCATTGAACAGGTGAGATGTAGAACAGTCATGTGAGATGTAGAACAGGTGAGATGTAGAACAGTCAGGTGAGATGAACAGGTGAGATGTAGAACAGTCCATGTGAGATGTAGAACAGTGAACAGGTGAGATGTAGAACAGTGAACAGGTGAGATGTAGAACAGTCCAGGTGAGATGTAGAACAGGTGAGAGTGAACAGTCAGGTGAGATGTAGAACAGGTGAGATGTAGAACAGTGAACAGGTGAGATGTAGAACAGTGAACAGGTGAGATGTGAGATGTAGAACAGTCCAGGTGAGATGTAGAACAGTGAACATGTGAGATGTAGATGTAGAACAGTGAACAGGTGAGATTTAGAACAGTGAACAGGTGAGATGTAGAAAAGTGAACAGGTGAGATGTAGAACAGTACAGGTGAGATGTAGAACAGTCCAGGTGAGATGTAGAACAGTCCAGGTGAGATGTAGAACAGTGAACAGGTGAGATGTAGAACAGTGAACAGGTGAGATGTAGAAGTCCAGGTGAGATGTAGAACAGTCCAGGTGATGTAGAACAGTAAACAAGAAGTAGAAGTGAACAGGTAGAGATGTAGAACAGTGAACCGGTTGGTGAGGTGAACAGATGAACCCAGATGTGACAGTAGAACATCCAGTGAGATGTAGAACAGTGAACAGGTGAGATGTAGAACAGTCCAGGTGAGATGTAGAACAGTGAACAGGTGAGATGTAGAACAGTGAACAGGTGAGATGTAGAACAGTGCAGGTGAGATGTAGATGTAGAACAGGTGAGAGTAGAACCAGGTGAGATGTAGAACAGTGAAGTCCAGTGAACAGGTGAGATGTAGAACAGGTGAGAGTGAACAGTCCATGTGAGATGTAGAACAGTCCAGGTGAGATAACAGTAGAACAGTCCAGGTGAGATGTAGAACAGTCCAGGTGAGAGAGTATGTAGACCAGTCCAGGTGAGATGTAGAACAGTGAACAGGTGAGATGTAGAACAGTGAACAGGTGAGATGTAGAACAGTCCAGGTGAGATGTAGAACAGTCCAGGTGAGATGTAGAACAGTCCAGGTGAGATGTAGAACAGTCCAGGTGAGATGTAGAACAGTGAACAGGTGAGATGTAGAACAGTGAACAGGTGAGATGTAGAACAGTGAACAGGTGAGAGTCCAGGTGAGATGTAGAACAGTCCAGGTGAGATGTAGAACAGTGAACTCGACCCAGAAGGTCCTGAGATTTGTGCCCTTTGACCTGTATGCAGTGTGTGTGTGTGGTGCTGGTCAGAGTGTAATAATTGTACATTGCTGAGGTTTGATGTGGATCAGAGACGTGCGTTACATTCAGCAGTGAGTGGTGAGGTCAGGGTCGTGTCTCTCCGGCTGCTGGGTCGCGTCTCTCCGGCTGCTGCTCTGATCTACATCACACTGGCAGCACTGCCTGCAAACGTTATTTATTTATTTATTTATTTATTTATTTATTCTAGAAGATCTGTGATCAACATATAAAGGATTTCAGACGTTAGCGCTAATGTTAGCTTGTTAGCTAAAAGAAGGCGATCTGAATAAGGTACAGCGGCGACGTCACGTCTGAGTCGTTCCTAACGAGACGAGACGAGACGTGTTCTTCCCAATTCAGCGCCGCCGCCTCGTCCGCCGTGTATGGACTTCACATTCCCAGCGTTTTTCCACCATAAATCTGTTCATGTTCCCAAATTACACGTCTTTGATGCAGAATCCTGTAATATTACAGCTTTTGTTCGATCTCAGGTTCGTTTAATTTATTCCTCCTCACCTCCTTCATGTTTGTTAATCACACCACTACAGCAATTCCTTTTTGGCATCGCATTATGTGTGTCAGCTCCTCGGATTCGCTTCAGCCCCGAGCCTTCGCCACAACAAGCTCCGGCTCGTCTCATCTTCCCCTCGCTGCCTTCCTGCCCTGAGCTAAACAAATCAAAGTGAGACCCATATGCTGCTGTCCGCATTCATTACTCACCCACAGCCCCGTTTATAACCCTTTATAACCGCCCCGCAGACGCTGGATGTCCGGGACACTCGCCGCGTTTCTCTGCTAATCCCAGAGTCCATTCCTTTCCTATAATAGAATCTTATCCATCCATCCATCTATCCATGCATCCATCGATCTATCCATCGATCTATCTATCTTATTAGGGCTGTCAATCGATTAGGGAGGGGAATGTGGGGAATTGTACGGGGAACTTTAAGGGAAATGTGAGGGCGGGTTTGAGGGAAATATAGGAGGAAATGTAGTGGGAGATTAAGGGGTAAATATAGGGGGGATTCAGCGTAAATGTAAGTGGGGGATTCGAGGGAAATGTATGGGAGATTAAGGGTAAATGTAGGGGATATTAAGGGTAAATGTAGTGGGAGATTAAGGGGTAAATGTAGGGGAGATTAAGGGGTAAATGTAGTGGGAAGATTAAGGGGTAAATGTAGTGGGAGCTTCCGGGGAAATGTAGGGGAGATTAAGGGGTAAATGTAGTGGGGATTAAGGGGACAATGTGTGGGAGATTAAGGGGTAAATGTAGTGGGACGATTAAGGGGTAAATGTAGTGGGAGATTAAGGGGAAATGTAGGGGAGATTAAGGGGTAAATGTAGTGGGAGATTAAGGGGTAAATGTAGGGGGATATTAAGGGGAAATGTATGGGAGATTAAGGGGTAAATGTAGTGGGAGATTAAGGGGTAAATGTAGTGGGAGATTAAGGGAAATGTAGGGGAGATTAAGGGGTAAATTTTAGTGGGAGATTAAGGGGTAAATTCTTGGGAGATTAAGGGGTAAATGTAGGGGAGATTAAGGGTAAATGTAGTGGGAGATTAAGGGGAAATGTAGGGGAGATTAAGGGGTAAATTAGTGGGAGATTAAGGGGTAAATGTATTGGGATTAAGGTTAATTAGGGGTAAATGTCCGGGGTAGGGGATCCCTGTCGTGGGAGATTAAGGGGTAAATGTAGTGGGAGATTAAGGGGTTGGTGGGAGATTATGGGGCATGTAAATCCGGGGTAGTGTGGAGATTAAGGGGTAAATGTAGTGGGAGATTATGGGGTAAATGTAGTGGAGATTAAGGGGAAATAGTGGAAGCTTAAGGGGTAAATGTAGTGGGAGATTAAGGGGAAATGTAGTGGGAGATTAAGGGGTAAATGTAGTGGGAGATTAAGGGGTAAATGTAGTGGGGATTAAGGGGAAATGTAGTGGGAGATTAAGGGGTAAATGTAGGGGAGGGGTAAATTAGTGGGGTATTGGGGAGATTCCGATGGTCCCCGTTGGAGATTAAGGGGTAAATGTAGTGGGAGATTAAGGGGAATGTAGTGGGCGCTTTTTAGGGGTAAATGTAGGGGAGATTAAGGGGTAAATGTAGGGGGAGTTAAGGGTAAATGTAGTGGGAGATTAAGGGGGAAATGTAGTGGGAGATTAAGGGGAAATGTAGGGGAGATTAAGGGGTAAATGTAGGGGAGATTAAGGGGTAAATGTAGTGGGAGATTAAGGGGTAAATGTAGTGGGAGATTAAGGGGAAATGTAGTGGGAGATTACGGGGTAATGTCGTGGGCGCTTCCGGGGCCCCTGTGTGGGAGATTATGGGGTAAATGTAGTGGGAGATTCCCGGGGTCCCTGTGTGGGCTTCCGGGAAAATGTAGTGGGAGATTATGGGGTAATGTCTTGAGCTTTCGGGTTCCCTGTGGGAGATTCTCGGGTCCCTGTGGGGCTTCCCGGAAAATGTAGTGGGAGATTATGGGGTAAATGTAGTGGGAGATTATGGGGTAAATGTAGTGGGAGATTATGGGGTAAATGTAGTGGGAGATTATGGGGTAAATGTAGTGGGAGATTATGGGGTAAATGTAGTGGGAGATTATGGGGAAATGTAGTGGGAGATTATGGGGAAATGTAGTGGGAGATTATGGGGTAAATGTAGTGGGCTTCGTGGATTCGGTTCTTGGGGTAAATGTAGTGGAGATTATGGGGTAAATGTAGTGGGAGATTATGGGGTAAATGTAGTGGGAGATTATGGGGTAAATGTAGTGGGAGATTATGGGGAAATGTAGTGGGAGATTATGGGGGAAATGTAGTGGGCGATTATGGGGGAAATGTAGTGGGAGATTCCGGGGTAAATGTAGTGGGAGATTAAGGGGTAAATGTCGGGGGCTTCCGGGGGTCGGGGGATTAAGGGGTAAATGTAGTGGAAGATTAAGGGGTAAATGTATTGGGAGATTCCGGGGTAAATGTAGTGGGAGTTAAGGGGTAAATGTAGTGGGCTTCCGGGGATTAGTGGGCGCTTCCGGGGTAAATGTAGTGGAGCTTCGGGTAAATGTCTGGTCGCTTGGGGTAAATGTAGTGGGAGATGGGGGTAAATGTAGTGGGAGATTATGGGGTAAATGTAGTGGGGCTTTAGGGGGACGTAGTGGAGCTTCCGGGGCCTGTAGTTTCGCTTGTCCTGTCGGGGGCTTCCGGGATTGGCGCTTGGGGTAAATGTAGTGGGAGATTATGGGGTAAATGTAGTGGGAGATTATGGGGAAATGTAGTGGGAGCTTCCGGGGCCCCTGTGTGGCGCTTCCGGGGCCCTGTAGTGGGCGCTCCGGGGTATGTGGGAGATTATGGGGTAAATGTAGTGGGAGATTATGGGGTAAATGTAGTGGGAGATTATGGGGTAAATGTAGTGGGAGATTAAGGGGTAAATGTAGTGGGAGATTAAGGGGTAAATGTAGTGGGAGATTAAGGGGTAAATGTAGTGGGAGATTAAGGGGTAAATGTAGTGGGAGATTAAGGGTAAATGTAGTGGGAGATTAAGGGGTAAATGTAGGGGAGATTAAGGGGAAATGTAGTGGGAGATTAAGGGGTAAATGTAGTGGGAGATTAAGGGGTAAATGTAGTGGGAGATTAAGGGGAAAATGTAGTGGGAGATTAAGGGGTAAATGTAGTGGGAGATTAAGGGGAAATGTAGTGGGAGATTAAGGGGAAAATGTAGTGGGAGATTAAGGGGTAAATGTGTGGGGCTTCCGGGGTCCCTGTCGTGGCGCTTTCGGTGCCCTGTGTGGGCGCTTCGAGGGTCCCTGTCCGTGGGCGCTTCCGGGGTCCCTGTCGTGGGCGCTTTCCGGGGTCCCTGTTTGGGCCTTCAGGGGTCCCTTCGTGGGCGATTAAGGGGTAAATGTAGTGGGAGATTAAGGGGTAAATGTAGTGGGAGATTAAGGGGTAAATGTAGTGGGAGATTAAGGGGTAAATGTAGTGGGAGATTAAGGGTAAATTCAGGGGGAATTCGGGTTTTTAGGACACATTATTGTCTTTTTTATGTGAAGTGCCTCTGGCTTTAGTGATCCTTACACAATGATCTCTCTCTCTCATTCTCTCTCCCGTATCCCTTCTTCTCTACCATCCATTTTTCACTCTGCATTTCTTCATCTTCTCTGTATTTCGTTTTTCTCCATCTGAGCCGATTTAGATCTCGCTCCTTCTTTATTGATCTACACCACTCTTTTTAAATCTGTCTATCTCTCCAGCTTTCTTTTTTCCTTCTCTGGGGTGGTTTTATTTTTCCTTTATCACTCCATCATCCTTCTCTCTTCCTTATTGTTCCTGAATATTTCTCTGTCTAGTGATTTTTGTTTCTCTTTTTATCTTCCCAAAGCTTTTTCAGTCCATTTCTTTTTTCCCTGCATGTCATTCTTTCTCTTTTTCCATGCCTTGTTATGGATTGTCATTTTTCCTCCACATCTCTCGTTCCCTCTTTCACTTTTTTTATTGATCTTTTTTTTTTTTACATGGGTTTGCTTTAGTCGGTTATTTCTCATACTTCATTTCTTTCTCTTTTTTTGTTGTTGAATTTATCCAGTCTCTCTTTCTGCCTCTTTATCTCTCTACTGTATCCCTAGTTTTATAGATTTCTCTCTCTCAATGTTAATGTCTGTGTATTATTCTCTCTTTCTCTCTCTCTCTATCGCTCTGTTTTTCTTCCTTGCTCTCCTTCCATTTGTCTAAGTGCACTGAATCTTCCTGCAGATGTTTTAAACTCCGCCCTCCCTTCAGACGCCGCCATCTCTCTAATACACGTTTATGATCAGTCCATCAGCTTTTGTAGTAACGGAGACATTCTTAAGCATCTTTTATCCGTAATGGTATCAGGTGTGTGTGTGTGTGTGTGTGTTGTGTGTGTGGTGTGGTGTGTGTGTGTATGATAAATCTTTTCCCGGAGTGTGTTTACAGCTGCATTATGTATAAAATAATGTCAGTGATCAGGTCCTGAGTGTTTCATCACGCTCGCTGTGGAAAAGGTGGAAAGGTCCGAGTGTTTTGCGTTGCGGTCGGCGCCGGGCCGAGCCTCAGACTCCCTCAGACGCCTCCATCAGAGGAGAAGTGTGCTCGAGCCTCAGACTCCCTCAGACGCCTCCATCAGAGGAGAAGTGTGCTCGAGCCTCAGACTCCCTCAGACGCCTCCATCAGAGGAGAAGTGTGCTCGAGCCTCAGACTCCCTCAGACGCCTCCATCAGAGGAGAAGTGTGCTCGAGCCTCAGACTCCCTCAGACGCCTCCATCAGAGGAGAAGTGTGCTCGAGCCTCAGACTCCCTCAGACGCCTCCATCAGAGGAGAAGTGTGCTCGAGAGTGACAAAGATGGTCATTTAAAGCGCGCCCCAGAGGCGAGATGGAGAGCAGAGCGGGGGGGACGTGTCCAAACCTCCGGCACCGAGCGGAATAATAAAATCCAACCTGCTTCCAATATTTAACACTTAATTCCCATCCGAGAGGAGAGAGCGAGAGAGAGAGGGAGAGAGAGAGAGAGAGAGGAGAGAGAGAGAGAGGGAGAGAGAGAGGGAGAGAGAGAGAGAGAGAGAGGGAGAGCGAGAGAGAGAGAGAAGCGAGAGAGAGAGGGACAAGAGGAGGAGAGGAGAGAGAGGTGAGAGAGAGGGAGAGAGGGGAGAGAGAGAGAGAGGAGGGTTAGAGGAGAGAGGAGAGAGAGAGGTGAGAGATTAGAGAAGAGAGGATAGGAGGGAGATAGAGTAAGAGTGATGAGAGAGAGATGGAGAGAGATAGAGAGAGAGGAGAGCGGGAGAGAGAGAGAGATGAGAGAGAGAAGAGAAGAGAAGGAGAGAGATCGAGAGAGGGCTCAGAGAGAGGTAGAGCTTTCGCTCCAAGCGAGATCTCTCTCTCTCAGAGCGTCTCTCTCTCTCTTTCGCTCTCGTCCTTCGAGAGAGAGAGAGGAGAGCTCTTCTCTCTTTCGCTCTAGCTCTACGACTCCTTTCTCTGTTGAGGGGAGAGGGAGGAGAGAGGGAGAGGAGAGGGAGCTGTCCTTTGGAGAGAGAGCTGAGAGAGAGATCTCTTAGATAAGATAGGCGCGCACATGACTGTCCATTTCAAATCTTCTACAAATACACGTGCTTAATTCTGATAATTATTTCATAAAAACATGTTTAAATATTAATATGATTTAAATAAATAAACATGATTAAATGATGAATTATAAATGATATATTATATTTAGGGTCGTCAATAGATTAAAATATATAATTGTGATTAATCGCACGTTTTCAATGTACCATAAATGAATATGTTTCATGTTTGTAATGCTGTAATAACTGTAACAGATGTTATGATTATATCCGTTTCTCTAAAAATCTCTGCCTTTAATAAAATATTAATTATTTAATATGTATTTTAATCTGAAAACTTTTCATATGAATTTCTTGTTAATTATAATGTTATTTTGTTTAGTGTTGGTTTGAAGTGTAAAATATGGGACGTGGCTCCTTTAAGAATTGTGTTCCGGTTGCTTTTCCATATAAACTGGTGATACGGTGTTTAGGTTATACGGAAGCGCTTTATTGCGTTCAGTAAAAATGCGCTTTATTGCAGTAATACGGATTTGGGAATGCGATGCGCTTGCGTAAGGTTCCGTACGGTAATATACGCTAATATAGTGAGGAGATCGTACCTGTTGTGAATGCGCAGCTAGGGGGCGTAATTCGGGGGGACATTTAGGAAGTGTGAGTGGATGCACTGAACGTTTATTTATTTATTTCTTCTTTTTTGTTCTTTTTTGTTGTTCGGGTTCATGACTTAATAACATAAGTGTCGTTAAAGTAAATTTGCGTTAACGAGTTCATAACGTGTTAATTTTAACAGCCCTAATTATATTATATTACATTATAGAAGCTTTAAACACTCGTTCCCTCCCCGTAAATATATTCCTACTGCACCTTTAACACTAGTTACAGTTTTACACATTATTATTCACAAAAAAGGTCAGAAAATAAAATGAGTTTAAATACAGATCGAGTCACCAACATAATCAACAACATCACCATCATCATCATCACCAGCACCAACAACACCAGCATCACCACCATCACCATCATCATCAGCAACATACCACCAACAGCATCACCAATCAGCATCACCACCATCACCATCATCACTCAGCACCATCACCATCCACCATCATCATCATCATCACCATCACCACCATCATCATCAACATCACCATCATCATCATCATCATCACCAGCAAAAGCATCATCACCACCACCACCCATCACCATCATCATCACCATCACTGGACCAGAGGCAGCACACATCACCACCATCACCATCAGGCAGCATCATCACCCACCAACAGCATCATCATCACCAGCACCATCACAACACCAACCACCATCAACACCAATCCACCATCATCACCAATCATCATAACTCAATCATCATCATCATCATCATCACCATCACCATCATCATCACAACATCATCACCATCACCACCAACATCATCATCATCACCATCACCATCATCATCACCATCATCATCATCATCATCATCATCATCATCATCATCATCACCATCATCATCATCATCATCATCAACATCATCACATCATCATCTCACCATCACCACCATCATCATCATCATCACCACAACATCAATCATATCATCATCATCATCATCATCATCATCATCATCAACATCATCATCATCACCAATCATCATCAACCACCATCACCATCATCATCATCATCATCACCATCATCACCACACCATCATCATCATCATCATCACCATCATCATCATCATCATCATCATCACACATCATCCATCATCATCACCATCATCAATCATCACCAACAACATCACCAGCACCATCATCATCATCAGCAGCACCATCACCACCATCACCACACATCACCATCAAACCCATCATCTCATCAATCACATCATCACCATTACCATCATCATCATCATCAACATCATCACCATCACATCACACCATCACTCATCATCACCATCACCATCATCACAACCATCACCATCATCATCATCACCATCACCACCAACATCATCATCATCATCAACATCACCATTACCATCATCATCACCAACATCAACATCATCACCATCATCACCACCATCACCATCACCATCATCATCACCATCCATCATCATCATCACATCATATCACATCATCATCATCATCATCATCATCACATCATCATCACCATCAT
>JACRUU010000021.1:992807-1002807 GCA_030449085.1 Kryptopterus vitreolus
CTTCAGGAGAGTACAAAATACTTAATTACTCAATAAAGCCTTGAAGAAATCTTCAGCTCAACACCATGAGGTTAAAGGTTAAATAATACACATGATCTCAAAAATACATCCTTCAGGGATTCTTTATGAAGAGCGTTCGTAATGAAGGATTTTCCTCGCTACAAAAATAACCGCGTTATTAATTCCATCTGAAAAATGTGACGTTTAAATTGTTGTTTGTAATTTTTCCAACATATTTAGATGTTATAAAGAATCCATTACCCGGCTCAAATGCATGATCAAATTCACTAAATGTATCAAATTCACTAAATGTATCAAATTCACTAAATGTTCAAATGTATCAAATTCACTAAATGTATCAAATTCACTAAATGTATCAAATTCACTAAATGTTCAAATGTATCAAATTCACTAAATGTATCAAATTCATTAAATGTATCAAATTCATTAAATGTACTAAATGTTCAAATGTATCAAATTCACTAAATGTATCAAATTCACTAAATGTATCAAATTCACTAAATGTTCAAATGTATCAAATTCACTAAATGTATCAAATTCACTAAATATATCAAATTCACTAAATGTTCAAATGTATCAAATTGACTAAATGTATCAAATTGACTAAATGTATCAAATTCACTAAATGTATCAAATTCACTAAATGTTCAAATGTATCAAATTGACTAAATGTATCAAATTCACTAAATGTATCAAATTCACTAAATGTATCAAATTCACTAAATGTATCAAATTCACTAAATGTATCAAATTCACTAAATGTATCAAATTCACTAAATGTATCAAATCAAATCACTAAATGTATCAAATCACTAAAATCAAATTCTAAATGCAAATTCTTAAATGTATCAAATTCACTAAATGTTCAATCAAAATTCAAATCATAAATGTATCAAATTCACTAAATGTATCAAATTCACTAAATGTCAAATCTAAATGTTCACAAATGTTCAAATTCTAAATGTATATCAAATGTATCACTTAATTTGTCAAATGTATCAAATTCAATGTATTAAATGTATCAAATTCACTAAATGTTCAAATGTATCAAATTCACTAAATGTACTAAATTCATTAAATGTATCAAATTCATCACTAAATGTATCAAATATCAAATCACTAAATGTATCAAATTCACTAAATGTTCAAATGTCAAATTCACAAATGTATCAAATTCTAAATGTATCAAATTCATTAAATGTATCAAATTCACTAAATGTTCAAATGTATCAAATTTATTAAAAGTATCAAATGTTGAAATATATCGAGTGCATTAAATGTATCAGATGTATCATATGGAGTTTGGAGTCATATGATTGTTAGTCACATGATATTGTTTACATTAACGTATACGGAAGGTGTTCCGGCGACTGCACAGTAAAGATTTAACGTTAAAAGTAAAGATCTCATGTGATGTTCTGTGATTGGCTGCAGGATGGAGGAGGAATATTTTATTATTTTTACATTCTATAACGCTGCTTTGAGACAATGACCAATGTGATAAACATGAACATATTTACAGCCCTTCTGAATAAAACTGCTTTAATAAAAGATTACTTTTATTTATTTAACCCTATAAAACCCCAACATCCAACTCCAACCCCCCCGGAACCCCCCCAGAACCCCCCGGTTAACCCCCCCCGTCCCCCACCATCAACTTGCCCTGAGAACATACAGATAAAGATTTTAATAATAATAATAATGACGTGTGTAAATATCAAAGTTAAATAATAAAACATACAATCCTCCCTTACATTTCTGATGTGTGTGTGTGTGTGTGTGTGTGTGTGTGTGTGTGTATATGTATAAACAGGAGGGATATGTAATATAATAATCCGACACACCTGATATCTGTCACTCCTTTATAATAAATTGTGTAAACGGCGACAGACAAATCATTTATCATTCCCTTCGCTCACGTCGCCGTCAAAATCACCACCATGCCGATTTCTATCCCAACGTTAGCTCAATAAATAAATAAATAAATACACAAACAACGCACTGGATTCTGTCATTCATTCAGTTGGGCTCAGCGTGTCCATGACAACACGAACTCCACGTCCTCCTACTGAATCACACTCTGACTCAATATTCCTCATTAACACCGGGATTATCAACCACATTGTTTTCTGTATAAAGGATAATCACAATATTTATGGCACCGCTGTGCGCTGTATAATGTTTACACACAGATCACTTCCGCCTTTTCTTCTCATCGCTCGGTTCAGTATTCCCACCCGGAGACCAGAGTAAAATTCCCGTCACGACCATGGAATTAAGACTGGGAACGGTCCAAGGGTCGGAAAGGCCTGGAGGGAAAAATTCCACCAGTGTGTGTGTATATAGTGTACAGTTGTGTAGGAGAGTAAACAAACTTTGTTTATGCAATACAATGCATTATGTAAAGATCGCACAACAGCCAGAGTTTCGCTTTAGGGGAAACTAAAGGAGGTACTTGTGTTGGCCCAAACACACACACACACACACACACACACACACACACACACACACACACACACACACACACACACACACACACAAGTGCACGCTCTACAGGTTTGGTGTTGGGAGTGAGTGATAAGACCAACAGAAAGACGGACAGGAAGCAGGTTTGTGTCTTCGAGTGGCTGATAAGAGTTTATGAAGTAGCTGTCACTCCAAAGTGCCCCCTGAGGGCCACACACACACACACACACACACACACACACACACACACACACACACACACACCACACAATGATAATTGACTCTCTGGCTTTGGCCAGGAAAGTCGGAGGCTTATGTGCAGATGTGAAATTGCTGTTGAGAAAAAGCAGAGCGGAGTTTTCAGGCCAGCAGTGATTTTCCTGGTGATGTATTTTAACTGCATTCACTGTGTTTTACACTGTAGTTCAAACAACAACAACAACAACAACAACAACTCCAGCACTCTTTTTTCCTCCTCCGTGTCCACACACACACACACACACACACACACACACACACACACACACACACACACACACACACACACACACACACACACACACACACACACACACACACAGCGATCCTGCTGCTGATCGCATCACTGGAGTGAAACGGTCCGACAGTATATTTATTTCACTTCACGTAGAAGTGCAGTCATTTCTGCCGCTTTAACACACAACAAACAACAACAACAACAACTAAACAAACCCCAGTGATTTTATCACGACTTCATAAAACCTTTGTGTTTGTATCCTGGACTGAACTTATTAACTCAACACGTCTTTGTTCTCCAACACACACACACACACACACACACACACACTGTGTCTTTCACGGCTGTGCTTTGCGCCCTGCGTGTGTTTAAAATTAAACGTGAGGCGACAAAGTGCCGGAAAAAAAGATGCCGCATTAATAATAATAAAACTGTGGAATTATGATGTGACGATGCGGCGGCACCTTTCACAACTTTCATCAAGTCACGGCGGGTTATTTTTTTATTCTGTAATCTGATTGGCCACGAGGTGCTGATTAACGAACACTAGTGCACTTTCGTTTCTATGGTAACACTGATTTCTAGTTTCTCTGCAACATGACTTCACTATGTACACCTACACACACCTCTATATATCTATCTGTAAATATATCTATATCTTCACTATGTACACCTACACACATCTGTATATATATCTATCTGTAAATATATCTATATATTCACTATGTACACCTACACACATCTGTATATATATCTATTTATAAATATATCTATATCTTCACTATGTACACCTACACACATCTCTATATATATCTATTTATAAATATATCTATATCTTCACTATGTACACCTACAGACACCTCTCTCTATATATATCTATTTATAAATATATCTATATCTTCACTATGTACACCTACACACACCTCTATATATATCTATTTATAAATATATCTATATCTTCACTATGTACACCTACACACATCTCTATATATATCTATTTATAAATATATCTATATCTTCACTATGTACACCTACACACACCTCTATATATATCTATTTATAAATATATCTATATCTTCACTATGTACACCTACACACATCTGTATATATATCTATTTATAAATATATCTATATCTTCACTATGTACACCTACACACATCTGTATATATATCTATCTGTAAATATATCTATATCTTCACTATGTACACCTACACACACTCTATATATCTACGTAAATATATCTATATCTTCACTATGTACACCTACACACACCTCTATATATATCTATCTGTAAATATATCTATATCTTCACTATGTACACCTACACACACCTCTATATATATCTATTTATAAATATATCTATATCTTCACTATGTACACCTACACACACCTCTATATATCTATTTATAAATATATCTATATCTTCACTATGTACACCTACACACACCTCTATATATCTATTTATAAATATATCTATATCTTCACTATGTACACCTACACACACTCTATATATCTACTAAATATATCTATATCTTCACTATGTACACCTATATATATCTATTTATAAATATATCTATATCTTCACTATGTACACCTACACATATATACTATCTGTAAATATATCTATATCTTCACTATGTACACCTACACACATCTGTATATATATATATCTATTTATAAATATATCTATATCTTCACTATGTACACCTACACACACCTCTATATATCTATCTGTAAATATATCTATATCTTCACTATGTACACCTACACACATCTCTATATATATCTATTTATAAATATATCTATATCTTCACTATGTACACCTACACACACCTCTATATATCTATCTGTAAATATATCTATATCTTCACTATGTACACCTACACACATCTGTATATATATATATCTATTTATAAATATATCTATATCTTCTAGCTCTACACCTACCACATCTCTATCTAATCTATCTATAAATATATAGATCTTACTATGTACATACACACACATCTAATATCTATCTATCTATATATCTATAGATCTATCTATCTATCTATCTATCTATCTATCTATCTATCTATCTCTCTCTCTCTCTCTCTCTCTCTCTCTCGCTATCTCTCTCTCTCTATCTATATATATATATATGCACACACACAAATATGTACAAATATACACACACACACACGCGCTTCCTGGACATTATGGGATAATTAGTGGAAATTTCTACAGTTGTACTTGTTGGAATAATGGTCCTGGGTAAACACTGATGTGGGATACACTGATACACTGCACTCTAGTGGTGGGATGGTGTCACTTTGCACGTGCATTATGGGAGTTGTAGTTTATTGTCAGTGCACACTTTAAAGCAGCGTCACTTTACATTAAGACAATCATACACACTTTTAACCACATAACATGCCGTGTGGGGACACATTGGGCCCCCGGGACCGGCAACACCTACAGCAATTTATAAACCTCAGGATAACATTCAAATCAGTTTCTCACCAAACCAAGGAACGTGACGCGTGTGTTCACTTTCAACACGTGCATGACGGAAATCCAACACGCAGGGTTTTCTAACCAGGATAGCAGTCCAGGAGAGACACAAACCAAATCCACAGCATGCTGTCGCTGTGTCGATGTTCTCCACCAATCCTCAGAGCTCAAAACACTCAGTCTTACTCTAACCCTTATGCCTTCCTGTGCTTAAACTCTCTAGCGACTCCTAAAGGTTGGAGGTAATATTGCCAGGAGACTTACAAACATACAGTCTCAATAACAAACACCTGGAGACAATCAGTAATGTACCAATCACAGGACAGGGGGTGGAGCCAAGGGGAATGAGTGACACTTCAGATGATATCATTCATTCATTCATTCATTCTTCTACCGCTGCTATATCCGATCTTTCCTCGGGTCACGGGGAGGTCTGTGCCTATCTCAGGCGTCTATGGGCATTAAGGCAGGATACACCCTGGATGGAATGCCAACCCATCACACACACACACACACACACACACACATTCACACACTAGGGACAATTTTCCAAGGTGCCAATCAACCTACCGTGCATGTTTTTTGGACTGGGGGAAACGGGAGAACCCGGAGAAAAAAAAACCCCTGAGGCACGGGGAGGTAGGAGGGAGAACATGCACAAACTCCACACACACATGGCCGAGATGGGAATCGAACCCGGACCCTGGCGGTGTGAGGCGAAACGTGCTAACCACTACGCCACCGTGCCCATCAGATGATATCATTATTAATATATTTAACAACCTCTATAAAGAAAAAAAAAACCTTCCAGCTGTTTAACTTTCATTAATTTAATAAAAGCTGGGATTTTTTCTCCACACACAAGGTCAAACCTGACATGTATTTCTGTACTTGTCAGGACTTATCCTGATTGCACTCACTAATCAGATGAATCTGGAGAGTAAATGAAAGTGGGAAATCGATTGTGATTTGGTTAATATTTAATTTGTAAAGACCCCAAACATACCTTTAATCTGTGCGAGAGATATTTGAACAGCAAAGACGGCGAGGCGCGTGTATAATGAAATGTCTGACTCCCTGTGGGCGGAGTCAAACCAGAGACGTGCATAACCTCCGAGACGTCCTTCAACAACATGTTCCCTATAAATTCCTTGTTTCTGTAACTTTTTTAAACTTCACACATCATCCGGGATGAAATTCCCCGCCTGTCGCTCGGCGTCCGGGAACGCGATTCTGTGCTGTTTAATGAGAACGTCGTTTCCAGGCGCTCATCTTTTATCACACGCTATGAAATTGCACCTTGATTAGTTTGTGTTTTGGCCGCTGGAGCCCATTTTCTGATCCGAATGCTGTTGGGGAGGGGGGGGGCAGGGGGGGGGGGGGTAGCTAATACCCATCCACAATTCGTGCAATTTGCAAAAGTAAACAACAGGAGGATCGACGAGCGAGACGAGCGAGAGAGCGAGAGAGCGAGAGAGCGAGGAGAAGCACTGAATGGAAATCATCAATCACGCCCTGGAACACAGCTGAGAGTGAAGTGGCATTTGTTAGTCATGTAGATCTTCTCTTCAGTGCCAACTTTCTAGCGGTGGTGACGCTTTTACGGGGCCGTGGGGGGGAGGGGGGGTTACGGGGGGAGGGGAGGGGAGGGGGTATAGGGTTTACGGGGGGAGGGGAGGTGTTAGGGGGGGGAAGAGAAAGAGAGCTTCGATTTTATTGTCGTCTAAACAATTCCATGACCTTGAATAAGACATAGGATTACATACGCAGAGTGAGAAAAACACCTGCAAACACAGGGAGAAACCTGTGGGAATCTGTGTATATAAATAGTCGATAGAGTTTGAGGAAACAGGTGAAATCCCTGAACGAGGCTTTCTGTTCATTTCCTTTCAGACGAGACGAGACGAGACGAGACGAGACGAGACGAGACGAGACGTTCCGGTCCCGAGAGCTTTTTGTTTATTCCTGATCATTGTGTATTGGTAGGACGAAGCGTCCGGCTGCGACGGATCAGCTCACTCTGCTAATGACCGTAAAAAAAAGCAACCCTCCCGTGAATATAAATAAATAAATAAATAAATAAATATGCAAGGTCAGCGGGCGGGAAAAAAATAAAGCAAAGTCACCACAGTGTCATCGGCGTTGTTAGCGCGGATATGCTAATGAGCGTAATTAGGCTAGTTGTCATTAGCATGAGCGCGGTGCCCCCCGTATTCAGGAGCTAATTAGAATGAATAACGACGCGGTGTGCCGGAGATGTGTTCAATTAACACCAAATGGACATCCCATAATCATGCATATTACTTCATTAATATTCATAATCGCGGACATCCTGTCGATGATCCACGCTACAGAATCCCGATTCATGTTTGTCAACAACGTGCAGCGAATCCCGAGATCATGAATATGCAAAGTCATTAATATTCATAAAATGTTATCAATATATAATATTATAAATATAGAAAATGCAAATATATATACAATAATTATATTATTTTTCTGTGGAATATAGAATCCTGAACTCATAAATATTCATAACTTGTTTAGCATTTCTATTTTTTTAGTAACATACTATTAGCGATTAGCTCAGCACACACACACACACACACACCCACCCACACACACACCCACACACACACATGATGTGTGGATATGACGTGTGTATAAGGCGTGTATGACGACGTGTGTATGACGTGTGTATGTTGCATGTATGTCGCGTGTATGTCGTGGGTATGATGTGGGTATGATGCATGTATGACGCGTGTATGACGCGTGTATGATGTGTGTATGACGTGTGTATGACGTGTGTATAACGCGTCTATGACGTGTGTATGACGTGTGTATGCTGCGTGTATGTCGCGTGTATGACGCGTGTATGATGTGTGTATGACGCGTGTATGACGCGTGTATGATGTGTGTATGACATGTGTAAGACATGTGTATGACGTGTGTATGACGTGTGTATGCCGCGTGTATGTCGCGCGTATGTCATAGGTATGATGTGTGTATGATGTGTGTATGATGTGTGTATGACACGTGTATGATGTGTGTATGACGTGTGTATGACGCGTGTATGATGTGTGTATGATGTGTGTATGACGTGTGTATGACGTGTGTATGACGTGTGTATGATGTGTGTATGACGTGTGTATGACGTGTGTATGACGTGTGTATGTCGCGTGTATGACGTAGGTATGATGTGTGTATGATGTGTGTATAACGTGTGTATGACGTGTGTATGACGTGTATGACGTAGGTATAGGTATAGTTGTGTATGATGTGTGTATGATGTGTGTATGATGTGTGTATGATGCGTGTATGACGCGTGTATGCCGTGTGTATGTCGTGTGTATAACTCGCTACGCACTGTCATATACAGCTCATAAGCAGTGCCGGACCGTGACACTGAACAACATGCGGTATAATAAGAAGAATATAATTCTTCTGCTGCTCGGGTTCCTGACGTTCCTGTAAGTTACCTTCAGAAGTACCTTTTTGCCTGCAGACTGACAGAACATCTCCACACATGTTCCACATAATGAAAGGAATTTCAGAGTAGAATCTAATAAATAAGAAAAAGCTTCTTTTTTCTTCTTCCACATCTGAATGTTCTCCAAAGAGCATCTGCTGGAAGTGGATCCTTTTTTTCTCCGCAACTTCCAAAAGAACAAAGGATTTTTATCTCTGGGAATATTTTTTTATCTCGCAAACTTTCTTCTGAGAGAAAACAACAAGTCCAAGTCCAAAGAAGAGATTCTTAAAAAAAGAGATGTTTTTTATTGTTTACTTCAGGATTCAATTCAGAACTGTAAAAAAAATCATATCCATCTCTCAAGTGCTGAACAAAACAGCAAAGAGATGTAATAACTGACCGCTGCTGAAGATCTGATCAATGACTGAAATGTGGTGGAGATCTGAGAGATGGTGGTGGAGATCTGAGAGATGGTGGTGGAGATCTGAGAGATGGTGGTGGAGATCTGAGAGATGATGGTGGAGATCTGAGAGAGATGGTGAGAGGAGATCTGTGGTGGAGATTTGAGAGATGATGGTGGAGATCTGAGAGATGGTGAGATCTGAGAGATGGTGGAGGTGGTGGAGATCTGAGAGATCTGAGATCTGTGGTGGAGATCTGTGGTGGAGATTTGAGAGATGAGTGTGGAGATGGTGGTGATGGTGGAGATCTGAGAGATGATGGTGGAGGAGATCTGAGAGATGATGGTGGAGATCTGAGAGATGGTGGTGGAGATCTGAGAGATGATGGTGGAGATCTGAGAGATGGTGGTGGAGATCTGAGAGAGTGGTGAGATGGAGATCTGAGAGAGATGGTGGAGATCTGAGAGAGGTGAGATCTGTGGTGGAGATCTGAGATCTGTGGTGGAGATCTGTGAGATCTGAGATGTGGTGGAGATCTGAGAGATGAGTGGGGAGATCTGAGAGATGGTGGTGGAGATCTGAGATCTGTGGTGGAGATCTGAGAGCTGTGGTGGAGATCTGAGATGTGTGGTGGAGATCTGAGAGATGAGT
>JACRUU010000021.1:1015307-1018955 GCA_030449085.1 Kryptopterus vitreolus
ATCCGTGGGAATAAGCCGTTACCATGGAAACAGCGATACGGCGGATTTCCCCCCCTAATCCAGCTTCTTTTCATCTCCTGGACTTTAGCCGTAGGAGGGCCGAGTGTTTGTTTATTCCCTTTTGCAGTGTGACGCTCGTGTGTGTGTGTGTGTTCTACTCTGGAGTGTTTGTTTTTTTTTTTTTTCCCACACACACACACACACACACACACACTGATCCGTGTCTCCGCAGTTCGCAGAGTTCGGGCCGCTTTCTGTTTCTGATTGCGTTTCATCTTTGCCGACTTATAATCAGACAAATGATTATTTGATTAACCTTCGGGAAAGTGGCGTATCCCCAACGCCGCCTGCTGTTGCCATGGTGATGCCATAACGCGGGAACACCGTGGCCTTTTCGTTCTTTCTTTCTTTATTTATTTTTGACTTGATGTGGGTCTGAACACTGGAGCACAGAGGGCCTCGATCGAGGGCCCCGAGAGCGGCTGATACTGGGGATCGGTTCTTTGCCCTGTTCTGTGGGAGGAGCCTCCAGTGTCCTCAAACCATGATGGACCTGGAATGGACCTTCAGTGTTCGGGATGAAGATGTTCCGTCAGGTTCCAAAGAAATGGTTTTGGGTTCGTCTTTTCTCAATAACCCAAAGTACTGGAATGTCGGAACTGGTTGGCATCTGGACCGGAAGATCGCAGGTTCGCATCCCACCACCACCAAAATACAGAGGGGGCCCTTGAGCAAGGCCCTTAAACCTCAATTACTCAGGTGTAAGTCGCGCTGGATAAATACAAGTTGTGTAGTAGTGCACCTTGGATCAGAAGGTCATGAGTTCAGATCCCAGCCCCACCAATCTGATACTGGGTGATACATGTATATATCTAACATATGAGTAATTGGTATTAAAGCTGTAAATATAAACAATGTCCTGTGGCCTGGTGGGCATTTTCTCTTACCTTGTATTGACATTATTGTGATAATGATAATGATTGAATGATGATGAAATCTGTGGATGGTGAATATAAATGTACAGCATTTTGGCAGAGTCCCTTTCGTCCAACTTGGGGGTTAAGGGCCTTGCTCAAGGGCCCCCTAGTGGCAGCTTGGTGGCGGTGGTGGGATTTGACCCTGCGATCTTCCTTCCTTACCCACTGAGCTGAGGGCCAATTTGTACGTCAAAAATCCGCTAGTAGGACGACAGAAGGGTCACGGATATGTATTTATATTTGGAATGTCGTGTGTGTGTGTGTGTCCTCTATAGGTCAGGGACAAAACGATGCGGCGAAGGTGACGCTCCACGTTCTCGTTTTGCCCTTGTCTTTCTCCTCCGCCTTTCCTCTGTAGGGAATTCGAATCGCTTCTGTTTTTAGAGCCGTTACTTTCCCTCATCCTGGCAATGCACACAGTGTTAGAGCGAGAGAGTGAGAGAGCGAGCGAGAGAGAGAGAGAGAGAGAGAGAGAGAGAGAGAGATAGAGAGAGAGGGGGGGGCTAGTCATACACAGGGATATACAGGACCTTTCCACACTTGGTAATTCTTTCCCACTTCCCATCTGCTCCATGATAAATATATCAGCGCATGAATTCTGTTGGGGGGCACGGTGCTTTAGTGTTTATCACATTCGCCTCACACCGCCAGGGTCCGGGTTCGATTCCCGTCTCGGCCATGTGTGTGTGGAGTTTGTGCATGTTCTCCCCGTGCCTCAGGGGGTTTTTCTCCGGGTTCTC
The DNA here is from genome assembly GCA_030449085.1 of Kryptopterus vitreolus. NCBI lineage: Eukaryota > Metazoa > Chordata > Actinopteri > Siluriformes > Siluridae > Kryptopterus > Kryptopterus vitreolus. Next base: position 1,017,025 of record JACRUU010000021.1, read on the forward strand.
CGGTTTCCTCCCCTGGTCCAAAAACATGCACGGTAGGTTGATTGGCACCTTGGAAAATTGTCCCTAGTGTATGAATGTGTGTGTGTGTGTGTGTGTGTGTGTGTGTGTGAGTGAGTTGGCATTCCATCCAGGGTGTATCCTGCATTAATACCCATAGACGCCTGAGATAGACACAGACTCCCCGTGACCCGAGGGAAGATCGGATAAAGCGATAGAAGATGAATGAATGAATGAATGAATGAATTCTGTTGGTTTCTTTAGTGAACGATTAAAGCACGTCTGTGTTATTGTGAAAATCTTCCACAAAAAAACACGTCCTGCATGTCGGGATGTATTATTTCCCCGTAGTTTGACGCGTTGTAACCTTTTACACGCCAGAATGTCAGAAACGCGAGTGTGCGAGGAAACGGAGGGTTTTTGTCGATTGTTCGCATTTCCTCTCGTTTTTTTGTTGCTGTTGTTGTTTTTTTTTTCCCTCCTCGGAGAGCATGGTGAAGTGCACTCTTTCCATTATTTAATACACACTCGTGCAAAAGCACAATCCCGGATCCTGCCATGTGTGTGTGTGTGTGTGTGTGTGTGGAGATGTTCCTCCTCTGTAACATGTGTGTTAATCACTTCACAGCCGAGTGGCACACCGCGACGATACGAGCAAACCAACCCGCACACGGCGTTCAGGCTCGCCCATAACAACAAACAACACAAACAAACAAACACTAGTTTTCGTCCGTCCCCCCTTTTCCGCCGACCGCCTACCCCCCCCCCCCCCCCCCCCACCCCCCCCCCCCCCCCCCCCCCCCCCCCCCCCCACACACACACACACTCCTCTTTCCTGCTCTTGATCGTTAATGAGACGAGAACAATGCGGAGTACGCCACCTAGCTTTTATCACCGTCCTGATTCATCACCGCCTCCACTTCTACGCCATTCTCAGCAGGACGCTGAAAATCAGGATTTCAGGTATTAATGCCATTATCCAATAAACACCGCCGGGAGAATAAACAACAACATCAACATAAACACCACTATGGATTTAACTCGATTTCATCAGATTTCATCAGAAATACCTATAATATCCCCACAACCACCCCCCCCACACACACAACACACACACACAACACACACACACCCCCCCCACACACAACACACACACACACACACACACACCCCCCCCCCCACACACACACACACAATCTACTACATACACAATCTAATACACACAATCTACCACACACACTGCTCTGATTGTATTTAATCGTTGTTTAGAGTTAAATCGAGGGCAATAAATTATATTACATTATATTATTAATATCTCGATTCCAATCCCATAAATTTCAGGTATCAGATCTCAGGTGAGGATTGACATCAGCGGAGGTGAATTTTTCGGGATAAGATGTGAATTGGGAGTTGTGTGTTTGGTTTGCGCTGGTGTTTGATGTGGACGGAGCCTTTCAGACGCGAGTGTCTCTCACACGGAGCCGTGAGTGCAAACCTGCAGCCTGCGAGATGCTCTTCACTTCACTACTGCACTTTTCATCATCTTCCACTTTCACTCATCCAGTCTCTCCGTCCTGTCTCACTCTCACTCTCGTCTCCTTCATCTCTCGTTTCCTCTCGCGTCCTCCATCCCCCTGCTCTCTGCTCAACGTCTCGTCATGAACGCGTGTCTGATCTCATCCCATATAAAACTCACTGCTGTCCGGCCACGCCAGCGTTATATAAATATAACAAACGTAAAAATTACTCAGCATTTATTTTCACTTCCTTTTTACATTTTTTCTTATAAAGCGATTTTTATTTTTTTTTACAAGATCAGGTGATTTGCATTGACTCCGCCCACTTCGCTGGAGAAATTCCAACCCTGAAAATGTGACCAAAGCGGCGTCCGACTTTTACATTCACAGCGTTTAACAAACGCCGAATCCAGCGAG
>JACRUU010000021.1:1019455-1021955 GCA_030449085.1 Kryptopterus vitreolus
GGGATAGATAGATAGATAGAGAGTGAGAGGGATAGATAGATCGAGGAGAGAGAGAGAGAGGGATAGATTAGATCGATAGAGAGAGACAGAAGGCGGGATAGATAGAGAGAGAGGAGAGAGAGAGGAGAGAGAAAGAAAGAAAGAGAGAGGGAGAGAGAGAGAGAGAAAGGGAAAGAAAGAGAGAGAGAGAGAGAGAGAGAAAGGGGAAAAAGAGGATAGAGAGAGATAGAGAGGAGGAAGAGGGATAGATTAGAGAGAGAGAGATAGAGAGAGAGAGGGATAATAGAGAGAGAGAGAGAGAGGGATAGATAGAAGAGAGAAGAGAGGGAGAGAGAGAGGAGAGAGAGAGAGGTGAGAGAGAGAGAGAGGGAGATAGATAGCTAGATAGAGAGATGAGAGTGAGAGGGATAGATAGATAGAGAGACAGAGAGAGAGGGATAGAGAGATTAGAGAGAGAGAGAGAGAGAGGGATAGATAGATAGATAGAGAGAGAGAGAGAAAGGGGATGTTATAATACACACCAGGTGTTTTAGAGGAGAATTTACCTGCAGGTGCTTTTAGTAAAGATGACGCTGACATTTTAAAAGCTTCTGTGTAGGAAAACGGGACTGAAACAGACGAGTGGCAGATTTTTATTTACACAAACACCTGGTGGTTTTCATTTACAAACACGCCCCCCGCACACACACACCACACACACACACACAACATGTACACATCAACAGTAGTGTTTATAATTTCTTTCTAATTATAACTGCCATTTGGAAAATGTTTGAGTCGGCACTTTGTTATGGGTATATTCAGTCTTTTTACTTCATTATTCATCTAGTTTATACTGAATCTTGACATTTTATATGTAAAACAAAAAACTATAATTCATTAGAATCGCAGATTACACGTCTATATATATATTATATATATTATATATTATATATATATATGAATATGTTATCCATGCATATGTACATTAAATGAATCCCAATTGTCTATTCTTTTCATTTCACAGTGTTTCTCTCACTTGTGCTGGTTAAACGTTTCTATCCAATCAAATCTCAGCCTCCACATCACATGTTTCCAGGGTCAAATCAACATTGAGGATTCGTGTCTCGTACACTGTATGTCGCATGTTGCTGTAACCAATCAGATATCAATGTTGTCCTCGAGCACGTCGTTTGATTGGACGATCGCAGGTCGGAGCTCACACACCGCATCGGTGTCAAACTGTGATTAAGCAGTAATACATGACCTGACACTGGATTACACACACACACACACACACACACACACACACACACACACACACACACACACACACTCATCTGATATTCACACAAAACACACACACACACATCTTATAAACATTCTCCGATTCGTGTGTGTGTGTGTGTGTGTGTGTGTGGATAGATTTGAAAAAGGGGCGGAGCTTCAGTCCATGCACACATTTAATAAATTTTTTATAAACATTACAGTCTGAAATATCGATCTGATATTTAAAAGAAAACTATTTTGGACATTTTTTGTGTGTGGTGTGTGTGGGTGTGTGTGTGTGTTGTGTGTGATGTGTTGTGTGTGTGTGTGTGTGTGTGTGTGTGTGTGTGGTGTGTGTGTGTGTGGGTGTGTTGTGTGTGATGTGTTGATGTGTGTTGTGGGTGTGTGTGTGTGTGTGATGGGTGGGGTGTGTGATGTGTGTTGTGATGTGTGTGTGATGTGTGTGTGTGTGTGTGTGTGATGTGAGTGAGGGTGTGGTGTGTGTGTTGTGGTGTGTGTGTGTGTGTGTGTGATGTGATGTGATGTGTGTGTGTGTGTGTGAGATGTGATGTGATGTGTGTGTGTGTGTGTGTGTGATGTGTGTGTGTGTGTGTGTGGATGTGTGTGTGTGTGTGTGTGTGTGTGTGTGTGTGTGTTGATGTGTGTGATGTGTGTGTGTGGTGTGTGTGTGTGTGTGTGTGATATGTGTGTGTATGATGTGTGATGTGATATGTGTGATGTGATGTGATATGTGTGTGTGTGTGTGTGTGTGTGTATGTGTGTATGTGTGATATGTGTGTGTGTCTATGATGTGTGATGTGATATGTGTGATGTGTGTGTGTGATGTGTGTTTGTGTGTGTGTGTGTGTGTGTGTGTGTGTGTGTTTGTGTGTGTGTGTGTGTGTGGTGTGTGTATGTGTGATGTGATGTGATATGTGTGTGTGTGATGTGTGTGTGTTGTGTCTGTGTGTGTGTGCTATGTGTGATGTTTTGTTGCTCTGTGATGTGGTGTGTGATGTGTGTGTGTGTGGTGTGTGTGTGTGTGATGTGTGTGTGTGTGTGTGTATGTGGTGTGTCTGCTTATGTGTGTGTGTGTGTGTGTGTGTGTGTGTGTGTGTGTGTGTGTGATGTGTGTATATGTGTGTTGTTGTGTGTGTGTGTGTGTGTGCGTGATGTGTGTGTGTGTGTATGTGTGATATGATATGTGTGATGTGTGTGTGTGTGTGTGTGTGTGTGTGTGTGTGTGTGTGTG
>JACRUU010000021.1:1034455-1044455 GCA_030449085.1 Kryptopterus vitreolus
GTATTGTAGTGGTGATGGTGGTGATTGTAGTGGTGATTGTATTGGTGATGGTGGTGGTGATTGTAGTGGTGATGGTGGAGATTGTAGTTGGTGGTGATGTAGTGGTGATTGTAGTGGTGATTGTAGTGGTGATGGTGGATTGTAGTGGTGTAGTGGGTGATGGTGGTGATGGTCGTGATTTGTAGTGGTGATGGTGGAGATTGTAGTGGTGATGGTGGTGGCTGTAGTGGTGATTGAAGTGGTAGTGGTGATTGTAGTGGTTGTGGTGGTGATTGTGGTGGTGATGGTGGTGGTTGTGGTGGTGGCGTGGTGCTGTAGTGTGTGATTGCTGTAATGGTGGTGTGGGTGTGATGTAGTGGTGGTGATTGGTGGTGATGGTGGTGATGGCTGGTGTGTGATTGAAGTGGTGGTGGTGGTAGTGGTGATCGATGATGTGATTGGTGGTGATTGTTGAGTTGTGGTGGTGGTAGTGTGTGGTGGTGTTGTGGTGATTGTGGTGGTGATGGTGGTGGATTGTAGTGTTAGGTGATGTGGATGGTAGTGGTGATTGTAGTGGTGGTGGTGGTGGTGTGGTAGTGATTGTAGTGGTGATGTGTGGTGTGGTGATTGTAGTGGTGATGGTGTAGTGGTAGTGGTGGTGTAGTGGTGATGATGGTGGTGGCTGTGGTGAGGTGGTGATTGATGTGATTGTGGTGGTGGTGGTGGTGGTGATGGTGGAATTTGTAATGGTGATTGTGGTGGTGGTGGCTGTAGAGGTGAATGTAGTGATGGTGGTGGTGATTTTAGTGGTGATGCTCATGATGGTGAATGTGATGGTGGTGAGGCACCAATGGTGGTTGTGGTGGTGGTGGCAATGAATCAGCACCACAGCACACACACACACACACACACACACACACACACACACAGAGATATGCATGGGCATGGGTAAAGTACAAATGGAATGAGTGTCACAGTCTACCAGGAGCAGCTGCCAAAAAACCCAGAAAGCATAATGTTGTTAGATCTAGAAGTTACAAAAAAACACCTACGTTAGAAATACGCCTCCTTTCCTGTCACAATGCTATGAAAGGTGAAGAAATGTAGGCGACCAAAGAGTACATTCCATCAGCCGGGATTTATCCTGTACATAAAGAACACGGCTTCATTTTCCAGAGAAGAGCTCAGAGGAGATCTCATTGGAGAACTCGGAGGAGATCCCATTGGAGATCAGAGGAGATTCATTGGAGAACTCGGAGGAGATCATTGGAGAACTAACTCATAGGAACTCATTGGAGATCTCATTGGAGATCTTGGAGGAGATCATTGGAGAACTCAGAGGATATTGGAGGAGATCTCATTGGAGAACTCAGAGGAGATCTCATTGGAGAACTCAGGAGATTGGAGGAGATCCATTGGAGAACAGGAGATTGGAGATCTAGGAAATCATTGGATAACTCGGAGGAGATCTTGGAGAACAGAGGAGATTGGAGAACTCAAGGAGATCTCGGAGGAGATCTCATTGGAGAACTCATTGGAGATCCCATTGAGATCTCATTGGATAACTCGGAGGAGATCTTCATTGGATAACTCGAACTCATAGGATAACTCGAGGAGATCCATTGGATAACTCGGAGGAGATTCATTGGAGATCTCATTGAAGATTGGATAACTCGGAGGAGATTTCATTGGAGAACTCTGAGGAGATCTCATTGGAGAACTCGGAGGAGATCTCATTGGAGAACTCATAGGAGATCCCATTGGAGATCTCATTGGATAACTCGGAGGAGATTTCATTGGAGAACTCAGAGGAGATCTCATTGGAGAACTCAGAGGAGTTTTCATTGGAGAACTCTGAGGAGATCTCATTGGAGAACTCGGAGGAGATCTCATTGGAGAACTCATAGGAAATCCCATTGGAGATCCCATTGGAGATCTCATTGGATAACTTGAAAGATTTCTCGGAGGAGATCTCATTGGAGAACTCAAGATCTCATTGGAGATCCCATTGGAGATCTCATTGGAGAACTCTGAACTCGGAGGAGATCTCATTGGAGAACTCACTAGGAGATCCCATCCCATTGGAGATCTCATTGGATAACTCGGAACTCATAGGAGATTTCATTGGAGAACTCGGAGGAGATCTCATTGGAGAACTCGGAGGAGATCTCATTGGAGAACTCATAGGAGATCCCATTGGAGATCTCATTGGATAACTCGAGGAGATCTGTGGCATTGGAGAACTCATAGAGAAGCTCTGGGTTGGAGATCTCCTATTCGGAGGAGATTCTCATTGGATAACTCGGAGGAGATCCATTGGAGAACTCATAGGAGATCAGGATAACTCTCAAATCTCATTGGATAACTCGGAGGAGATCTCATTGGAGAACCATTAGAGAACTCAGTGACATTGTGGCAGGAGAAGCTCTGGGTTGGTCCTATTCGATTCTCCGCGCAGGTAAATTCCCACTGGGTATGGATTAGGATTGAGGTTCTGGTCTTTGGGTTTGATTTGCTTTCCCAGTGATGTGATCGGGTCGCTGAGGGACGACTGGAGCGCCTGAATATTGAGAAACGGCCAGCGAGGGAAATTAACGGAGTATTACAGCCCAGGAATGGAGTGAGACCTCACCAATAATGAAACTATGGGAACTCAATACACCCTCCAGCCAAAACACAGCCAGAGTTCTTACACACACACACACACACACACACACACACACACACACACACACACACACACACACACACACACACACACACACCCACTATTGAACGACTCATCTGTACACTTCCTCCCTTACGGCTCTGTTTTTCTGCTTTTAACGACGTCCATGTTAACAAGTCACTGTTCACACTGTGGACATGTAGCAGCTGTCGGTGTCGCCGCATGTGGGCGTGGCCTGTCTACTCCTTATACTGTTCATTCATTCTGATAATCAACAAACATACTTAAAATGGAAATGTATTACGTTTTTAAACACGCATGAACTAATCTACTGCATGCTTTCACTTTATAAACAATAAAAATAAAAATATGTTTTTCAAAAATATCAAAGCAATCTAAACACACACACACACACACACAAAATTCCGGAACCCAAATGGAAGCATAAATGGAGACGAATGGAGACGAATGGAGACGAATGGAGACGAATGGAGACGAATGGAGACGAATGGAGACGAATGGAGACGAATGGAGACAAAAGGAGACGAATGGAGACGAATGGAGACGAATGGAGACGAATGGAGACCTACGTGTTATAAATGAGACTTTGTGAGGGAACAGGAGGTGTTTATGAAGAGAAACTAATCACAGCTCAACTCAGAACAGCTGAACACACATTCAGTAACACACCAATGAGAAAGCAGGGGGCGGAGACAGGACTAAAACACAAACAACACACACACACACACACACACACACACACACACACACACACGGGTTAGGAGTTAGGGTTATAGGGTTAGGGGTTTAGATTGAGGATAAGGATTAGGTTGGACATTAGGGTTAGTGTTAGAATGGAGCAAGTCTTAGTATATATATACATATAGGGGAGGTTCAGGGTGGAGGTTGGGGTAAATGATAGGGTGGGTGTTCGTACATTAGGGTGGATGTTAGGGGTAAATGTTAGGGGGGCGGGTTAGGGCGGGTGTTAATACATTAGGGTGGATGTTAGGGGTATATGTTAGGGGTTAGGGCGGGTGTTAATACATTAGGGTGGTTGATGTTAGGGGTTAGGGCGGGTGTTAATACATTAGGGTGGATGTTAGGGGTAAATATGTTAGGGGTTAGTTAATACATTAGGGCGGGTGTTATTAGGGTGGATGTTAGGGGTTAGGGCGGGTGTTAATACATTAGGGTGGATGTTAGGGGTAAATGTTAGGGGTTAGGGTGGGTGTTAATACGGGTGTTAATATGTTAGGGGTTAGGGCGGGTGTTATTAGGGGATGTTAGGGGTAAATGTTAGGGGTTAGGGGTGTTAGGGGTGTGGTCGTTGTTAATACATTGAGTGGATGTTAGGGGTAAATGTTAGGGGTTAGGGCGGGTGTGACGGGTGTTAATACATTAGGGTGGATGTTAGGGGTATGTTAGGGGTTAGCGGGTGTTAATACATTACGGGGGGGTGTTAGGGGTAAATGTTAGGGGTTTGGGGTGTTAGGGCGGGGTGTTAATACATTACGGTGGATGTTAGGGGTAAATGTTAGGGGTTAGGGCGGGTGTTAATACATTAGGGTGGATGTTAGGGGTAAATGTTAGGGGTTAGGGCGGGTGTTAATACATTAGGGTGGATGTTAGGGGTAAATGTTAGGGGTTAGGGCGGGTGTTAATAAATGTTAGGGGTTAGGGCGGGTGTTATTAGGGTGGATGTTAGGGGTAAATGTTAGTTAGGGGGTTAGGGCGGGTGTTAATACATTAGGGTGGATGTTAGGGGTAATGTTAGGGCGGGGTTAGGGGGGTGTTAATACATTAGGGTTAGGGCGGTGGATGTTAGGGGTAAATGTTAGGGGTTAGGGCGGGTGTTAATACATTAGGGTGGATGTTAGGGGTATATGTTAGGGGGTTAGGGCGGGTGTTAATACATTAGGGTTGGATGTTAGGGGTAAATGTTAGGGGTTAGGGCGGGTGGGTGTTAATACATTAGGGTGGATTAGGGGTATAGGGGTGGGCGGGTTAATACATTAGGGGTTAGGGCGGGTGTTAATACATTAGGGTGGATGTTAGGGGTAAATGTTAGGGGTTAGGGCGGGTGTTAATACATTACGGTGGATGTTAGGGGTAAATGTTAGGGGTTAGGGGTTAGGGCGGGTGTTAATACATTAGGGTGGATGTTAGGGGTATGTTAGGGGTAAATAGTTAGGGGTTAGGGCGGGTGTTAATACATTAGGTGTGGATGTTAGGGGTAAATGTTAGGGGTTAGGGCGGGTGGGTGTTAATACATTAGGGTGGATGTTAGGGGTAAATGTTAGGGGTTAGGGTGGGTGTTAGGGGTATACATTAGGGTGTTATACATGTTAGGGGTTAGGTGTTAATACATTAGGATGTTAGGGGTATGTTAGGGGTTAGGGCGGGTGTTAATACATTAGGGTGGATGTTAGGGGTAAATGTTAGGGGTTAGGGCGGGTGTTAGGTTTGTTTAACGGGTGTTAATACATTACGGGTGGATGTTAGGGGTAAATGTTAGGGGTTAGGGCGGGTGTTAATACATTAGGGTGGATGTTAGGGGTAAATGTTAGGGGTTAGGGCGGGTGTTGGGGTTCCCTGGGTGTTAATACATTAGGGTGGATGTTAGGGGTAAATGTTAGGGGTGTTAGGGCGGGTGTTATTAGTTGTTAGGGGTTTGGGTTAACGGGTGTTAATACATTAGGGTGGATGTTAGGGGTAAATGTTAGGGGGGCGGGTTAGGGCGGGTGGGTGGTGTTAATACATTAGGGGGGGATGTGTTAGGGGTAAATGTTAGGGGTTAGGGCGGGTGTTAATACATTAGGGTGGATGTTAGGGGTAGGGCGGGTGTTATTACATTAGTGGATGTTAGGGGTAAATGTTAGGGGTTGTTAGGGTTGGATGTTAGGTAAATGTAATGAATAAATAGGGGTTAGGGCGGGTGTTAATACATTAGGTTGGATGTTAGGGGTAAATGTTAGGGGTTAGGGTGGGTGTTAATACATTAGGGTGGATGTTAGGGGTATATGTTAGGGGTTAGGGCGGGTGTTAATGTTAGGGGGTTAGGGCGGGTGTTAATACATTAGGTGGATGTTAGGGGTAGGGGGGTGTTAATGTTAGGGGTTAGGGGGTTAGGGCGGGTGTTAATACATTAGGGTGGATGTTAGGGGTAAATGTTAGGGGTTAGGGCGGGTGTTAATACATTAGGGTGGATGTTAGGGGTAAATGTTAGGGGTTAGGGCGGGTGTTAATACATTAGGGTGGATGTTAGGGGTAAATGTTAGGGGTTAGGGCGGGTGTTAATACATTAGGGTGGATGTTTGGGGTAAATGTTAGGGGTTAGGGCGGGTGTTAATACATTAGGTGGATGTTAGGGGTAAATGTTAGGGGTTAGGGTGGGTGTTAATACATTAGGGTGGATGTTAGGGGGGTAATGTTAGGGGTTAGGGCGGGTGTTAATACATTAATGGATGTTAGGGGTAAATGTTAGGGGTTAGGGCGGGTGTTAATACATTACGGTGGATGTTAGGGGTAAATGTTAATGTTAGGGGTGTAGGGGTATATGTTAGGGGTTAGGGCGGGTGTTAATACATTAGTGGATGTTAGGGGTAAATGTTAGGGGTTAGGGCAAGTGAGGAGGTAGGGCGAGGTTAAAACAGATAACAGATAGACAGATAGATAGACAGAGGGACAGTAGAATAAGAGAGATAGAGAGAGAGAGAGGGGTTAGGGCGGGTGTTAATACATTACGGTGGAGGGGTTATTTATTTTATGGTAGAACATGTTAGGGGTTAGGGCGGGTGTTAATACATTAGTTATTCGGTGGACACTGTTAGGGGTAAATGTTAGGGGTTAGGGTGGGTGTTAATACGGGTGTTAATACATTAGGGTGGATGTTTGGGGTAAATGTTAGACCGTGTGGGAAGTGAAGGAATTGTAGCTGAATCATAATCTGTGACTCGTGGAAGCAAGTGAGGAGGTAAAAACAGATAACAGAAAAGTCGACATGTTTCCGAACACTGCCAAGTGTCTGGAGAAAAGTCGACATGTTTCCGAAGCCACATCTGTCTACAGCCACGCGTCGGAGGAAAAAACGCGTAGCCGGGGGTCTGTGCTTTTTCTTCTCCTTCTTTCTTTACTTTATTTTTAAATTGTAGCCCAATATTATATATATATATATATATATTATATATATATATAATATATATTACATCCACTCTGTCCATAAACCTCTTAAAAGGTTCCAAAATTCCAGGAATGTGTTTGTTAATTTAATTTAATTCATTAATTAAATTTATGTTTAAAAGGTTTTTGTAATTGTAATTTTCCCAGACTGAAATATATGCAGAAGATAATATATATATATATATATATCAATATATATTTCTTCCCACTACTACAAATGTAAAAAGTATATTATGTTTATTGTATAAATATTGTACCATCTGGACCTTTGTACGTATTGACACGAACGTTCCTGCTTCGTGTGGACGAAACACGGAACCATACTCAAACGCTGCGGCTGGGTTTGGTTTTGTTTTGTTGATTTGCTCGTGGAGCTCGGAATGACCGATGTCTGTTTCTCAGGAGACTTACAGTGTGTGTGTGGTGTAATGTGTGTGTGTGTGTGTGGTATGTGTGGTGAGATGGAGATCTTTTAGAAAACATGTAGATTCTGGATTCATTCGTTTTTAATTCTTTAGCTGTAAACCCTGTAAAAACCCAAACCTCTAAAAAAATCACAAATATAAAACTTCTAAAAGTCCCAAAATTCCAAAACCCACGAAATTCTGAAAGTCCCGAAACTCCCAAATCTCGGAAACCCCCCCAAAACCCAAAGAACTCCAAAAACCCTGAATCCCCAAAACCCTGCAGTCCCTGAAACCCCAGCATGCTGTAAACGTAAACCATGTAAACTGCTGTAAACATACTGTAAACCATGTAAACGTGCTGTAAACATACTGTAAACCATGTAAACGTGCTGTAAACATGTAAACGTGCTGTAAACCATGTAAACATGCTGTAAACCATGTAAACATGCTGTAAACGTGCTCTAAACCATGTTAAACCATGCTGTAAATGTGCTGTAAACCATGTAAACGTGATGTAAACTGTGCAAACCATGAAAACATGCTGTAAACCATGTAAACATACTGTAAACCATGTAAACGTGCTGTAAACATACTGTAAACCATGTAAACGTGCTGTAAACATGCTGTAAACCATGTAAACATGTTACTGTAAACCATGTAAACGTGCTGTAAACCATGTAAACGTGCTGTAAACCATGTAAACGTGCTGTAAACCATGTAAACATGCTGTAAACCATGTAAACCATGTAAACGTGCTGTAAACCATGTAAACGTGAAACATGTAAACATGCTGTAAACCATGTAAACATGTAAACCATGTAAACGTGTGCTGTAAACCATGTAAACTGTAAACCAAATCATGTAAACGTGCTGTAAACATGTAAACTGTAAACCATGTAAACATGTGTAAACTGTAAACTGTAAAGACATGTAAACGTGCTGTAAACATAAACTGTGTAAACCATGTAAACGTGCTGTAAACATACATGTAAACGTGCTGTAAACCATGAAAACATGCTGTAAACCATGTAAACATGCTGTAAACGTGCTCTAAACTGCTGTGTAAACCATGTTACCATGCTGTAAATGTGCTGTAAACCATGTAAACGTGTAAACCATGTAAACGTGATGTAAACATGCTGTAAACCATGTAAACGTGCTGTAAACCATGTAAACATGCTGTAAACATGGTGTAAACCATGTAAACGTGCTGTAAACCATGTAAACATGCTGTAAACATGCTGTAAACCATGTAAACATGCTGTAAACGTGCTCTAAACCATGTTACCATGCTGTAAATGTGCTGTAAACCATGTAAACGTGATGTAAACATGCTGTAAACATGCTGTAAACATGCTCTAAACCATGTTACCATGCTGTAAATGTGCTGTAAACCATGTAAACGTGATGTAAACATGCTGCAAACATGCTGTAAATGTGCTGTACACCATGTAAACGTGCTGTAAACATGCTGTAAACGATGTGCACATGCTGTAAACATACTGTAAACATGCTGTAAATGTGCTGTAAACCATGTAAACGTGCTGTAAACCATGTAAACATGCTGTAAACGTGCTCTAAACCATGTTAACATGCTGTAAACGTGCTGTAAACCATGTAAACGTGCTGTAAACATGCTGTAAACGATGTGCACATGCTGTAAACGTGCTGTAAACGATGTGAACTTGCTGTAAAACCATGTAAACATGCTGTTTTTCTGCAGTTATGTGGATATAAAGTGGGACATGAAAGACGTCGTTATCTCAGGAAGATCTCCTCATTTACGGTGTTAAGTGATTATATTTCTCCCCTCGGCTGCGTCTGATGTAAAGGATTATTTCTCAGCACTTGAAGCTCCAGGATGGAATGATTTACATGTTTTTTTTTTTATCCAGATGGTGCTAAAGTGACTAATGCTAACATCTGGACTCGAGTCAGACGCAGTAGATTAGACACAGGCTGTGCAGGAAAACTCATTTATTTAGAAATACCGGGTTTTTTAGGCTTTTAAGGTTTCAGGGGTTAAAAGGGTTGTTTATTTATTTATTTAAATGCTTTTGGGGTTTACAGAGTTCCCTGGTTGTGCAGAACGTCAGGATTTACAGTGATTTTGGGGTTTTATAGGGTTTAGTAGTGAACAGGGTTCTGCAGGATTTATAGGGGTTTTTTTTTGGTTGAAAGTTTTAGGATTTGGAATGAAAATGGGGTTTTAGGGTTTGCATTGTTTACAGAGTTTTAGGTTTGGCAGGGTTTCAGGATCTTCATGGTTTCGGGGATTCGAGGGTTTAATTGTTTGCAGCGTTTACAGGGTTTGGCACACTTTTATCCTCAAGCTGAATAAATAACGCTGTATGACTCCGTCCCCGCAGCGTCTCCCTGCTTACTGTACACACACACACACACACACACACACACGGGTTCCTGATTATAGGTTTTCTACAGGGTTCGTGTTTGTATTAAGGGGGAAAAAAAACGAGTCCTGGGAAAGAAAAGGGGTTAAAAATACCTACATGTTCTTTATGGAGAGACAGATGTGTCCCAGCTGTGGTTTAAGAGGAATAAAACATTACCGAGATTACAGGAATCTTCACCATCACATCCCCCGAGTTTATTCTTTATTTATTTACCCTGCGCTTTCTCTCCACGCCGCGTCGAATCCGTCCCCGAAAATGCTGTCAGCGGAGTTTGATAAACAGATACTTTGGCGTATGGGTGTCGCTCCCGTGCGCCGTGATACCACCTGACCCGTTTGCTCTACTCTGAT
>JACRUU010000021.1:1049455-1051955 GCA_030449085.1 Kryptopterus vitreolus
AAACCACACACACCACACACACACACACACACACACACACACACACACACACACACACACACACACACACACACACACACACACACACACACACACATACAGAGGCCACATCTTTTTCACTGAGATGGACAGATAAACCACACCCCTGTCATTAATATTGACTGAGGCTAGGCCACGCCTTCTTCATTAATACTGACACAGGCCACGCCTTCTTCATTAATACTGACACACAGGCCACACATTCATTATTAATGCACATAGGCCACGCCTCTTCATTAATCCTGATTAATACCCACAGGCCACGCCTTCTTCATTAATACTGACACACAGGCCACACATTCATTAATAACTGACACATAGGCCACGCCTTCTTCATTAATCCTGACCCACAGGTCACGCCTTCTTTATTAATCCTGACCCACAGGCCACGCCTTCTTCATTAATACTGACACACAGGCCACACCTTCATTAATACTGACCACACACCTTCTTCTGACCTTCTTCATTAATACTGACCTACACACTTCAGGCCACGCCTGACCTTTTCTTCATTAATACTGACACACAGGCCACGCCTTCTTCATTAATACTGACACACACAAGGCCACACCTTCATTAATACTGACACACCACGCCTTCTTCATTAATACTGACACACAGGCCACACCTTTCATTAATACTGACCCACAGGCCACGCCTTCTTCATTAATACTGACACACAGGCCACACCTTCATTAATACTGACACACAGGCCACACCTTCTTCATTATACTACACACAGGCCATGTCTTCTTCATTAATACTGACACACAGGCCACGCCTTCTTCATTAATACTGACACACAGACCACAGTTCACGCCTTCTTCATTAATACTGACACACAGGCCACGCCATTTTCACACATTAATACTGACCCACACCACGCCTTCTTCATTAATACTGACCCACAGGCCACACCTTCTTCATTAATACTGCCCACACACACCCTTTTTCATTAATACTGAACACAGCCACACCCTTTTCATACTGAATACTGACCACACCCTTTTCATTAATACTGACCCACAGGCCACACCTTCTTCATTAATACTGACCCACAGGCCACACCTTCTTAATACTGACACACAGCCACACCCTTTTCATTAATACTGACCCACAGGCCACGCCTTCTTCATTAATCCTGACCCACAGCCACACCTTCATTAATACTGACCCACACACCTTCTGAGCACACTGGCCACACCCTTTTCATTAATACTGACCCACAGGTTCACGCCTTCTGAAGCCGCTGGTTCCTGAGAAGGTTCTGATTACTTTTAGCTCAGATTAAAGTTCTGGATTTCTCAATGATCAGACGACCTCAGTGTCCTTCACCTTTCTGCTGGAGCTTACTGACTGTCTGTGTCGTGTTTGTTAAAAATCACCTGTACACACACACACACACACACACACACACACACACACACACACACACACACACACACACACACACAGATGTCCCGTGTGCTTCTTTTTCTTATTTTCTCATTTGTGCTTTTTCTTATTTTCTCAGACAAATCTGCTGCTCTCTCTGCAGGGTGACTGACAGTGTCCTATATACACACACACACACACACACACACACACACACACACACACACACACACACACACACACCACACACACACACACACACACTCTCTCTCTCTCTCTGTGCAATACAACCACCACTATTAATTATTAAGAGCTTTTACCTCCTCAAAATACTTTTTGTTTTGTTTTTTTTAGAGAAAATCTTTCAGCATCTTGTTCTCGTATATAAAAGGTTCTCAGAAGGTGTGTGAACATCAAGCACTGAACTGCACTGTGTGTGTGTGTGTGTGTGTGTGTGTGTGTGTGTGTGTTCACTTCAGTGTCTTTTCTGATCAGAGGGGAAAAAAAAAAACTCCTACATTTTGACAAGATTTTTATCCAAAATAAAAGTTCACAACGTCTCGTTCCAGATCACCAACTTTAACTGCTGCCCAGAGTGTGTGTGTGTGTGTGTGTGTGTGTGTGTGTGTGTGTGTGTGTGTGTAGTGTGTGTGTGTGTGTGTGTGTGTAAGTGGATTATCTCTCATATAGTTTTACTCTGCTGACTGGCAAAGATAAGCAGCTGCTCTTCCATTTTTTTTTTGATTGATCGATATCTGAAAATGAGAGACGAATCGCATTAACCTCTCTTCACTCCGAGACCTTGGCACTAAATAAAAACCACCTAACACACACACACACACACACACACACACACACACACACACACACACACACACACTTCCTGTCATTTAGTAGAAGGGACGAGCCCTTTTTAAAGCCCAGCGGTGATGGAGAGAGCCGAAGCTGAGCGAGGGAAGAAAAGAAATTACATTTCTTCCATAACACAATAAGACCAAAAGTATTGGGACACCCTTTCGGCGGTTCCAGGACGCCAAATCACGAGGATCTGGAGAACGCTGGAAGATCTCCTGCTATAAACCCCATT
>JACRUU010000021.1:1056955-1074455 GCA_030449085.1 Kryptopterus vitreolus
TTATTATATTATTAAATTATATTATTAAATTACATAATACTATTAAATGACATTTTATTTTTATTATAGAACATTATCTTTGAACCAAGAACAGAAATCGTTCATTATCAACATCAAGTTCAGCACCACAATACAATGATGTTAATTCAATGATATTAATTATATTATATTACATATTATATTATGTAAAGGCTTGGGAGCAGTTACATTCAAATAAATTCAATTAAAATATTGGTATTATATAGACATAATACACACGTTCAACTTTATAGATGGAGGGATGACGTAATTAACTAATAAAATCAACATAGAAAATGTAAAAAAAAAAAACAAATATATATAATATATATATATATATATATTATGCAAAACAGACGGGAATGGAGAGAACGGGGGGGGTTGGGGGGGGTAAGAAAGCAGGAAAGACATTCAATATCAATTGAACGAAAGTAAAAACGGACGGAGTGAAAGAAGAGCGCAAGAAAGGGAATGAGATGAGGGAGGAATATGAAGTAGCGAGGGATGAAGAAACGAGTGCGGCGTCTGGATTTGCACATGCGCGCTACGTCTGGTGTTCTTACTGAAGCACATCGAGATCTTATTCATAATCTCAGTGTGTTTGTGTTATTTACTCTCTCACTAACCTCCATCCCTCCCGCTGTGTGTGTGTGTGTGTGTGTGTGTGTGTGTGTGTGTGTGTGTTCGCACTCCAATGCAATCAGACTTGCTTCCTCGTGTGAATGGGGTAACAAATTGTCTTCCTCGTCATCGGCCGTCTCTCTCTCTCTCCTTTCTCTCTCTCTTCTCTCTCTCTCTCTCTCTCACTCTCTCTCATCAAATTCTTGCGAATGCGCTGTTGCCATGGCAGCGGCCGAGATTTCTCCCGTCTGATAGCAATTCTTTTCCTTCTCTCTCTCTCTCCTCAGCTCTCTCTCTCTCTCTCTTCCCATGTGTGTCTCTCCCTCCATCACCTTCTACATCTTTGTGTCTCTGTCTCTATTTCTATCTCTCTATTTCTTATTCTCCACCCCCCCTCCTCTCTCTCTCTCAACTACTTTACACGCCTCTCTTTTTATTTCTTTACCCAATTCTCTCCATTCTCTCTTTCTTTTTTCCTCCCGTCTGTTTCCCTTTGTTTTTCTCCCCGTCTAAGAGTCTCTTATTCTCTCTCGTCGTCACTCTGCCACTTTTAATCTATTTCGTTTCTCTTTCTTGTGCCCCCCCCCACCTCCAACTTTGTCTGTCCATGTCACTCTCTCTCCCTCTCTCTCTCCCTCTCTCTTTCTCTGTATGTACGATTGTATACATCTCTTTTTTCCACATTCTGTCTTTTTCTCCTGTCATTCGGTCTTTCATTCTCTTGCTTTCTTTTTTTTTTTTTTCCTCGTCTTTTTTTTCCTATTTATTCTTTACTTTATCCTCTCTCTCTCTCTCTCTCTCTATATATATATATATATATATATATATATATATATATATATAGAAAACACTCACACTATTGTAATCATGGTGTGTGTGTGTGTGTGTGTGTAAGCGTCCCATTGATTCTCACCTTTGGGATTTTGGGATCAGACCCAGTGAACGCTGTGGGACGTGGTCATGTGACTGCTCCCTGCACTTCCCGCTGAGCCGCTGCTGTATCGTGTTCATTACTCAGGAAAGTTCTGTCTCATTGACCTCCACCATCTGCTCGTATCTCTCACACCATCCAGCTCCAGCGTCTCCACTCCAACACACTGTAACATCACCGCTCTGCCATCGCCCACCGGGGGGATCATTATAGTCCCCCAAAATCACTGTGCATCGGAGAATAATGCTGTTTTTGTTTTTATTTACAGACTCGTGCTTTGTTTTTGTTTTTTTAGCAGAACACAAACGTCTTCGAGAAGGGTGCCGTTAATTTTGCACACGAGGTGTTGTGCACAGGGTTCAGGGTCTTCCCAGTGCGGGGAAAATTCCCAGCGTGTTTTGTGGGGAAGGCCGGCGTCCCAATACTTTTGGCAGCACAACGTGAGAGACGCCCGTTTCATTTTATTCCACCGGTTTCTTTCTTTCACTTCGTAATCGTTTAAATAATGCAAACTGTAAACAACAAACAATCAATAACAACAACAAGGTCCACAAACGAGGTGCAAGTACAGCGTGATTTGTATTATATTATATATTTTATAACGTGGGAAAGTTCGATACTAAAAACATTCACGACTGCTTGTAGAATCTGAAACCCTCTAGCAGCGTCCGGTATCATCATATTTAAGCTCTTTGATTGGACGGTCAGAGATACATTAATCACAGCTGCACTATATCTATTTACTTTTGTCTTTTCTTTAAAGAACAAAATCACTAAATGTGCCTCAATTTCAATTCGTAACTACAGGGAGAGTGAAGGGATGTGATGGGATGGGATGTGATGTGATGAGGTGTGATGGTATGTGATGTGATGGGATGTGATGGGATGTGATGATATATGAAATGATGGGATAGGATGGGTTGTGATGGGATGGGAAGTGGTGGGATGGGATGTGATGATGGTATGTCCAAATGATTGGATGTGAAATGATGTGATGTGATGTGATGGGATGGGATGGGAGGCTGGGCATGCCCTGCCTGATGGGATGGGCTGGGCCTTGGGCTGTGCTGTGCTCGGCCTGTGCCCTGCTGGGCTGGGCTGGCCTGGGCTTCCTGCTGGCTCTGCCCTCTGGGCTGTGCCCTGCTGGCTGTCCCTGCTGGCTGTGCTGGGCTGGGCCCTGCTGTGCTGTCCGGCTCTGGTGCTGTGCTGTGCCCTGCCTGCTGCTGGCTGGGCTGGGCTGGAGCTCTCCCTGCTGGGCTCGGTGTGCTGTGCTTGTCTGGCCCTGCTGGGCTGGGCTGGCTGGGCTCTGCCCTGCTGGGCTGTGCCCTGCTGGGCTGGGTCTTGTTGTGTTATGCCCTGCTTATTCCTGTCCCTGGCTGGGATCCTGGGCTGGGCTGTGCTGGGCCTGGCTGTTCGGGCTGTGCCCTGCTCTGCCCTGCTGGCTCTGCCCTGCTGGGCTCCTGCCTGTGGCCTGGGATGGGTGCTGGCTGGGCTGTGCCCTGGGCTGGGATGGGATGGGGAAATGGGCTGGCTGCTCTGCCCTGCTGGGCGGTCCCTGCTGGGCTGGGCTGGGCTGCTGGGCGCTGCTGTGGCTATCTCTGGGCTGGCTGGGCTATGCCTGCTGGGCTGATGCCTGCATGGGCTCACTCTTCGTGCTGGGCTGTGCCCTGCTGGGCTGGGCTGGCTGCTTGCCTGCTGGGCTCTGCCCTGCTGGCTGGCTGCCTGTGCTGGCTGGGCCCTGCCTGGGGCTGGAACTGGGTCTCCCTGGGATGTGCCCTAGTGCGTGGGCTGTGTGCTTGCTGGGCTGTGTGCTGGGCGTAGGCGGTCCTGTATGCCCTGCTGGGCTGGGCTCGGCTTGCTGGGCTGGCTGTGATTCCTGGCTGGGCTGGGCTGGGCTATGCCCTGCTGGGCTGGATGGGCTCGTGCTGCTGGGCTGTGCCCTGCTGGGCTGCTGGGCTGGCTGTCTCTGTGATGGGCTGTGCCCTGATGGCTGTCTTGATATGTCCCCTGATGCTGTGCTAGGATGTGCTGGGATGGATGGCCATGGGATATGATGATGTGTGTGAGGGGATGCTGGGGCCTGATGGGATGCGATGTGATGGGATGTGATGGGATGAATTCACTAACCATGTAAAGCTGTTTTGTTTCTTATTGGTCGTCGCACCGGGAGCACAGAAATCAACCCTTAAGGTGCACAAATAATAAACAATAATGACCATTTTCCACCCTTCAGTCCAACGCAGCAGGAATGGTGTGTGTGTGTGTGTGTGTGTGTGTGTGTGTGGTGTGTGTGTGTGTGTGGAATTAGTTGCTGCTGAGGCTAAATGTATTATTTATGAATGCTCCATATTTCTGAAGTCTTTGTGGCTTTTCTTTTCCAAGCGGAGCAGATGATGTGCGATGGCCTGGCACTTCTTCATCATTATCACTTGTGAACTCCATCTGTGTTTA
Organism: Kryptopterus vitreolus; assembly: GCA_030449085.1. Classification (NCBI taxonomy): domain Eukaryota; kingdom Metazoa; phylum Chordata; class Actinopteri; order Siluriformes; family Siluridae; genus Kryptopterus; species Kryptopterus vitreolus. The sequence goes on from JACRUU010000021.1 coordinate 1,060,977, forward strand.
AATAACTGGCGTTCTGAGCCCTCCTAAAAACGTGTCGTTGTTTTATTCTATAAAAGTGTGTGTGTGTGTGTGTGTGTGTGTGTGTGTGTGTGTGTGTGGGCTCTCCTTTCCGTTTTTTTGGGGTTTTTTTTTTTTTTTTTGTCCCTCTCTTCCCACTCCTGCTGATTTCCCCTGTTGATTAAGTCTATCGGTCAGTTCGAGTATACTTGCCTCGGAGACTCCTTGGGGCTTTTTCTCCTAATTGGCCCTCACTCGCTTCAGTTCCACCCTGAAAATACCTCCTAATTACCTCCCCGTCAGCTTCGGCCCTGCGTCGACACGCCGCACCGCCTCACTAGGGCTCTCCTAAAAAAAACAGTCAATGTGTAGTGTACACTTTACCCTAGGGCACTACTTTTTAAACTGCTACTGACCAGAGGATTTCCCCTTTACAAAGAAAACTGATAAATAAATAAATACATAAACAAATATATATATAGATGGAGAGAGAGAGAGAGAGAGAGAGAAGGATAGAGAGAGAGAGAGAGAGATATAAGGATAGAGCAGATAGAGCGAAGAGAGATTCAAGTAGATAGAGAGAGAGAGAGAGATTTAGAGGAGATAAGAGAATAGATAGAGAGAGAGAGGAGAGAGGGATACCCTCGGTATATATAGATTTCTGCCCTCAACTGTTGCCAGGACTAAAGGAATCTGCCTCGAGGCCTTCACATTCACCTGCAGCAGAAAGTACATGTTGCTTGTAGAATCTGAAACCCTCTAGCAGCGTCCGGTATCATCATATTCAAGCACTTTGATTGGACGGTCAGAGATACATTAATCACAGCTGCGCTATATCTATTTACTTTTGTCTTTTCTTTAAAGAACAAAATCATGCGTCGAGTGATGTGATGTGATGGGATGTGAAATGATGGGATAGGATGTGATATGACAGAATGTGATGGGATGGGATAGGATGTGATGGCATAATTTGTGATAGGATGTGATGTGATAGGATGTGATGCGATTGGATAGGATGTGAAGGGATAGGATGTGATAGGATGATGTGATGATGATGTGATTGATGGATGTGATGGATGTGATGGATGTGATGGGATGGGATGGATATGATGTGATGGGATATGATGTGATGGGATAGGATGTGGTGGGATAGGATGTGATGTGATATGATGTGATGGGATAGGATATGATGTGATGGGATAGGATGTGATGGGATAGGATATGATCTGATAGGATGTGATGTGATAGGATGTGATGGGGGCTAGGAGTGCTGGGATGTCGTGGCTGGATTGGGATATGATGTGTGGATGGGATAGGGCTCTGTGATTCTGTGATGGATAGGATATGATGTGATGGATGTGATGGGATATGATGTGATGGGATGTGATGTGGTGGGATGTGATGGGATAGGATATGATGTGATGGCATGTGATGGGATGTGATGGGATCCCTGATGGATGGGAATTCTGTGCTGGTGCTGTCTTGCTGGGATAGGATAGGGATATGAGTGCTGTGTTCTGGGTGTCTCTGCTTGTTGGGATTGGGTGGGCTGGTCTATGGGCTGTGGGTCTTGCCTGGGCTTGCTGTGATGGGGTGTCCCGCTTTTTTGCGCCCTTCCCTGTTCACCCGTTCCCTCGTGTTGGCCCCCTCCCATCTCATTTCTCTTATTTATTTCGTTTTTCTCCTTGTTTTCGGCGCTCTTTCCTTCTTGCCTGTAAGTTTGGCGAACGTTTGGCAGAATGAACGCAGGGCGGCGTTTCTGCATCTCCGATCAAATCCTTCACCTTTTCCCATTACGTGCACTAGAAAGTGATTAAGTGGTTTGCACACGGCCTGCCCCACATCCCTTTCTCCCCGCGTGGATGGAAAGCTGCAGCTTAATAAATGTGCATGAAATGTAAAGCGTGACTTATTTTTAGTTCTCCTTTTTTTTCCCCCATGATGTGATAAATTCACGCTCGATGCCAAAGCGGCGTCCAAGAACCCGAGCGAAAATGAGGACATGGTGGGGAAAAAAGGCCGGCTTTATATTACAGTGTCGTTCCTGCAGAGACACAGAAAGTGCAGGATTACAGTATAAGTCCAGAGCGCTGAGGAACAGGATGATGGAGAGAGAGAGAGAGAGGTGGAGGGATGAAAGCAAATACGAGTTAATTAATCAGAATGAACAGTTGGACAGGAGAGATATAAAGCGGCGTGTGTGTGTGGTGTGTGTGTGTGTGTGTGTGTGTGTGTGTGGTTTTTCGTGTGTTTTTTCCCAGCAGGAAGGTTCATGCGGGATGTGATGGAGGATTGAGGTGTGCATCAGGACCTTCATTCCAAAAGGCAGAAGCTTTCAGGCCAAATAACGCAAATTGAGGACATTAGCGCGAGGACACGGAGTTCATTCATGGATTCAGTGATTCATTCATCTTTTCTAATCCTGCCTGATCAGAGACACCGAGCGTGAATAATACAACCTTATGTAAGCCATTAATAGGACGCGTGTGTGTGTGTGTCGGGGAGTCTTCTGGTGCTTAGCACGCTCCATTATTAGCGTTTTAACACTTACAGAAAGGCAATCAAATATATTTGAGAAAATATTGCAATAAGGTAGAACTAAACTAGACATGTTATATTTCCTGTATAAAATGTGAGTGATGTTGCCGATGCCAAGCGCAGTTCCGGGCGCGACCCCACCCCCAACCACCTTACAGCCTGGTAGGTTTAATATTTAGCGCCGACTTCCAAATATGAGCTCGTTCCGAGAGACGAGTGTTTAGACATTTTTTCAAAAGGGGGCGGGGCCAGTGACACACATTACATCATCAAATTATCCAGCGTCCGACTCGCGTCAATGTGCCGAGCGTTTAGACATGTCACATGACCCTGTCTCCGAGTTTCGCAGATTTTTGACGTTTGCGCTGTGACGTCATGATCACGACCGACTCCACCTCAATTACGAGTGGATATGTCACATGTGCATGTCGGGCGAACACGGGGCCGAACAGAAGAGCGTCAAATTTCCCCATTCATTCTCTATGGGGCCGGAATGTCGCGGATTTCCCCGAAATTCCGAACGTGTGTGGGATTCGGGAGGTATATGATGGTGATCCACTCCGGATCCTCCTACGAGTGGATTTGCCATATGTGCATGTCGGACGCTCACAGGCCCGAACTGTGAGGTACAAAATCTCAACCCCATTCATTTTCTATGGGAAAAAATTCCCGCTTTTTGGCCCCGGGTTCGGAATTCCGCACGGCGATTCCTTATAAAAGTAACAGCACGCCTCACACCATCGGGACGCACGATATGAGGTCGTGACGATCGGGTAAAAACTGCAGGACGAGTTACGCACCGAAAATGTGAGCGAAGGGAGAGAGAGATTCTAATAGTGACGCTTTTGCACACGGCACTAATAAATGAAAAGGAGTGTGTGTGGGTGGAGGAACTGTTTTGCATCAATAATCACACCCGAATCCAATCAACAACATCAAAACACGCTTCTGTTTGAAGCCACGTATATTTAACTAATATTATTTTCAACTATTTTGCTAAAAAAAAAATAACAATAATAAATAAAATAATGATATTTGTGACGATATATTTCTATTTACGCACAACGAGACGGAATGAACATGGCATGAAGCGTGACCTATTTAGTGCAACAACAACAATAAAAACACCCTACACACTTATTTTCCCACATAAAAACTAGACTGTCTCTTTATTACAGTGTGTTATTTATGTCTTAATTATGGTTTAATGTGTGCCATGCCCCACTACAGCTTTTCATTTATTTATTTATTATTTATGTTTACTTATTTATTCTTTCTTTATTTTGTCCAACGTATAAATCTAGAAAAAAAAAACCCTGTTCCTCTTTGCATCTTACATCGTAGTTTTACAAAATCACACAGCGGCGTGGAAAACGAAAAAACGCCCGAAAACCTGCCCAAAAATTCAACAAATAAAAAAGTTATTCACAAAAGTTATTATTAAACACACACACACACACACACACACACACCAACAACACACACACACACAAACTACATTCAGAGCTTTTTCACTTTTATTTTCATCTGCTATCAGTTCCTCATAATAACAATATATACAGTATATATGTGATTTATATTATTATTATTATTATTATTATTTATTATTATTATTCATTCATTCGTCTTCTAGCGCTTTATCCAATCTTCCCTCTGGGTCACGGGGAGTCTGTGTCTATCTCAGGGTCTATGGCCAACCCATCGCGGACACACACACACACACACACACACACACATTAACACACTAGGACAATTTTTACAATCAACCTACCGTGCATGTTTTTGGACCGGGGGAGGAAACCGGAGAACCCGGAGAAAAACCCCCTGAGACACGGGGAAGAACATGCACAAACTCCACCACACATGACCGAGACGGGAATCGAACCCGGACCCCTGGCAGGTGTGAGGCGAACGTGCTAAACACTAAACCACCGTACCCCCATATATATATATAAGTCCATTCTTATGAGCTGGCTGTGTGTGATCTGTGTGTGATCTCTGTGTGATCTGTGTGTGATCTGTGTGATATTTGTGTGATCTGTGTGATCTGTGTGTGATCTGTGTGATCTGTGTGTGATCTGTGTGATCTGTGTGATCTGTGTGATCTCTGTGTGATCTGTGTATGATATGTGTGTGGATGTTGTGTGATCTGTGTGTGATCTGTGTATGATATGTGTGTGATCTGTGTGATCTGTGTGATCTGTGTGTGATCTGTGTGATCTGTGTGATGATCTGTGTGTGATCTGTGTGATCTGTGTGTGATCTGTGTGATCTGTGTGATCTGTGTGATCTGTGTGATCTGTGTGTGATCTGTGTGATATTTGTGTGATCTGTGTGTGATCTGTGTGATCTGTGTGTGATCTGTGTGATCTGTGTGATTTGTGTGTGTGATCTCTGTGTGATCTGTGTATCTGATATGTGTGTGGATGTTGTGTGATCTGTGTGTGATATGTGTGTGATCTGTGTGTGTGTGATCTGTGTGATCTGTGTGTGTGTGATCTGTGTGTGATCTGTGTGTGATCTGTGTGTGATCTGTGTGATCTGTGTGTGATCTGTGTGTGATATTTGTGTGATCTCTGTGTGATCTGTGTGTGATATGTGTGTGGATGTTGTGTGATCTGTGTGTGATCTGTGTGATCTCTGTGTGATCTGTGTGATGTGTATCTGTGTGTGATCTGTGTGATCTGTGTGTGATCTTTGTGTGATGTGTGATCTTTGTGTGTGTGTGATCTGTGTGTGATCTGTGTGATCTGTGTGATCTGTGTGTGATATTTGTGTGATCTTTGTGTGATCTCTCTCACATTTGTGTGATCTGTGTGTGATCTTTGTGTAATCTGTGTGTGATCTTTGTGTGATCTTTGTGTGATCTCTGTGTGATTTGTGTGATCTTGTGTGTGATCTGTGTGATCTGTGTGTGATCTGTGTGTGATCTGTGTGATCTACATTTGTGTGATTCTGTGTGTGATCTGTGTGTTCTGTGTGATTTGTGTGATCTTGTGTGATATTTTAGTCAGAGATGAAATGCCGTCCATGTTTACTGCAGCATCACCTCTGGAGTTCTATGCTTAATACGTCCAGCAAAGGTCCGGTGGGTCCAATACCAGTCTCTCAAAGGATGATGTCATGACCACAGGCATCAACACAAGGGTGGGAATTTATTTAACCCCCCCCCCTGTAGCCACGCCCCTTTCCTCATTTATATTCGCAAGACTTCCCTCCATCATCCCATCATTCATCTATCATTCTTATCAGATCAGGTTTTACCCACGGAACATGACTCCAGACAGCATGTGAAGTGTCTGTGTGTGTGAGTGTGTGTGTGTGAGTGTGTGTGTGTGTGTGTTTAAATGTACATAGTGGCAGTTCAGCAGCACAACAATCAGTCACAGATCTGCATGCAGCAAAGCTCAGCTGCTGTGTGCCACAGTGTGTGTGTGTGTGTGTGTGTGTGTTGTGTGTGTGTGTGTGTGTGTGTGTGTGTGTGTGTGTGTGGTGTAAACTAATAAAGCTGGCTGAGGGAAGAAACATCTCAGAGACACACTGCTTTTTCTCCAAACTCCACTTTACTTCAATCACTACATCACTCACACGCCAACACACTGCTATCACCCTGTCTGTCTCTCTGTCTGTTTGTCTGTCTCTCACACGCTCTCTGTCTGTCTCACTCTCTATCTCTGTCTGTCTCTCACATGCTCTCTTGTCTGTCTCTCACTCACTCTCTCTGTCTGTCTCTCACACTCTCCATGTCTGTCTCTGTCTGTCTCTCACACACTCTCTGTCTGTCTCACTCTCTATCTCTGTCTGTCTCTCACACTCTCCATGTCTGTCTCTGTCTGTCTCTCACATGCTCTCTGTCTGTCTCTCACTCTCTCTCTCTCTGTCTGTCTGTCTCTGTCTCTCTCTCTGTAACCCTAGAGATGGAGAGAGATGTAGAGAGATAGAGAGAGGAGATGAGGAGAGAGATGTAGAGAGAGAGAGAGAGATGTAGAGAGAGAGAGAGGGATAGAGAGAGAGCGAGAGAGAGAGAGGGCGAGGGAGAGAGAGATGTCGGAGAGAATGAGAGAGGAGAGGAGGGGGAGGAGGGGGTCAATTGAGAGGGGAGAAGGGCCAGAGGAGGAGGAGGAGGAGGAGGAGGAGGGGAGGACCAGGAAGGATGAGAGGAGGTGGGGGGAGGAGGGGTGCGGCAGAGGAGGAGGAGGAGGAGGAGGGGGGCAGAGGAGGCGGGAGAGGAGGAGGGGGAAGGGGGGCCGAGGAGGGGGAGGAGACGAGGAGTAGGGGGAGGAGGGGGGAGGGGCGGGAGGAGGAGAGGGGGCGGATCTAACACCCAATTAGAAACAAAATTATGTGTGAGAGGAATGAAAGTAAATAGCAACATTGTTTGCATACAACATGGACACAGAGAGAGAGAGATAGAGACACAAGTAGATAGACAGAGAGAAGAGACAATCGAGACAGACAGAGAACAGAGAGTGCAGAGATGAGAGAGAGAGACAAGACAGACAGAAAGAGGAAGAGATAGACAGATAGAGAGAGAGACAGAGAGAGACAGAGAGTGAGAGAGAGAGAGATGAGAGACAAGAGAGAGAGAGAGAGAGATGAGAGAGAGAGAGAGGAGAGAGAGAGAGAGAGACAGAGGGAGAGAGAGAGAGAGAGACAACAGAGAGAGAGAGACAGAGTGAGAGAGAGACAGAGAGAGGAGAGAGAGGAGAGAGAGAGACACAGAGAGAGAAGAAAAGAAAGCAGAGAGAGAGAGACAGAGAGAGAGAGAGACAGAGAGAGAGAGGGAGAGACAAGAGAGGCGAGAGAGAGAGACAGAGAGAGACCGAGACAGAGAGAGATGACACAGAGAAGAGAAAGACGAGAGAGAGACAGATAGAGAGATACAGAGAGAGACATAGCAGAGAGAGAGACACAGAGAGACAGATAGAGAGAGACACAGAGAGAGAGACAAGAGAGAGACAGAGAGAGAGAGAGAGAGAGTGGGAGAGAGAGGAGAGAGAGAAGACACAGAGAGAGAGAGACAGATAGAGAGAGACAGAGAGAGAAACAGAAAGAGACAGAGAGACAGACAGAACTTTAGATAACATAGAGACAGGTAAATCAGACATTATTAGACAGTAAGACAGAGAGACTCTGGTGTGTGTTTTGTGTGATGGTGAGTGCCGTGTGTGTGTGTGTGTGTGGGTGAGTGTGTGGGTGTTGTGTGTGTGTGAGTGATTGTGAGTGGTGGAGTGTGGTGGGTGGTGTGGGTGGTGTGGTTGGTGTGTGTGTGTGTGTGTGTGTGTGTGTGTGTGATGTTGTGGTGTGTGTGTGTGTGTGTGTGTGAAGTGAGTGAGTGAGTGTGGTGTTGGGTGAGTGATAAGTGATCTGTGTGAGTATTGGTGTGTGTGTGTGTGTGTGTGTGTGTGTGTGTGAGTGTATAGGTGATTATGTGTGTGTGTGTGTGTGTGTGGGTGGTGTGTGTGTGTGTGTGTGTGTGTTTTGTGTTTGTGTATGTGTGTGTGTGTGAGTGAGTGAGTGTGTGTGTGTGGTGTGTGTGTGTGTGTTTTTGTGTGTGTATGTATGTGTGTGTGTTGTGTGTGTGTGTGTGGTGTGTGTGTGTTTGTGTGACGGAGTGAGTGTGTGTGTGGTGTGTTGTGTGGTGTGAGGTGGTGTGGTTTGGTGTGTTGTGATGTGGTGTGGTGTGTGTGTGTGTGTGTGTGTGAGTGTGTTGTTAGTGTGTGTGTAGTATGTGTGTGGTGTGTGTGTTGTGTGGTGATGTAGGTGTGTGTGTGTGTGTGTGTGTGTGGGTGTGAGTTGACTAGGGTGTGTGAGTATGTGTGGTGTGGTGGTTGTGTGTGTGTGTGTGTGTTGTTGTGTGTTTTTGTGATGTAGTGAGTGTGTGAGTATGTATGGGTGTGTGGAGTATGTATGTGTGTGTGTGTGTGAGTGTGTGGTGTGTTGTGATGATAAGTGAGTGTGTGATTATGTATGTGTGTGTGTGTGTGTGTGTGGGTGTGTGTGTGTGTGTGTGTGTGACCTGGCCAAAGCTACGAGAAAACCAATTAAAAAGGTCACTGAACGCTACCTGTGATAAATTAACACGTGCTTTAATAATGGACCTCCTGCAGCACGACACACACACACACACACACACACACACACACACACACACACACACACACACACACACACACACACACACACACACATACACACACACGTACACGCACACACAGACACACGCGGGAGTGCGCGAGACATCTTATTGAAGGAACACGTCGTGCACGCGCAATTAACTTTCTGTTCGGTCCATCCCGAGCCCACATCACATCAACATCAATACCCCCCCTCTCTCCTCTCTCTCTCTCTCTCTCTCTCTCTCTCTCTCTCTTCCCTCCGCCCATCGCGGAGTCGCGCACGTGCACGCGCGTCATCACTCCGGTGCACGACTGGAGATGCGTGTGTCGTGCGCGCGGACGCTCGGCTGTGGGTATCCGTGCGCGGGCAGCAGAGATCTGCGTGGAGGAGTGTAAAGAAAGGAAAGGAAAAGAAAAGAGGGAGTGGGGGAAAAAAGAGAAGAATGTATCCATTTGAATCCATGCTAAAAGAGGAGAGGAAATCTGCTGGAGCGCGTGCGCGGGAGGAACGGTGCGTGTGCGGATCTGCGTAATCGTAGAGAAGAAGAAAAAAAGGAATAAATAGCGAGAAAAGGAAAGAAAAGGAAAAGAAAAAGGCAGGAAGGAGAATCGGATCGGAGGCAGTGGAGGCGCGTGCACGAGCCGCAGACGAGAGCCGGCGGACAGCGCGACGGCGCGCGACGGGATGACGGGCGGCGGAGAGCGGAGGGCGACGGCGCGCGCGTGTTCCGACGCGTTTCTGCGCAGTTCCTCCCGCGTGCCCATCGCGTGCACCGAGTTCGTCCTGCTGTAGAGGATCCGGTCCGCGGTCTCGCGCTGCACACCGAGGGGGGGGAGGGGGGGATTTATTACACATCAAGATTATTAATATAACCAATATCATTATTCTTATAGGATTTGGCTTCTCCTAAAAATCCTACACACACACACACACACCACACAACACACACACACACACACACACCACACACACACAGATGTCTCGTCTCGGAATCTCTGGGTCGCTTTATTCCCTCCTCCACACACAGAAGGATGGAGTAAAGATTGTGGATTAAGGATTGTGTTGTTTTTTTTTTTTTTTTGGCTTTTTCATAAATATTGAAGGAATTCATCCCTCCATCCCTCCATCCCTCCATCATCCCTCCGTATCTCCGGCACGAGTTCCTAAGTGGAGAGGTGGAGATCCTGCGCGCGTTTCTGCGTCTCTCTCTGCGGTGGAGGAAGAGAGAGAGAGAGAGAGAGAGAGAGAGAGAGAGAGAGAGAGAGAGAACTCCGGCGGATTTGCGTGTTTTTTTTTCTCTTCCTGATCCACGCTTGTGTTTGGAAAATAATTACTACTGAAATCAACATCAGGAGGAAGCAGGAAGAAGAAAAGGAGGAGGAGGAGGAAAGGGTAAAATAAAGAAATAAATAAAAGGGGAGGAGGACGAAGAGGAGGTAAAGACGCGGAACTCCAGCGGCGCAGACCGGCCTGAAGAGGTGAGTCGCGTTCCTTCTGTCTACAGCATCATCTGTACCGCTTGAAGGGGTGCCAATAGTTTTGGAGCTGCCGAACTAAGCAGCTACGGCTCGGCGGGTGCCAATAGTTGTGCGCCTTGCTTTTGGAAGGGTGCCAAGATTTGTGAGCTATGCTACACTGTGAAGGGTGTCGATATTAGTGGGATCTATCCGCCTATCTATTGCATGGTGAGAATGATTTTCTTTCTCACACCACACACACACACACACACACACACACACACACACACACACACACACACACACAAACATCAGTAAATCAGGTTAGGAGCAGCAGAATGGCTGTTCATGCTCTGCTGAGGTTGATTACTCCATCAGGACGGCGTGTCTCGCGGGTGGTGCTCTGCTCCACAACACACTCTGACCTTGGAAATGCGATGGCGAGAGCGCGGCGTGTCTCCGTCTCCTCCGTCACACCTCTGGAATGTGAGCGGGAGAGAAAATGGCGTGGTGGAGGCGAGCGGAGGAGAGGAAGCCGCTCGGGGTTCTGTTGCTTTTATACCTCACTTCAGCTTCCTGTAGAGAAACGTGGAGTCTGTGCGTTCGGCAGCTGGAGCGATACGATGTTAGTATCGATATCGTGATGTTTTAGGCCACACACGCTGCACGTTACGCCATAGCTTTCGTTTTCTTTATATATCATTATAACCTCATGTAATTTTATTTTTTATTATTAAAAAAGTTTGTCAAACAATTCTTACAAAAAAATGTGATATAAATTATTATTATTATTATTATTATTATTATTATTATTATTATTATATTATCATATTAGGACAGACAATTGTGTTTAGACATTAATTAGACTAAAAAATAAAAAAATAAAAAATAAACAATTATGTTTTGATATTCTATACTCTCAAAAAGCGTACAAGCCCCGCCTCCAGGGGAAGGGGGGGCGGGACGTGTGTGTTGGGGGGCGTGTCCCAATCTACTCTAGCAGCTCATTAATTGCTCATGGATATGTTTCTATGAAGAAATAACGAGTCCAGACAGAAAGTGGGCGGAGTCTATGTCTGGGATCAAGTTTGGTGTTCTTAGCTAGCTCGCTAAGCTACGCTTGGGTTTCTTCTTACTGAGCAGTTTGCATGATGGAAATAAGAAATAGTTGCGAGCGCATGGACTTCCTGTTTCAAAAGGAAACGCATGGAGACAAATCAGAGCGCTTGCTCGTTCCTTGGAACCAATGGAAAAGGTGCGCCTGAGCGAGAAGGGCGCCTTTATTTCCGCACGTTGTTTGTTGTGGCGTGGTGAACGGCGCTCTCGTGGGAGAGACGCGTCGCAGCATTGATCCTGCTGCCGTACAGATTTAACCACGAGCGAGTAAATTCCCAGCAGACTTCTCCTGCACCCACGTCCATATCGTCAGGTTCGGTGTGTGTGTGTGTGTGTGTGTGTGTGTGTGTGTGTGTGTGTGTGTGTGTGTGGCGTTCGCGTCACGTTAGCGGCGGACAGATGGCGTGCGCCGATTATCCGCGTCGGCTGCATTAAGACAGTTTTACACGGCACGCTTTTCAGCAGGACGTCGCCATCGCGCGCAAAACAAAATCCACCAATAGGAAGAAGACGGGATTACAGGGCGGCGAAGGATACGCTAGCGGAGGCGATGTTACACTCCGCTCGGACGCTCACGCGCCTGCTCTCAGAGGAACCCTGGAACATGCGTTAATGCAGATCCTCACGCAAACCCAGGAGCGATCACCAATACGCCCAGGCATCGGATTACAGTCTTTATTCTGTTATCAGTGTCGTGCGGAGGGCAGAAGTGCAACACGATGCTTCCACCACCGTGCTTCAACTCTCAATTTAATCACTCTCACTTTGCTTAAACACTTATACACGATTGATATAGGCTCATTCCCGTTCACTGCCAAACGAGTGAATAATGAATGTGAGGTGGTGTAGCCCAGTGGTTTAAGCCAGTGGTTTAAGGTGTTGGACTCTGGACCGGAAGATCACGGGTTCAAACCCCACCACCATCAAGATGCCATTAGTGGGCCCTTGAGCAAGGCCCTTAACCCTCAATTGCTCAGTTGTAAGTCGCTCTGGATAAGGGCGTCTGCCAAATGCTGCAAATGTAAATGTAATGAATGTATTTTTATAGAGCCGTGAAGATTTTTGAGGTGCTGACGGGGGGTGTGTGTGTGTGTGGCGGGGTGGTGTGTGGTGTGTGTGTGTGTGTGGGGGGGGGGGGTAAAAACTTATGTACGTTTCTGTCTGATTTTTAAGTCAGTGAGCTATAATAAAGCACCGGTGCTGAACAGTATTGGTATCGACTGCGTTTTGCATTACCTCATGCATTACTGTCGGCTTTGCTCTGCGCACTATCGATTCTTTTTCCCTTCCCCGTGGTTGTGAGCGCAGTACGCGGTGAGATCATCGCGGCCGCGTGTCATCGCCACGTGTCGGATTACAGGTCATCCCCTCCCAGCTTATTATTAAATAATAATAATAATAATAATAATAATAATAACATTTATTAATTCTTTTTATGATTGTTATTATCTTTTATCTTATTTTATTTATTATATAGTCATCATTATTATTATTATTATTATTATTAGTTATTCTTTTAAATTTTGTTATTATTATTATTATTATTAATTATAATCATCATCATCATCATCATCATTTTTATTTATTCTTTTACATCTTATTATTATTATTAGTAGTAGTATTAGTAGTAGTAGTAGTATCATCATTAACATCATTATTATTTTATTTTTTTTATTTTATATTATTATTATTATTATTATTATTATTATTATTATTATTATTATTACTCCTATATTAGAAGTAGTAGTATTTTTTTTATTATTATGTTTATTACATGATCAATATTATTATATTATTCTCATCATCATCACTTTTAGTATTTTATTATTATTATTATTATTATTATTATTATTTTAAAATATTATTATTACTATCATTTTATTGTTATTACCATGATCGTTTTTAGTATTATTATTATTTAACATTTTTATTAAGCTATTTTGTTTGAAATATTTCTATAATTGTATTATTATTATTATCGTGGTCATTTTTAGTATTATTACATTTTTTACATTTTGTTATTATTATTTTGAATCTTATTATTACTATCATTTTTTGTTATTTTGTTATTTTCTTGTATAATTTTGTTGTTATTGTTATTATTATTGTGTTATTGTTATTATTATTATTATTGCATGAACGTTAGTACATGAGTGGGATGTGAGTGAAAGGATCTTCTCCTGTGGGATGAATGTGAACGCTGAGTGAACCCGAGGGTCGCGGGTGTGGAAGGAGACGTTCAGAAAGACAC
>JACRUU010000021.1:1079455-1089455 GCA_030449085.1 Kryptopterus vitreolus
CATCACCTCCTCCATCACAGTGTCTCCATCACAGTCTCCATCACAGTCTCCATCACCTCCTCCATCACAGTCTCCATCACTTCCTCCATCACCTCCTCCATCACAGTCTCCATCACAGTCTCCATCACCTCCTCCCTCCTCCATCACAGTGTCTCCAGTCTCCATCACCTCCTCCATCACAGTCTCCATCACCTCCTCCGTCATCTCTCCATCACCTCCTCCATCACAGTCTCCATCATCTCCATCATAGTCTCCATCACTTTTTCTTCTGACTCCATTCCATGAATAATCCCATAGTATGGAGCTATGGAGCTCGTCGTCAGGTGATCAGATCTGCAGTGGTGATTTAGGCGTGAGATCTCGTGTCTGCTTGTGTTCTGAAATGAGAAAGATGATGGAGATCTGCAGTGCTGATGTTCAGCGAGTGAGTGGAGGTGAAACCGCATCGTGATCCTTCACACGCTAAACTGGGTTTCAGCTCCCACCACTGACTCCGCCCCTCACCTGCACCATCTTTACACCTTTTACACGTATCAACGTCACGTTACACTGCTATGACACAGCACTGACTCCGCCCCTCACCTGCACCATCTTTACACCTTTTACACGTATCAACGTCACGTTACGCTGCTATGACACAGCACTGACTCCGCCCCTCACCTGCACCATCTTTACACCTTTACACGTACACGTATCACGTTACGTCACGTTACTGCTATGACACAGCACTGACTCCGCCCCTCACCTGCACCATCTTTACACCTTTTACACGTATCAACGTCACGTTACGCTGCTATGACACAGCACTGACTCCGCCCCTCACCTGCACCATCTTTACACCTTTTACACGTATCAACGTCACGTTACACTGCTATGACACAGCACTGACTCCGCCCCTCACCTGCACCATCTTTACACCTTTTACACGTATCAACGTCACGTTACACTGCTATGACACAGCACTGACTCCGCCCCTCACCTGCACCATCTTTACACCTTTTACACGTATCAACGTCACGTTACACTGCTATGACACAGCACTGACTCCGCCCCTCACCTGCACCATCTTTACACCTTTTACACGTATCAACGTCACGTTACGACTGCTATGACACCGCTGACACTGACTCCGCCCCTCACCTGCACCATCTTTACACCTTTTACACGTATCAACGTCACGTTACACGCACTGACACAGCTCACCTGCCCCTCACCTGCACCATCTTTACACCTTTTACACGTATAATAACGTCACGTTGCATACACAGCACTATCCCACTGTAGGCACCTTTTAGCACGTGAGAGAGAGAGAGCCCCTCACCTGACCATCTTTACACCTTTTACACGAGAGAGTTGAGAGGACCGCATGACTCCGCCCCTCACATACACACGCTTTACACGTGAGCTCGGTATAATAACGTCACGTTGCGTATATCCCACTGAGAGAGTGAGAGAGAGAGAGAGAGGGAATAAATAGAGGAGTGTAGTGCTGTGATATGACAGGACAGAGAGGTTTACAGAAGCTTTCACGCCTGTCAGAAGTGTCATTGGTGGGAAAATCAGCGTGAAGAGGAAGAAGAAAAACCAACACAGAGTTTATCCTCACACGGGCCTGTTCCTCACGGCAAGGTAGAGAACGAGGGAATGAGAGAGAGAGAGAGAGAGAGAGAGAGAGAGAGAGAGAGAGAGAGAAGAAAGTAAGGAGAAAGAAAAATGGAGAGATAAATGAGAGTGATGGAGGAGTCATATTAGATACAGATGGGAGAGAGAGAGAGAGAGAGAGAGACGAAGATGGAGTGAAAACACGAGAAAAGAGAGAAAATAGAGAAAGATAAAAATAGAAGAATGAATAACACAACAGCTGGCAGGAAAAAAGGGGAGAGAGACACGAAGGCACTCGTCGTCATCTCATCCTTTCATCTCCTCATCCTCTCATCCTTTCATCTCCTCATCCTCTCATCATCTCTTCACCTCCTCATCCTCTCATCATCCTTTCATCCTCTTCTCATCCTCTTCTCATCCTTTCACCCTCTCCTCATCATCTCCTCTCATCCTCTCATTATTATATGAAAGTATTAAGGCATCTGTAAAGTCTTAGCGACGTTAACGATGTTAGCAACTTTAGCGACGTTAGCATGGTGTTGATGAAGGCAGGAGACACGGCCCTGCTCTTAATAATGTCATCACCGTGTAAATGTTTTGTGGACGCACAGAGACATCTGTCCCGTCGTGTGTGTGTGTGTGTGTGTGTGTGTGTGTGTGTGTGTGTGTGTGTGTGTGTGTGTGTGTGTGTGTGCGTAGTATTGTGAGGTGTGAAAGCTGTGCGTGTGTGAAGCCACCATCTGTCAGTCTGGAAATACTAATTCATAACACTGACCAATACCACGCCAGATCATTATAATACTGACCAATCAGATTCTGTATTCACGCCAGATCATTATAACACTGACCAATACCACACCAGATCATTATAATGACCAATCACGCCAGATCATTATAACACTGACCAATACCACACCAGATCATTATAATACACCAATCCTGTTTCAGATTATATAACTGACAATACCACGCCAGATCATGAATATAACCAATACCACCATCCACGTTTCAGATCATTATAACACTGACCAATCCTGTTTCAGATTATTATAACACTGACCAATACCACGCCAGATTATTATAATACTGACCAACCACACCAGATCATTATAATACTGACCAATCCTGTTTCACATTATTATAATACTGACCTATACCACGCCAGATCATTATAATACTGACCAATCCTGTTTCAGATTATTATAATACTGACCAATACCACGCCAGATCATTATAATACTGACCAATCCTGTTTCAGATTATTATAATACTGACCAATACCACGCCAGATCATTATAATACTGACCAATCCTGTTTAAGATCACTATAACACTGACCAATCCTGTTTCAGATCATTATAACACTGACCAATGCTACGCCAGATCATTATAACACTAACCAATCCTGTTTAAGATCACTATAACACTGACCAATCCTGTTTCAGATCATTATAACACTGAGATCATGATATAACACTGACCAATACCACACCAGATCATTATAACACTGACCAATCCTGACCAATACCACACCAGATAATCAGATCCATTACCACGCCAGATAACACTGACAATACTGAACAATCCTGTTTCAGATCATTATAACACTGACCAATGACCAATACCACACCAGATCATTATAACACTGACCAATCCTGTTTCAGATCATTATAACACTGACCAATCCTGTTTCAGATCATTATAACACTGACCAATACCACACCAGATCATTATAACACTGACCAATCCTACGCCAGATCATTATAACACTAACCAATCCTGTTTCAGATCATTATAACACTGACCAATACCACGCCAGATCATTATAATACTGACGAATCCTGTTTCAGATCATTACCAATCCTGCTTCTGCTAGCTCATCAACATGTCCATGGTAAAAATGTTGTAATGCTAATGTGTTGTATGCTAAGCTAAGCTAGGCGAGTAACAGAACATAGTGTATAATGTGTGTAGTTTAATATGGATTGTGTGTGGATGATGAGTAGCAGGAACGCCGTGATATGCGTGTAACATCCCGCTGGTCGCGTGTAACGTCCCGCTGGTCGCGTGTAACGTCCCGCTGGTCGCGTGTAACGTCCCGCTGTCGCGTGTAACGTCCCGTGTCGCGTGTAACGTCCTGCTGGTCGCGTGTAACGTCCCGCGGTTACGTCCCGTGGTCGTGTGTAACGTTCCGCTGGTGGCGTGTAACGTCCCGCGGTTACAACCACACTGAAGCGTTCTGCTTTTATCAGCACTTTCAGCTCAGCACTTTCCACTTCCATCCTGAAACGCGGATGATATCTGTGAGCGCAGAACAGATGTTTATCCTGTGGAAGGCGTTCGTTATGGACGACGTCTACGGAGAGCTTCCTGAAACGCCACGTCTGCACTTTGTTACGGAGTCGGAAATGTAAAGAAATCCGGCACGTGAAAGGAAACAATACATTTGCTGACTTTGGCGTTTATTGGGTTAAACGAAGCACATCTGGAGGACCTTTTAATCCGGATTAACGAAGTAAAATACACGTCTAACATACGATCGATGAAACGCGTTACGTTCCTTGAAAACCCACAATTTATAGTTTAAACCCGAAATACGCCCCAAAAACACTTTCATTTCCTTTCGATAAATTCCCATTCATAAACGAATGTAAAGATGAAGGTTGTTTACAGTACACACCAAACACACCAAACACACCAAACACACCGTCACATAAATACAGTAACCATTTCATTTTAATACAATATAGTGGAGACACGGTGGTTTAGTGGTTATCACGTTCGCCTCACACCGCCAGGGTCTGGGTTCGATTCCCGTCTCGGCCATGTGTGTGTGGAGTTTGCATGTTGTTCTCCCCGTGTCTCAGGGGGGGGGTTTTTCTCCGGGTTCTCCGGTTTCCTCCCCCGGTCCAAAAACATGCACGGTAGGTTGATTGGCACCTTGGAAAATTGTCCCTAGTGTATGAATGTGTGTGTGTGTGTGTGTGTGTGTGTGTGATGGGTTGCCATTCCATCCAGGGTGTATCCTGCATTAATACCCATAGACGCCTGAGATAGACACAGACTCCCCGTGACCCGAGGGAAGATCGGATAAAGCGATAGAAGATGAATGAATGTTGTAATAATGTAATAAAAATGTATAGAATAAATATTAATCATTTAACATTAATACGTATGAAAAATGAAATATTGCTACAAAAAAAAGACAATTATTAGTTATTATTCGTTAAATCTCCAGTATTTATTCTTCTTATCCAACACAATGAAATCTGCCAGTGATCATCGCTAAAGTGTTTCCTGGTTCCTGAAACCCGGGACGAAAAGCGTATATGATTTAATCCGAGACGCTCGATGTATTCCTGATGTTCGGTGTCAACGAGGATAAAATTAAACCTCGTTTCTCGAGGAGCAAGCTGAGAGGCGCGCCAGTGTTTATTTTTAAAATAAGCAGCCGCGAGGCATGGCAGGAAATCTTCTCTGCGGCCTCCACGTTCTGCGAGAAAGGATCATTTGCTAAATGAGCGTCGGTTTTCTTTTTTTTTTGTTATTCACCCACGTCGGCGAATCCATGCGGCGCGGTGCTAGCAAGTCATGCTAACGAAGTCACGTGACCGATCGGATTGGTGCAGATTAATCAATACTACTACTACTAATAATAATAATAACAATGTTACGCCAAGGGAATTTCCCAACCTTAACGATGTACAATTACAATTACGCAACCCGCTGTTCGTTATCGTTAACCAATTAGCGACGTTCAGTCCTGAATAGCGATCGTCCTGTTACTTCGTTAACGTGGAAGATTTTGGCCGCGTCGGTGAAGACGTCCGGATCCTCCGGAGAAGGTTGTGAAGTGCGAGGGCGATCCGTGTTAAAGGAGCTCCTGGTGGAGGGTGAAACCCGGGGAGTGGGGTGGGGGCGTGTTAGTGAGGCCATGTGGATTGTTCCCGGATGATCACGACTGGAGATATTTTCGAGCTCCTTGCTGATCTTCCAGCGATGTTCCTGCGCTAAAAATACCTCAAACCACGCGTTGCAGCCGCGAGCGCCGTGTTAAATGTCTCTGTAGAAGATCTGCTCGGAATGTTCTAATGTGGAAACCTCAGCGAGTCTCACCGGGTTCCAAACTTCTTGCCATAAACCCCCCCAGCACCGAACCAACACCCCCACACACACACACACCCCACTATCCTTAATTTCACTCTTGTGAATATTAGAATAGATCTGGGAGAAGATCGTGGAATCGGATGGATATCGTTGGCAGTTTGGCTTGAAACGGAAGTGTCTTTGACCGAGCAGTGTCTTGTTGATGGTTAACGCCGTCCACGACGCTGTCGCTGCTTTCTGTAGGAAATCAATCTGTGTTTTTGCCGGTGGAGGAGAATTATCCACATCCTCACACAGGCGGATACGATGCAGAAATCCCACCAGTGGATATTCAGCAAGAACAGGGTTTAACCTTAGATCGGATGAAACAAAAGGAGTATGGGATGAAAGGATTAGTCTGCAAAGGCAATCTAGAAAGCCTGTTAAACCAGACCGAGACACTGAAAGTCCTTGTAGGAGACGTGGCGTCTCACTGGATAAGACCTTGGACTTCTGATTGGAAAGTCACTGAGATCAAATCCCAGCGCCGCCAAAACCGGCACAGCCGTCAAAACCGCCACAGCCCCCAAGCCGCCAAAACCGCCACAGCCCCCAAAACCGCCACAGCCGTCAAAACCGCCACAGCCGCCAAAACCGCCACAGCCCCCAAAACCGCCACAGCCGCCAAAACCGCCACAGCCCCCAAAACCGCCACAGCCGCCAACCGCCAAAACCGCCACCGCCAAAACCGCCACAGCCGCCAAGCCGCCAACCGCCAAAACCGCCACAGCCGCCAAAACCGCCACACCGCCACAGCCGCCAAAAAAACCGCCACAGCCGCCAAAACCGCCACAGCCGCCAAAACCGGCACAGCCGCCAAAACCGCCACAGCCGCCAAAACTGCCACAGCCGGCAAAACCGCCACAGCTGGGACTTTCAGCAATCAGATGTAAAATAAATTATAAAAATTACTTGTTATAAATATAAATATAAATGTATATTGAACTTTTATATTGAATATTCAAACACAGGAACGTCCGAATGAACTCTACTGAGGACTCGTGCAGTCCGAATCAAAACATCTCAAGTGTCCAAAACTGCCCTAAAATAGAAGGAACCATGCAGTAGACGAGGACGTTTCCAGAACTAGACTAGAGCCAAGTTTATTCTTTTAGAGGAGTATCATATTAAACCCGATTTATTGCTTAACCAATTAAAGGGATGTTGTTTTAGACCAGACGTAAGGTTTAACAGAGGGGTATAGTGTTATTATATTAGACCAGACGTAAGGTTTAACAGAGGGGTATAGTGATATTATATTAGACCAGACGTAAGGTTTAACAGAGGGGTATAGTGTTATTATTAGACCAGACGTAAGGTTTAACAGAGGGGTATAGTATATTATATTAGTGTTATTATTAGACCAGACGTAAGGTTTAAGAGAGGGGTATAGTGTTATTATTAGACCAGACGTAAGGTTTAAGAGAGGGGTATAGTGTTATTATTAGACCAGACGTAAGGTTTAACAGAGGGGTATAGTGATATTATATTAGACCAGACGTAAGGTTTAACAGAGGGGTATAGTGATATTATATTAGACCAGACGTAAGGTTTAACAGAGGGGTATAATGTTATAGATAGGCCAGACTCTCCTGTCAATATATATTAGACCTGTAGACGTAAGGTTTAACAGAGGGGTATAGTGATATTATTATTAGACCAGACGTAAGGTTTAACAGAGGGGTATAATAGTTATTATTAGATATATAGATTAGACCAGACGTAAGGTTTAACAGAGGGGTATAGTGTTATTATTAGACCAGACGTAAGGTTTAACAGAGGGGTATAGTGTTATTATTAGACCAGACGTAAGGTTTAAGAGAGGGGTATAGTGTTATTATTAGACCAGACGTAAGGTTTAAGAGAGGGGTATAGTGTTATTATTAGACCAGACGTAAGGTTTAAGAGAGGGGTATAGTGTTATTATTAGACCAGACGTAAGGTTTAACAGAGAGGGGTATAGTGATATTATATTAGACCAGACGTAAGGTTTAACAGAGGGGTATAGTGATATTATATTAGACCAGACGTAAGGTTTAACAGAGGGGTATAGTGATATTATATTAGACCAGACGTAAGGTTTAACAGAGGGGTATAGTGTTATTATTAGACCAGACGTAAGGTTTAACAGAGGGGTATAGTGTTATTATTAGACCAGACGTAAGGTTTAACAGAGGGGTATAGTGATATTATATTAGACCAGATGTAAGGTTTAACGTAAGGTTTAACAGAGGGGTATAGTGTTATTATTAGACCAGACGTAAGGTTTAACAGAGAGGGGTATAGTGTTATTATTAGACCAGACGTAAGGTTTAACAGAGGGGTATAGTGTTATTATTAGACCAGACGTAAGGTTTAAGAGAGGGGTATAGTGTTATTATTAGACCAGACGTAAGGTTTAAGAGAGGGGTATAGTGTTATTATTAGACCAGACGTAAGGTTTAAGAGAGGGGTATAGTGTTATTATTAGACCAGACGTAAGGTTTAAGAGAGGGGTATAGTGATTATTATATTAGACCAGACGTAAGGTTTAACAGAGGGGTATAGTGATATTATATTAGACCAGACGTAAGGTTTAACAGAGGGGTATAGTGTTATTATATAGACCAGACGTAAGGTTTAACAGAGGGGTATAGTGTTATTATTAGACCAGACGTAAGGTTTAACAGAGGGGTATAGTGTTATTATTAGACCAGACGTAAGGTTTAACAGAGGGGTATAGTGTTATTATTAGACCAGACGTAAGGTTTAACAGAGGGGTATAGTGTTATTATTAGACCAGACGTAAGGTTTAACAGAGGGGTATAGTGATATTATATTAGACCAGACGTAAGGTTTAAGAGAGGGGTATAGTGTTATTATTAGACCAGACGTAAGGTTTAAGAGAGGGGTATAGTGTTATTATTAGACCAGACGTAAGGTTTAAGAGAGGGGTATAGTGTTATTATTAGACCAGACGTAAGGTTTAAGAGAGGGGTATAGTGTTATTATTAGGTTTACAGAGGGGTATAGTGATATTATATTAGACCAGACGTAAGGTTTAACAGAGGGGTATAGTGATATTATATAAGACCAGACGTAAGGTTTAACAGAGGGGTATAGTGTTATTATTAGACCAGACGTAAGGTTTAAGAGAGGGGTATAGTGTTATTATTAGACCAGACGTAAGGTTTAAGAGAGGGGTATAGTGTTATTATTAGACCAGACGTAAGGTTTAACAGAGGGGTATAGTGATTATTAGACCAGACGTATGGTTTAGAGGGGTATAGTGATATTATATTAGACCAGACGTAAGGTTTAACAGAGGGGTATAGTGATTATTATATAGACCAGACGTAAGGTTTAACAGAGGGGTATAGTGTTATTATTAGACCAGACGTAAGGTTTAACAGAGGGGTATAGTGATTATTATATTAGACCAGACGTAAGGTTTAACAGAGGGGTATAGTGATATTATATTAGACCAGACGTAAGGTTTAACAGAGGGGTATAGTGTTATTATTAGACCAGACGTAAGGTTTAACAGAGGGGTATAGTGATATTATATTAGACCAGATGTAAGGTTTAACAGAGTGGGTATAGTGATATTATATTAGACCAGACGTAAGGTTTAACAGAGGGGTATAGTGATATTATATTAGACCAGACGTAAGGTTTAACAGAGGGGTATAGTGTTATTATTAGACCAGACGTAAGGTTTAACAGAGGGGTATAGTGTTATTATTAGACCAGACGTAAGGTTTAAGAGAGGGGTATAGTGATTATTATATAGACCAGACGTAAGGTTTAACAGAGGGGTATAGTGTTATTATTAGACCAGACGTAAGGTTTAACAGAGGGGTATAGTGATTATTATATTAGACCAGACGTAAGGTTTAACAGAGGGGTATAGTGTTATTATTAGACCAGACGTAAGGTTTAAGAGAGGGGTATAGTGTTATTATTAGACCAGACGTAAGGTTTAACAGAGGGGTATAGTGATTATTATTAGACCAGACGTAAGGTTTAAGAGAGGGGTATAGTGATATTATATTAGACCAGATGTAAGGTTTAACAGAGGGGTATAGTGATATTATATTAGACCAGACGTAAGGTTTAACAGAGGGGTATAGTGATATTATTAGACCAGACGTAAGGTTTAACAGAGGGGTATAGTGTTATTATTAGACCAGACGTAAGGTTTAAGAGAGGGGTATAGTGTTATTATTAGACCAGACGTAAGGTTTAAGAGAGGGGTATAGTGTTATTATTAG
>JACRUU010000021.1:1091955-1096955 GCA_030449085.1 Kryptopterus vitreolus
TTAGCGTATATTACCGTATGGAACCTTACGCAAGCGCATCGCATTCCCAAATCCGTATTACTGCAATAAAGCGCATTTTTACTGAACGCAATAAAGCGCTTCCGTATAACCTAAACACCGTATCACCAGTTTATATGGAAAAGCAACCGGAACACAATTCTTAAAGGAGCCACGTCCCATATTTTACACTTCAAACCAACACTAAACAAAATAACATTGTCATTAACAAGAAATTCATATTAAAAGTTTCCAGAGTAAAATAACTGAAATAATCAATAATTTTATTACAGGGAGAGATTTGGAGAGAAATGTATATAATTATA
Organism: Kryptopterus vitreolus; assembly: GCA_030449085.1. NCBI lineage: Eukaryota > Metazoa > Chordata > Actinopteri > Siluriformes > Siluridae > Kryptopterus > Kryptopterus vitreolus. Next base: position 1,092,279 of record JACRUU010000021.1, read on the forward strand.
ACATCTGTTAGTTATTTACAGTGTTACAAACATGAAAAGTGTTCGTTTATGCTACATTGAAAACGTGCGGTTTATGTGGGATTAATCATGATTAAATATTTTAACAGATTGAAAGCTGTAATTTATATATTGTCTATCAATCGCTGAAAATATTTCATTGTAATTAATCACATGATTATAATGAGTTAACTTGTGATGAATTGGAAGTTAATCACACATCTGTAATCCTGTACAAGTGTCTCTATTCATTCAAATATATGATTATTATACGTGAAACCAAAGTCAACACCGAGCAGGAAGACAAAACATTCTTGTAAAAGTAATGACGGTGTTTTAAGTGACGTAAATCATCAGGACACCAAACGTGACTTTTGGTTCCACACGGAGGTTTTAATTTCGGTGCTCGATTTGAGCGTTAATGTTTAGCGATTAAAAATGATTTTTCGTTGGACTTTATTATCAGTTTTTTTTTTTTTAAATATCGGAATAAAGAAATAACGTTGTACATAAATATGTGCCGTTTTAATTTCGGCCTCTTTGATATTTATTTATTTATTTATATATATTTTTATAAAAACAGTCAAACGCAAATATGCGTTGAATTCATCGCGCAGTAATAAAATTCGTGGCATTAAAATAAATTGGATTTGAATGAATAACTCATTGCGATTTTGCGACACTTTGTTTTCGTCCGGTAGAAAATGACTCTTCGAGACGATTCGTTGTTCTGAATCAAATTCACTTCAAACGAACGAATCCCGCGCAAACGACTCGCGACTGCGTTGCATTCGGGACAGGTGTGTATTCTTTAAGGAGCGTCCGGCGTTACTGCAACGCCGCAAATCCTCCTGTTTCTGGATAAAGGTTTGGATTGATGTTGTTACAAAAGGAAAAGGCGGAGTGCGCGGCCGTGCTGCGATTTCTCCGGTAAATAAAATCGCTTCCAATCGAAAAACAACACGACGCGCTCTCCGGTTAAAGCCGGAGGTTTTCCGTTTCCCCTCACCATCGCTCAGCAGACGTACACGATCCATCAAGCCGCGGTATCTCTCAAAGTGTCTCGGCTTGATGAATAACTCCGTAACGTTTATCTAGCGTTAAGGCGTTTTAACTCTTAAACGTTCACGAATGTTCCGCCGACTTTGGCGGTTTAGCTACACCGCGACTCACGGGGATACAAAATTCAAGGATATTCAATTCAGCAATGCAGCGCTTTTCTGGAACGTGCTGCCCCCTGCTGGCGGGTTCCATAAGTAGCCTTCAGTTCCGGACACTTAGTGGCTGGAAGGTGTGTGTATGTGTGTGTGTGTGTGTGTGTGTGTGTGTGTGTGTGTGTGTGTGTGTGTGTGTGTGTGTGTTAACAAGCTCCAACTGTCCTGACAATGTACAAAGAAATAACACTGGAGACTCCTTCCGAATAAACGCCTCCGTTACTATGGAAACGATAACATTACGTAGTATTAGAGTGATAATAATGTCAGCAGATTAGCTGCGATAGCTAGCAAGCTAAACCAGGTGCAATGCTTGGAGATCTGCCAACTATATACATGTGTGTGTGTGTGTGTGTGTGTGTGTGTGTGTGTGTGTGTGTGTGTGTGTGTGTGCTCATGGCAGCTGAGTGTGTGAGGATGCTAATGACACGTAGCATGTATTTATTATTCACCGAGCCGGAACATGGCGTTTGATTGGACGCTCTGACAGCCATTATTTATCTCGCAGCTGCCGACTTTTCCCTGACGAAAATCGTGATTGATGGCTGGAATTTTTCATGTTTCCCATGTGTGTAAGCGTGTGTGTGTGTGTGTGTGTGTGTGTTGTGTGTGAGTGTGTGTGTGTGTGTGTGTGTGTGTGATTCCTAAAATAATTGGCCCTTCTGGTCATAGTAGTAAGACAGCTAGACAGTTGATAACTTGGTGGCAAAACAGTGATTATTTTTGTTCTTTAACAAGCTTCAGGCTTTTAACGCTCCTTGAGGAAATACGAAAAAAACACACACACACACACACACACACACACACACACACACACACACACACACACACACACACACACACACACACACACACACACACACACACACACACACACAGACAGAATTCTAAACTAAAACACTCGCTTTATACCCCCAAACTGTCTCTGTGTAAACATGGAGATAACGTTATCTAGAGAAGTTGTTTATCGTTCCTCACTAAACATAAATATGTAAACAGATACATAAAAGGGTTTCGAACAGAACTTTGGGTTTGGGTCTCGTACAACACATCAATTTCCCCCGTTCAATTCTAAACTTCTCTCTGGTTAAACTGGCTTAAACTGGTTCTAGTAGGTTAAACTGGTGCTGTCTGGTTAAACTGGTTTATACTGGTTCTAGTTGGTCTAACTGGTTCTATTTGTTTACACTTGTCACACTACACAGTGTAGTGTGTAGAATGTAGTGTGTAGAGTGTAGTGTGTAGTGTGTAGAATGTGTAGTGTGTAGAATGTAGTGTGTAGAGTGTAGTGTGTAGTGTGTAGAATGTAGAGTGTAGTGTGTAGAATGTAGTGTGTAGAGTGTATGTGTAGATGTGTAGAGTGTAGTGTGTAGTGTAGTGTAGAGTGTGTAGTGTGTGTGTAGAGTGTAGTGTGTAGTGTGTGTGTAGAGTGTAGTGTGTAGTGTGTGTGTAGAGTGTAGTGTGTAGTTGTAGTGTGTGGTGTAGTGTGTAGTGTAGTGTGTAGTGTAGTGTGTAGTGTGTAGTGTAGTGTAGTGTGTAGTGTGTAGTGTGTAGTGTAGAATGTGTAGTGTGTAGAGTGTAGTGTAGATGTGTAGTGTGTAGTGTGTATATGTAGTGTGTAGAATGTAGTGTAGTGTGTGTGTAGTGTGTGTGTAGTGTGTTGAGTGTAGTGTGTAGAATGTAGTGTGTAGAATGTAGTGTGTAGAGTGTAGTGTGTAGAGTGTATGTAGTGTGTAGAATGTGTAAGTGTAGAATTGTGTAGTGTACAGTGTAGTGTAGTGTGTGTGTAGTGTGTAGAATGTGTGTGTGTAGAGTGTAGAATGTAGTGTGTAGTGTAGTGTGTAGTGTGTAGAGTGTATAGTGTAGTGTGTGTGTAGAGTGTAGTGTGTAGAGTGTAGTGTGTAGAGTGTAGTGTAGTGTGTAGAATGTAGTGTGTAGTGTAGTGTGTAGTGTGTGTAGAGAGTGTAGTGTGTAGATGTGTGTGTGTTTTTCAGTGTGTAGAATGTGTTTGTAGAATGTAGTGTGTAGTGTGTAGTGTGTAGATGTAGTGTAGTGTGTAGTGTGTAGTGTAGTGTAGTGTAGTGTAGTGTGTAGAGTGTAGTGTAGTGTGTAGTGTGTGTTGTGTGTGTGAGTACTGATGTGTCTGTGTGTGTAGTGTGTAGTGTGTAGTGTGTAGTGTGAGTGTGTAGTTCGTGTGTAGTGTAGTGTCCAGTGTAGTGTGTAGAGTGTAGTGTAGTGTGCAGTGTGTAGGTGTGTGTTGTCTGAGTCACCACCCTTTTTGTAACTGAGAGCTACTACCATGGACACCGAGTCATATAAAGGGCTACCAGTTTGAAATACTCCTCTGAAATAACAAATTTACCTTTAGTTATATATTATTATATTATTATTATTATTAATGATACTCATTTATCTATGTAAATACACTTGACAGTGACTATCAACAACGAATTAACTATACATTTTTACATTATAGACGCATCTCACTGATGAGTTGTGCACTTTTTATAGCAAGCCTGAGAGCTACTCATGTGCTCCTTGGGGGCTACCTGGTGCCCACGGGCACCACGTTGGTGACCCCTGGTGTAGTGTGTAGAGTGTAGTGTGTAGTGTAAAGTGTGTAGTGTGTATAGTGTGTAGTGTGTAGTGTGTAGAGAGTGTAGTGTGTAGAATGTAGTGTGTTGAATGTAGAATGTGTAGTGTAGTGTGTAGAATGTAGTGTGTGTGTAGAATGTAGTGTGTAGAATGTGTAGAGTGTAGTGTGTAGTGTGTAGTGTGTAGTGTAGTGTGTAGATTAGTGTGTAGTGTGTGTGTAGAGTGTAGTGTGTAGATGTGTAGTGTGTAGTGTGTAGTGTAGTGTGTAGAGTGTGTGTGTAGAATGTAGTGTGTAGAGTGTAGTGTGTAGAGTGTGTGTAGAGTGTGTAGTGTGTAGAATGTAGTGTGTAGAATGTAGATTGTAGTGTGTAGAATGTAGTGTGTAGAATGTAGATTGTAGTGTGTAGAATGTAGTGTGTAGAGTGTAGTGTGTAGAGTGTAGAGTGTAGTGTGTAGTGTAGTGTGAATGTAGAATGTAGAATGTATGGTGTAGGGTGTAGGATGTAGAATGTAGAATGTAGAATGTATGGTGTAGGGTGTAGGAGTGTGTAGAATGTAGATGTAGTGTGTAGTGTAGTGTGTAGAATGTAGTGTGTAGAGTTGTAGTGTGTAGAATGTAGTGTGTAGAATGTAGATTGTAGTGTGTAGAATGTAGTGTGTAGAGTGTGTTGTAGAGTGTGTAGAATGTGTGTAGTGTGTAGAATGTGTGTAGAATGTAGTGTGTAGAGTGTAGTGTGTAGTGTGTAGAATGTGTAGTGTGTAGAATGTAGTGTGTAGAATGTAGAGTGTAGTGTGTAGAATGTAGTGTGTAGTGTAGTGTGAGTGTAGTGTAGGGTGTAGATGTAGTGTGTAGAAGTAGTGTGTAGTGTAG
>JACRUU010000021.1:1099455-1116955 GCA_030449085.1 Kryptopterus vitreolus
ATTATGCACAGAAATCCCGTTGACTGTAGACGAGTGAATGATTAGCGCTTCCGAGCCGGACCCGAGTGTGGAATACGTTTATAGTAGAAATAAGCGCATTAACCTCCGAGGCCTCGTCTTTCTTCCAGAATGTTCTAAATGTTGAAGCGCAGAAATGAATTTTCGGAATGTTATTAGAGACCTTTTTATACTTTGTGTTTATTCATTTAACAAAATGCACACAAATGGATGACAAAAGGATTACAAATTATTTTTCCTCAGTAAAATGTTTGGAGCATTTTATGGCCATCTGTGGCGTCTGTAGTGGTATATATTGTAGTTTGTGGCGTCTGTAGTGGTATATATTGTAGTTTGTGGCGTCTGTAGTGGTATATATTGTAGTTTGTGGTGTCTGTAGTGGTATATATTGTAGTTTGGTGCGTGGTCTGTAGTGGTATATATTGTAGTTTGTGGTGTCGTGTCGTCTGTAGTGGTATATATTGTAGTTTGTGTGTGTCTGTAGTGGTATATATTGTAGTTTGTGGTTTGTAGTGGTATATATTGTAGTTTGTGGTGTTTGTAGTGGTATATATTGTAGTTTGGTGCGGTCTGTAGTGGTATATATTGTAGTTTGTGGTGTCTGTAGTGGTATATATTGTAGTTTGTGGCGGTCTGTAGTGGTATATATTGTAGTTTGTGGTGTCTGTAGTGGTATATATTGTAGTTTGGTGTGGTCTGTAGTGGTATATATTGTAGTTTGGGGCGGTGGTGTTTGTAGTGGTGTTGTAGTCTGTATGGTATATTTGTAGTTTGTGGTGTTTGTAGTGGTCTGTATATATTGTAGTTTGGTGGTGTTCTGTAGTGGTATATATTGTAGTTTGTGGTGTCTGTAGTGGTATATATTGTAGTTTGTGGTGTCTGTAGTGGTATATATTGTAGTTTGTGGTGTCTGTAGTGGTATATATTGTAGTTTGTGGTGTCTGTAGTGGTATATATTGTAGTTTGTGGTGTCTGTAGTGGTATATATTGTAGTTTGTGGTGTCTGTAGTGGTATATATTGTAGTTTGTGGTGTCTGTAGTGGTATATATTGTAGTTTGTGGGTGTCTGTAGTGGTATATATTGTAGTTTGTGGTGTCTGTAGTGGTATATATTGTAGTTTGTGGTGTCTGTAGTGGTATATATTGTAGTTTGTGGTGTCTGTAGTGGTATATATTGTAGTTTGGTGCGGTCTGTAGTGGTATATATTGTAGTTTGTGGTGTCTGTAGTGGTATATATTGTAGTTTGTGGTGTCTGTAGTGGTATATATTGTAGTTTGTGGCTGTAGTGGTACATATTGTAGTTTGTGGTGTCTGTAGTGGTACATATTGTAGTTTGTGGTGTCTGTAGTGGTACATATTGTAGTTTGTGGTGTCTGTAGTGGTATATATTGTAGTTTGTGGTGTCTGTAGTGGTATATATTGTAGTTTGTGGTGTCTGTAGTGGTACATATTGTAGTTTGTGGTGTCTGTATATGGTACATATTGTAGTTTGGTGGTGTCTGTAGTGCGGGTTCTCTATAGTTAGTGGTGCTGTCTGTAGTGGTACCAATATGTTCATTTTGTGCGGTTGTAGTTTTGTATTTGGTGTGTCTAGTTTTGGTCGGTCTGTAGTATATATTGTAGTTTGTGGGTCTGTAGTGGTATATATTGTAGTTTGTGGTGTCTGTAGTGGTACTATATTGTAGTTTGGTGGTGTGTCTGTAGTGGTATATATTTGTAGTTTGGTGGGTTCTGTAGTGGTATATATTGTAGTTTGTGGTGTCTGTAGTGGTATATATTGTAGTTTGTGGTGTCTGTAGTGGTATATATTGTAGTTTGTGGTGTCTGTAGTGGTATATATTGTAGTTTGTGGTGTTTGTAGTGGTATATATTGTAGTTTGTGGTGTCTGTAGTGGTATATATTGTAGTTTGTGGTGTAGTTTACTGTAGTGGTATGGTATATTGTAGTTTGTGGTGTCTGTAGTGGTATATATTGTAGTTTGTGGTGTCTGTAGTGGTATATATTGTAGTTTGTGGTGTTTGTAGTGGTGGTCTGTATATATTGTAGTTTGTGGTGTCTGTAGTGGTATATATTGTAGTTTGTGGCGTCTGTAGTGGTATATATTGTAGTTTGTGGTGTCTGTAGTGGTATATATTGTAGTTTGTGGTGTCTGTAGTGGTATGGTATATTGTAGTTTGTGGTGTTTGTAGTGGTATATATTGTAGTTTGTGTGTTCGTGTAGTGGTATATATTGTAGTTTGTGGTGTCTGTAGTGGTATATATTGTAGTTTGTGGTGTCGGTCTGTAGTGGTATATATTGTGGTTTGTGGTGTCTGTAGTTTGTGGTGTTTGTGGTATATATTGTGTTTGTATGGTATATTGTAGTTTGTGGTGTTTGTAGTGGTGTCTGTATATATTGTAGTTTGTGGTGTTTGTAGTGGTATATATTGTAGTTTGTGGTGTTTGTAGTGGTATATATTGTAGTTTGTGGTGTTTGTAGTGGTATATATTGTAGTTTGTGGTGTTTGTAGTGGTATATATTGTAGTTTGGGGTGTCTGTAGTGGTATATATTGTAGTTTGTGGTGTTGGTATATATTGTAGTTTGTGGTGTCTGTAGTGGTATATATTGTAGTTTGTGGTGTCTGTAGTGGTATATATTGTAGTTTGTGGTGTCTTGTATATATTGTGGTGGTGTCTGTATATATTGTAGTTTGTGGTGTTTGTAGTGGTATATATTGTAGTTTGTGGTGTCTTGTAGTGTTTGTATGGTATATTGTAGTTTGTGGTGTCTTGTAGTGGTATATATTGTAGTTTGGGTGGTGTGGTATATATTGTAGTTTGGTGGGTTCTGTAGTGGTATATATTGTAGTTTGGTGCGGTCTGTAGTGGTATATATTGTAGTTTGGGGCGGTCTGTAGTGGTATATATTGTAGTTTGGGGCGGTCTGTAGTGGTATATATTGTAGTTTGGGGCGGTCTGTAGTCGTACATATTGTAGTTTGAGTTGGTCTGTAGTGGTGTATATTGTAGTTTGGGGCGGTCTGTAGTCGTACATATTGTAGTTTGAGTTGGTCTGTAGTGGTATATATTGTAGTTTGGGGCGGTCTTTATTATATATTGTAGTTTGGGGCGGTCTGTTAGTGGTATATATTGTAGTTTGGGGCGGTCTGTAGTCGTACATATTGTAGTTTGGTGGTCTCTGTAGTGGTATATTGTATTGGGGCGGTAGTTTGAGGTGGTCTGTAGTAGTTTGGTGCGGTCTGTAGTGGTATATATTGGTCTAGTATATATTGTAGTTTGAGGTGGTTTGTAGTAGTTTGAGGTGTCTTTGTAGTTTGTGTGGTTTGTAGTAGTTTGAGGTGGTTTGTAGTTTGAGGTGGTCTGTAGTAGTTTGAGTAGTTTGGTGGTTTGTAGTAGTTTGATGTGGTTTGTAGTAGTTTGAGGTGGTAGTTTGAGGTGGTCTGTAGTAGTTTGAGGTGGTCTGTAGTAGTTTGAGTGGTCTGTAGTAGTTTGAGGTGGTCTTGTAGTTTTAGGTGGTCTAGTTTGAGGTGGTTTGTAGTAGTTTGATGTGGTTTGTAGTCTGTAGTAGTTTGAGGTGGTCTGTAGTAGTTTGAGTTTGAGGTGGTCTGTAGTAGTTTGAGGTGGTGGTTTGTGGTTTGTAGTAGTTTGATGTGGTTTGTGGTCTGTAGTAGTTTGAGTGTGGTTTGTAGTAGTTTGATGTGGTTTGTAGTAGTTTGAGGTGTGGTTTGTGGTCTGTAGTAGTTTGAGGTGGTCTTGTAGTAGTTTGAGGTAGTAGTTTGAGGTGGTAGTTTGTAGTAGTTTGAGATGGTTTGTAGTAGTTTGAGGTGGTCTGTAGTAGTTTGATGTGGTTTGTAGTAGTTTGATGTGGTTTGTAGTAGTTTGATGTGGTTTGTAGTAGTTTGATGTGGTTTGTAGTAGTTTGATGTGGTTTGTAGTAGTTTGATGTGGTTTGTAGTAGTTTGAGGTGGTCTGTAGTAGTTTGAGGTGGTTTGTAGTAGTTTGATGTGGTTTGTAGTAGTTTGATGTGGTTTGTAGTAGTTTGAGGTGGTCTGTAGTAGTTTGAGGTGGTCTGTAGTAGTTTGAGGTGGTCTGTAGTAGTTTGAGGTGGTTTGTAGTAGTTTGAGATGGTTTGTAGTAGTTTGAGGTGGTTTGTAGTAGTTTGAGGTGGTCTGTAGTAGTTTGAGGTGGTCTGTAGTAGTTTGAGGTGGTTGTAGTTTGAGGTGGTCTGTAGTAGTTTGGTTCTGTAGTAGTTTGAGGTGGTCTTTAGTAGTTTGAGGTGGTTTGTAGTAGTTTGATGTGGTCTGTAGTAGTTTGAGGTGGTCTTTAGTAGTTTGAGGTGGTTTGTAGTAGTTTGATGTGGTCTTGTAGTAGTTTGAGGTGGTCTGTAGTAGTTTGAGGTGGTTTGTAGTAGTTTGAGTGGTCTGTAGTAGTTTGAGGTGGTCTGTAGTAGTTTGAGGTGGTCTGAGGGGCGTAGTAGTTGACGAGATGGTCTGTAGTAGTTTGAGGTGGTCTGTAGTAGTTTGAGGTGGTTTGTAGTAGTTTGAGGTGGTTTGTAGTCGTTTGATGTGGTCTGATGTGGTCTGTAGTTTGAGTGGTCTGTAGGTAGGTTGAGGTGGTCTGTAGTAGTTTTAGTGGTGTCCAGTTGTGGTTGTACTAGTTTTTTGAGGTGGTTTGTAGTACGTTTGAGGTGGTCTGTAGTAGTTTGAGGTGGTCTGTAGTAGTTTGATGTGGTCTGTAGTAGTTTGATGTGGTTTGTAGTAGTTTGATGTGGTTTGTAGTAGTTTGATGTGGTTTGTAGTAGTTTGATGTGGTTTGTAGTAGTTTGATGGTGGTTTGTAGTAGTTTGAGGTGTCTTTGTAGTTTGTAGTAGTTTGATGTGGTTTGTAGTAGTTTGATGTGGTGGTCTGTAGTAGTTTGAGGTGGTTTGTAGTAGTTTGATGTGGTTTGTAGTAGTTTGATGTGGTTTGTAGTAGTTTGATGTGGTTTGTAGTAGTTTGAGGTGGTCTGTAGTTTTGTAGTAGTTTGATGTGGTTTGTAGTAGTTTGATGTGGTTTGTAGTAGTTTGATGTGGTCTTGTAGTAGTTTGATGTGGTTTGTAGTAGTTTGATGTGGTTTGTAGTCTTTGAGTGGTTGAGTGTTTGGTGGTCTGTAGTAGTTTGATGTGGTTTGTAGTAGTTTGATGTGGTTTGTAGTAGTTTGATGTGGTTTGTAGTAGTTTGAGTGGTGGTTTGTAGTAGTTTGAGGTGGTCTGTAGTAGTTGAGGTTTGTAGGTGGTCTGTAGTAGTCTGTAGTAGTTTGAATTTGGTGGTCTGTAGTCGTTTGATGTGGTCTGTAGTAGTTTGAGGTGGTCTGTAGTAGTTTGAGGTGGTTTGTAGTAGTTTGAGGTGGTTTGGTCTGTAGTAGTTTGATGGTGGTTTGTAGTAGTTTGAGGTGGTCTGTAGTAATTTGAGGTGGTATGTAGTCGTTTGATGTGGTCTGCAGTAGTTTGAGGTGGTCTGTAGTAGTTTTAGGTGGTCTGTATGTGGTCTGTAGTAGTTTGAGGTGGTTTGTAGTAGTTTGAGTGGTTTGTAGTAGTTTGATGTGGTTTGTAGTAGTTTGATGGTGGTTTGTAGTAGTTTGATGGTGGTTTGTAGTAGTTTGAGGTGGTTTGTAGTAGTTTGATGTGGTTTGTAGTAGTTTCATGTGGTTTGTAGTAGTTTGATGTGGTTTGTAGTCGTTTGAGGTGGTCTGTAGTAGTTTGATGTGGTCTGTAGTAGTTTGAGGTGGTCTGTAGTAGTTTGATGTGGTCTGTAGTAGTTTGATGTGGTTTGTAGTAGTTTGAGGTGGTCTGTAGTAGTTTGAGGTGGTTTGTAGTCTAGTTTGAGGTGGTTTGTAGTAGTTTGAGGTGGTGGTCTGTAGTAGTTTGAGGTGGTCTGTAGTAGTTTGAGGTGGTCTGTAGTAGTTTGATGTGGTCTGTAGTAGTTTGAGGTGGTCTTTAGTAGTTTGAGGTGGTTTGTAGTAGTTTGATGTGGTCTGTAGTAGTTTGAGGTGGTCTGTAGTAGTTTGAGGTGGTAGTCTTTTTTGTGTAGTTTTAGTTTGAGTAGTCTGTAGTAGTTTGAGGTGGGTCTGTAGTAGTTTGATGTGGTTTGTAGTAGTTTGAGGTGGTCTGTAGTAGTTTGAGGTGGTACTGTTTGAGTCGTTTGATGTGGTCTGTAGTAGTTTGATGTGGTTTGTAGTAGTTTGAGGTGGTCTGTAGTAGTTTGAGGTGGTCTGTAGTAGTTTGAGGTGGTCTGTAGTAGTTTGAGGTGGTTTGTAGTAGTTCGAGATGGTCTGTATGTGGTTTGTAGTCGTTGGTTGAGTAGTGGTCTGTAGTAGTTTGAGGTGGTCTGTAGTAGTTTGAGGTGGTCTGTAGTAGTTTGAGGTGGTTTGTAGTAGTTTGATGTGGTTTGTAGTAGTTTGAGGTGGTTTGTAGTAGTTTGATGTGGTTTGTAGTAGTTTGAGGTGGTTTGTAGTAGTTTGAGGTGGTCTGTAGTAGTTTGAGGTGGTCAGTAGTAGTTTGAGGTGGTCTGTAGTAGTTTGAGGTGGTTTGTAGTAGTTTGAGATGGTTTGTAGTAGTTTGAGATGGTTTGTAGTAGTGGTTGAGTAGTTTGGTGGTTGTAGTAGTTTGAGTAGTTTGAGGTGGTTGTAGTAGTTTGAGTGGTTTGTAGTAGTTTGAGGTGGTTTTTCGTTTGATGGTTTGTAGTAGTTTGAGTGGTTTGTAGTAGTTTGATGTGGTCTGTAGTAGTTTGAGGTGGTCTGTAGTAGTTTGAGGTGGTCTGTAGTAGTTTGAGGTGTAGTGATCTCTACAAGGTTGTTTAAGGCGGTGTGAAGATATTTTAGTTTATTCTACTGTAAGAACGCAAAGTGCATTATATTTACATTCATGATCGTATGAAGGTTTGAAACGTGTCGTATTGGAGAGTGTAAGGAACGAGGTGGAACTGAAACATCTGGACAGACTGCAAGATCCCTCTGTACAGGTAAAAAGATCCATTGTGGGTGATGTAGGAAAGTGCAAAAAATAAATAAATAAATAAATAATCAGATCATGAAAAGGCTCCGTTGGAAGAAGTTGGTCTTGAACGCTGTTGGAGATCATGTGTTAATTACGAAGATTAATATGCATGTCGAGGAGAGCGCATGCTAGTCAGCCGAGGGCTAGCGCGGTTATTTAAAACCCCGGCTCGTCCCCTGGCACCGGCTCTGAAATGTAAATGAATGAAAGCGACCATTTTGGAGCCGTTTCGCTGAATTTTAATTAATTCGTAATTGCTCGCTGCAAATGAGCAATCAAGATCGGCAAATTACAGCCGACCTCGTTTCGATATTTGATACCTCGCCTCGTTATTCTGCCTGCAATGCCGTCCCTGACGTCCAGACCTGTGAAAACAGCACTAAATCCAAACCCCAGCGTGTGTGTGTGTGTGTGTGTGTGTGTGTGTGTGTGTGTGTGTTGACTACGTGACTGGGTGAGTATCGCCGGATTAAGACGGGAAAGAAGGAGGCATGGGATTCTCGGAGCGTTCCCTGAAGACCGTGTCCTCATTGCCTTTTAAAGACACATTTTCCGAGCCGTTGCTTGTGAAAGATGGCCGCCACTGTGGGATTGACCCAGTCATGCTAAAGGCTCGCGCTCTGAAGGTGGCCCAGTTTCAAACTAAATCAGGGCAACTCTGCTCCAACTGAATGGAAAACTCACTCATCCACACAGGGGTCATGAAAAAGCCATTGTTTTCTCATCGCACTCAGCACTTCTTTCAGGTGTTATCTTTATCTTTGAACGTGAACGTTATGGGGAAATGGTGAGGAATGGTGATGCGCTTGTGTAATGTGTCGAAGGGCGGAGCAGACGCTGATACAATATATATATATATATATATATATATATATATATTATATATTAATATGTAATTCTAAGGTGTAATTATTGTGTTGGCGAACAACAAACACTTCCCTGGGCAACTTTTCATTCTGGACAAATAAAAAAAACCCGAAATGAAAACTTCAGTCCGTGTCCTTTCCAGATAATTTCAGCACTGACCTTTCCTCAGCCACGGAAAAAACAGAGATAGATGTGTTTTATTACCAAAGGAAAAAAAAAACCCACCCGCAATGTGCATCAACTCACGCGTCCTAAATGTCCCCCAAATTACGCCACCTAGCTGCGCATTCACACCAGGTACGAGTTCCTCACTATATTACTGCCTAAACGTATCACCGGTTTATATGGAGAAGCAACCAAAACCGGAACATAATTCTTAAAGGAGCCACGTCCCGTATTTAACTATTAAAACAAGCACTGAAAAAAATGTACGTAGAAATGAATCAGAAATTCAGAGTGAAATAAATATAAAATAATAAATCCTTTTATTTTGATTATTTAGAATATTATAAACATGAAAAGTATTCATTTATTGTACAATGAGAACGGAAAACCAGATTAAGGAGTCAACTCATTCATTCATTTTTCTAGCGCTTTATCAGATCTTCCCTCGGGTCACGGGGAGTAGTCTGTGCCTATCTCAGGCGTCTATGGGTATTAAGGCAGGATACACCCTGGATGGAATGCCGACCCATCACAGGACACACACACTCACATTCATACACTAGGGACAATTTTTCCAAGGTGCCAATCAACCTACCGTGCATGTTTTTGGACCGGGGGAGGAAACCGGAGAACCCAGAGAAAAAAAAAACCCCTGAGGCACGGGGAGAACATGCACAAACTCCACACACACATGGCCGAGACGGGAATCGAACCCGGACCCTGGCGGTGTGAGGACGAACGTGATAAACCACTAAACCACCGTGCCCCTATGAGTCAACTCATGTCATTAAATATTTGTATCTAATAATAATATAATATATATATATATATATATATATATATATATATATATATATATATATATATATATATCTGTCAAAATAAACGTTAACACAAATAAATTTTTACGGAACTATTTCTTATTAACGCATAATTAATGCGGCATGCTTTTCTGTTTGTCCATTTTTATTGTAAATTATAAATAAATATAAATGTGGAGAAATTAAAACCTTCAACACAACAGGCGTTTATTCACGACTCATTATGATATATTACTGATATATATATATATATATATTAATATTACTCATTGTTAAATTGTAACAAAAAATATTTTTTTATCCATAAACGTTTTCGTTTTACTGAAGTCTCAAATCAAACCCCAAAATCCGCCGTCATGCGCAGATCCGGCGATTAAAAGTGTCCGTGTGGAAACATAACGAAATATAACGTCGTTTAAGACACTTTAAAACCTTTACAAGAATATTTTGTGCAATGTTTAATTTGGTTTCCTTGATAATAATCACACATTTACATAAATCTCAATGTTAATTAGAGAATGAAACACTTTTACGGGATTTACAGCAGATATAAAAGCGCAGTTAATCTCAAGTTTACCAATAATAATCATGCGACAAATATTTTAATACATTTACAGCCCTAATTTGTATAGTTTTGCCAATTATTTGTGAGATATCTAAAGAAGATTAATGATTGGCTGGTGCTAAATATGTAAATAAGATGAACAAAAATCTACAGAGTGAATCTGATTCAAAACTCTTTTCTGAAATGTGCAAATTTTGTGAGGTTCGTTTGTTAGTTGGCGTTCTAAGTAAATATATTTGAAGTTTGCGACAGATTGGGGTCATTAGTGCGCCCTCTGGTGTCCAATCAAAGGTCTTGTGATGTGATTGGTTGGAGCAACAGCTTCATTGTAATGCATTTATCGCATTTTACCATCGTCCACATCGACACGGCTAAATACAAATATATGATTCGAGTCGAATCAGGAGTCAACTCATCAGAAAGTTCTCCGTTATTAAAGCGTCAGTGGCGTTCGGCGTTCGGAACGTGTTTAATACCGGCTGTTATTAAAATATTACGTATAAACAGCGTCAAATTTATAGTTTAGAGTTATAAATGTGGATTCATTTGAGTGTTTGTTTTTTTTTTTTAAACAACTCGACTCGTGAGTCTGTTCAGTTTAACAGCTGGCTGTGATTCATTCAGCAGGACGTGGCGTGTCTGATCGTCTCAGCGAGTTTTTCACCTCACACAACACAACCGCCGCATCCGAGCTATTTCAGTGCTATCGCCTTTCTCTCCTGCTTCCTGGATCGTGTTGCACGGCCTGATGGGAAGGACGGCTCTGCGAATCCGACGCACAGGGAGAAAAACAACATGATGCGTTTTTAGAATTGGATGTGGTTTTTTAGCTCTGATGGAAAGAAACAGTGCAGTAATGCAGTCGTGCATGTGTGAGTGTGTGTGTGTGTGAGTGTGTGTGTGTGTGTGTGTGTGTGTGTGTGTGTGTGTGTGTGAGTGTGTGTGGGTGTGTGTGTGTGTGTGTGTGTGTGTTCACAGCCATCACTGGCATCTTGAGGATTCTCAAAAGACACGAGGCTTCATCACGAACACCTGAACTACAACAAAGCCAAATCATGTCGCGGAGAACTGGGCGTTAAAACTAAAACCTAAAGGAGGTGTTCATCTACGTGTGCAGCTAGGGGGGGACTGTGTACACTCCCATTATGAGAGGGCGGGATCCCGTTGGACTTCCCATCGCCACTGCGTATTGTTTTGAGCCCTCCATTGGTTTCACGTACCGCTCGACTCTTCTGTGTACTGGCTCATGCTCTCCCTAGTGTTCCGGCCTCCTCCGCACACTTTGCCTTATTTATATTTTTGTTCCGAGCAGATACGATGACTGATTAGAGGTTCCGGCTGAGGAGACGAGCGAGAGAGGATTTTCCTACTTTGAGGCTGGGTATGTATGTTAGAATCGGAGGATTGTCACACGGGATCTAGCGAGACCGCTCGCCCACGGTGTTATGTCTGACTTTTCTCTGCCTTAGTTCCCTTCTTGCTTTCTCGCTATTTTCGGTGACCGATCCCTTGATCTGGGACCCTGTCGCGGTTCTCGTGTAGCTATTCCAGATGTGGTTGGGGACGTTGTTCGATTCTCTTTTTCTTCATGGCCGCCGGAGTCATCTGTCAGTGTGCTCCGGTCCTTATGCTTTTCTTGCGCCTTCTATGGAACGAGAGACGTGAAGAGATGACAGGTGGCTTATGACCATGGCTAAGGATTTCGATCGCGAGGCACGTGAGACGTGGAGGGGAGATGGGACTTTATTGGGTTAGGTTGAGGAGGCCGTTAGCGAGCCGGAGAGGGGAGGCGAGTAGACAGGTAGGATGACGGGTACAATCCCGCGGGATCTGACGTGCTGGAGTTCGCCCAGGTCGTAGGATTATCTTCTGCCTTTTTTGCTTTCGTTGAGGGGAGAGGGAGACTAGGAGCATTGATGTGATGGGAGGGAGAAGGACCGAAATGATTGACCGAGTGGGATATAGACGATGGCTGTCTACTGTTTCGGGGACTACATACAGCCGGAGAGAACTAAAGGAGATAGAATAAGACTTCGCTTATACGTGAGGCTGAAGATAAGATAATCGAATTGGGCGTGAGGGGTGTACTGCACGAGAGCGAGAGAACGAGAGAAGGGATACAGAACAAACGATGTGTGAGAGGGGAGAGAGAGAAGAGAGGATGGGGGGGAAAAAGAGAGAGCAGGAGTGAGGAGAGAATAGATTGAGGGATAGAGAGAAAAGAAATTAGAGAGGGGAGGAGAGAGAGAGGGAGAGGGAGAGAAAAAGAGACGGGGCAAGAAGAGAGTGAGGGAGGAGAAAATAGGAGAGAGGGAAAGAGAGGGAAGGAGAGAGAAATAGAGAGGGAGGGAGAGGGAGGGAGAAGTAGAGAGAGAGAGAGAGAGGAGGGAGGAGGGAGAGAGAGAGCTTATAATAATTGAGGTGAAAGTGCAGAGTGCAATTACCACCTGGATCCGGAGACGAGGAGCGGAGAATATGTGTGTGTGTGTGTGTGTGTGTGTGTGTGTGGGGTGTGTCTGTGTGTGTGTGTGTGTGTGTGTGTCTGTGTGTGTGTGTGTGTGGTTGTGCAAGTTATTAGAACACTATGAGATAAATAGCACCGCATGAAGCCGACTACACTCTGTAGTCGACAAAGTATGATTTTTACACACACACACACAACACACACACACACACACACACACAACACCCACACACACAAACACACACACAGTGGAACAAAGGTGTGTTATGTAGATTTGTTACAGAGCTTCATTGTACGAAGCAAAAAATAGTTTCGGTATAAATAGATTATAATTGTCTCGGTATCTAACAATTCTACTAATAATCACCATCACCATCATCACCATAACCCATCATCACACAGAATCAACAATAATCATCATCATAACCACAATCACCAGCATCATCACCACCAATCACCAGAATATCCCATCATCATCACCATTCATCACCATATCATCACCAGCACCAGCATCATCAAAATATCACCATCATCATAAAAATCCCATCATTCATACACCAATATCATAAACCATAATCAGAACACATAACAATACATCATTCAGTCACCACCATCACACCATAATCACATCACCTCCCATCATCACCATCATTCACACCATCATCAGCAACCATCATCAGCACACCATCATCATCATCATACATCATCATCATCAAAACCATCACCCGCATCATTCACCATCCCATCAATATACCATAAATCACCTCCCCCATCATCACCATCATCATCATCATCATCATTCATCATCATCACCACCATCATCATCACCACCATCACCAGCATCATCACCATCATCATCCACATCATCACCATCATCATCACCCATCACCATCATCACCATCATAATCACATCATCCCCTCACCATCACCCCACTCATCACACCACCATTGCAATCATTCTACCACATCATTCACCACCTCATTCATCACCATTTCACTTTCTATGGAGGTCATCCGTCCTTTCTAACCACTATATTATCCATCATTCTCTCACACCTCTCCCTGCAAAAAACATGTCTTTCCCAATTGGTCTCTTATTTTCCCACCCTCATCTCTCTCTTCCTCCCTTCTTAATCTCTCGTCTCCCATCGCGCTCTCAGTTTTTCTATTTATTTTCTGGTTTAAGAGTTGAGGAATGGGATGTTCTTTGAAGGGCTTTAGGAAGCAAGTGATGCCTTAGCAGCGCGCGCTCCACCTCTCATTCTCTCTCTCCCTCAATCTCTCCTGGCTCTCTCTCGTCACGCGGAAGCGAGCGCGCGAGCGCGCACGGCGAGCACGAGCAGCGAGAGCGCGCGCGCAGCGCGGCTGACGCAGCGAGCGCAGACACGCGCAGCCGCGCGCACGGCAGCGCGCGCGCGCAGCGAGACAGCGCGCGCGCGCACGTCGACAGCGGCGCGCGCGCACCCGCGCGCGCGCACGCAGCGCGCGCGCGCACGCGCATCGGCGCGCACGCACGAAGAGAGCCGGCGCGCGCTCACGAAGGCAGCGCGCGCGCGCGCGCGCACGCACTCAGGCGCGCCGGCGCGCGCGCGCGCGGCACGCGAAGCGCGAGTGCGCAGCGCGCGCGCGTCACTGCAGACGCGCGCGCAAGCGAAGCGGCGCGCGAAGCGCGCGCTCTCACTCAGTCGCTCTCACGCTCGCGACGCAAAGGCGCTGCGAGCGCACGCCGCACGCGAGCGGAACGCGCAGCGCGAGCGCACGCGCAGCGCGACGGGCGCGCGCGGCACGCGAAGCGCGCTCGCGCACTCTCATTCTCATCTCTCTCTCACTCTCATCTCTCTCTCTCACTCTCATCTCTCTCACTCTCATCTCTCCTGCTCTCTCTCACTCATCTCTTTTGCTCTTTCTCTCACATCTCTCTCACTCTCATCTCTCTGTCTCTCTCTCTCTTAAATTAAAGTGATCAGTCTTTTAGAAAAATCTCTTCTCTATAAATTGTCTGTTGTCGCTTAACTGCTTTAAACATGGGATATTTTACATATTCAAATGTTCGCCCTCTTAGACACACACACACACACACACACACACACACACACACACACACACACACACACACACACACACACACACCAGTGGCAGTGTCAGACTCTGCATGTTTTGTTATAGATGGAATATTTGTTGAAATTCCTTCAGGATTTTTTTCCCATTTCTTTTTTCACTTCCAAAGGGGATTCTCATTGTTTGTGTGTGTGTGTGTGTGTGTTATGTGTGTGTGTGTGGTGTGTGTGTGTGTATGTGTGTGTGTGTGTGTTTCAGCCTGTGTTTAATGGAGGAGGAGTTAAAAACACTGCTGATGTTGACCAAAGTAGTAAACAAACCAACCTTAAAATAGAGCTTTCCTCCTTCATTTGCCCCACAAGCCGTGACCATTTCATCAGATGGAATATAATTAATGAATCTCGCTTAAATGGCTCTGAGGAAAAATTCTGAAGCGAGTCGAAAGTCACTGGTCTCTCCCTCCCCTCTCTCTCTCTCTCCTCCTCTCTCTCTCTCTCCCTCCATTATTAATTAAGCTCCCGCTGTGAGACTCTGGCCTCCACCATAAAGCTTTGATGTTGAAATGTTGGAGCGTTCTGGCGCGTAAGCGAAGTCGTCTATTTCATAAAAATATGCACAATTATGGTGGGTGTGAAATGCAGCCATGAAGTCTGGAAACATCTGCAGAGTCAGCGCTCAGGAGCCGATTTCACCTTCTCAGACAAAAGCATCAGGAATACGATGAGCCGCTGTTAAACTGCTGTGCTATAAATGTATAAATGTGAAGGTGATTATCCAGGTGGAGGTTTTTCAGGATGTTTGGGGGTAAAAAAAAAAAAAGACAAGGAAAAAAAAAAGTCCTGAGGTGACACGGAGAACATTTATAATGGTGTTAGGAGTCACATGTAGCTGTGCATTATCACCGTATACCATGATCACTTCCAGCATCGAGTGTACAATCACTCTGAATGGAACAATCACAATCCACTATTCACACCTGATACGCTGCATTCGGAAGGTTGCGTTATCCGGAGCGAGGGTTCGAGGAAATTTCCGACCCCCCAACGTGAAGAGACGAGACGGAATTCCACCGGAACTCACACATTCAGCCAATCACAATCCAGTATTTAGCCTGAACCCTCCTTCCAGCCAATCACAATACACTATTCAAACCTGAACTCCATCCAACCAATCACAATCACATTCAAACCTATTCACACCTGAACTCCCAATTCCATTATTCACACCTGCCCAATCACAATCCACTATTCACACCTGAACCTCCTTCACAAAGCCAATCACAATCCACTATTCACACCTGAACTCCTTCCAGCCAATCACAATCCACTATTCACACCTGAACTTCCTTCCAGCCAATCACAATCCACTATTCACACCTGAACCTCCTTCCAGCCAATCACAATCCACTATTCACACCTGAACTCCTTCCAGCCAATCACAATCCACTATTCACACTGAACTCCTTTCCGGCCAATCACAATCCACTATTCACACCTGAACCTCTTCCAGCCAATCACAATCCACTATTCACACCTGAACCTCCTTCCAGCCAATCACAATCCACTATTCACACCTGAACGTCTCCTTCCAGCCAATCACAATCCACTATCACACTGATCCATACAGAATCACAATCCTATTCCCAGAACCTCCTTCCAAATCACAATCCATTATTCACACCTGAACTCCAATCACACATTCACAATCCTCCTTTCACTATTCACACCTGAACTCCTTCCAGCCAATCACAATACACTATTCACACCTGAAATTCCTTCCAGCCAATCACAATCCATCCACTCATTCCGCCAATCACAATCCACTATTCACACCTGAACCTCCTTCAAGCCAATCACAATCCACTATTCACAACTCCTGAACCCAATTCTGAACTCCTTCCAGCCAATCACAATCCACTATTCACACCTGAACCTCCTTCCAGCCAATCACAATCCACTATTCACACCATACTCCTTCCAGCCAATCACAATCCACTATTCACACTGAACCTCCTTCCAGCCAATCACAATCCACTATTCACACCTGAACTCCTTCCAGCCAATCACAATCCACTATTCACACCTGAACCTCCAATCATCCAATATTCACACCTAATCACAATCCACCACTATTCACACCTAAACTCCTTCCAGCCAATCACAATCCACTATTCCACAAACTCCTTCCAGCCAATCACAATCCACTATTCACACCTGAACTCCTTCCAGCCAATCACAATCCACTATTCACACCCTGAACCTCCTCCCAGCCAATCACAATCCACTATTCACACCTGAACTCCTTCCAGCCAATCACAATCCACTATTCACACTTCCGAATCACAATACACTATTCAAACCTGAACCCCCTTCCAGCCAATCACAATCCACTATTCACACCTGAACCTCCTTCCAGCCAATCACAATCCACTATTCACACCTGAACCTCCTTCCAGCCAATCACAATCCACTATTCACACCTGAACCTCCTTCCAGCCAATCACAATCCACTATTCACACCTGAACAAATCTCCTTCCAGCCAATCACAATCCACTATTCACAACCTGAACCTCCTTCCAGCCAATCACAATCCACTATTCACACCTGAACCTCCTTCCAGCCAATCACAATCCACTATTCACACCTGAACCTCCTTCCAGCCAATCACAATCCACTATTCACACCTGAACTCCTTCCAGCCAATCACAATCCACTATTCACACCTGAACTCCTTCCAGCCAATCACAATCCACTATTCACATGTGATCTGGTATAAAGTGATCTTCCTGCAGTAAGTCGTGTTTTGTGTAATGGAACGCAGGATCGTCGCACGTCTCAGTCGTGAGATTGTGAACGTTAATAAATATGAACTTTCTATTCACGTTCTGGGCGTGGCTGTAGCAGCAGGAAGACGAAGTGATTTCCCATGAGGCCTTGCCTGAATGTAGGGCAGAGCTTCGTATCTGAGCGTTACACACTGGCACGTCTCCTGCTCGCCTGGAGCACAAGTGGAGAAGTGAAGGATGAGAGGAGGAATAGAGGGAGAGGGAGGAAGGCAGAATGAAAGAAAATAGATGTTTGAAAGAAAGGATGAGGGACGTTTACAATACGCTGCATTCTGGAAGGTTGCGTTATCCGGAGCGACGGCGTTCGAGGAAATTTCCGACCCAACGTGACGAGACGAGACGGAATTCCACCGGAACTTCACTCATTCCAGCCAATCACAATCCACCTCACATGCCAGCCAATCACAATCCACTATTCACACCTGAACTCATTCCAGCCATCAAATCCACTATTCACACATGCCAATCACAATTCACTATTCAACCTGACCCCCTCAGCCAATCCATTCACTATTCACACCTGAACCTCCTTCCAGCCAATCACAATCCCCTATTCACACTGAATCCTCCTTCCAGCCAATCACAATCCAATATTCATGAACTCCTTCCACACCTAAACCCCTCATGTTCACCTGAACCTCCAGCCAATCACAATCCAACT
>JACRUU010000021.1:1121955-1146955 GCA_030449085.1 Kryptopterus vitreolus
GTGTGTGTGTGTGTGTGGTAGCACTAAGGGATTAAAAAGCCAAAATGGACAATTTCTTTTCTGTGAAATTCAATGTTTTAACAAATGATCCTGAAAATCTCTCTCTCTCTCTCCTCTCTCTCACCTCTCTCTCGCCTCTCTCTCTATTCCTGTCTCGCTCTCTTTTCTCTCCATTAATTAAGTTCTCTCTCTTGGCTCGCTTTGCCATTCGTTTATAATAGAAAGAGATCTTCTCCTTTTTTCTCCTTACTCTCTCTCTCTCTCTCTCTCCTTTTCACTGGCTTTTTGCCATCTCCCTCCATTTATAATAGAAAGCTGCATCTATGTAGATGTCTGGCGTTTTCTCTTGCCTTCTATATCTCTGTCTCGCTTTATTTGTCTTTCACTTTATCTCTCGTTCTCTGTGCCATTAATTAAGTTCCAGCTGGGAGGCTCAGACACAAGAGGTCTGACACGAGAAGGTGAATGGCACAGGCCAAAATCCAGCAGTGCTGGCACAGGCCACAATCCAGTGTGTGTGTGTGTGTGTGTGTACGTGTGTGTGTGCAGTGTGTGAAAAAAAAACATGTGACTACATGTGAGCACTTGTTACGATCTAAAAATCAGGGTAAAGAACAGCAAAAAAAAAAAGGAGGTTCATGTGACTACATGTTCCTGAGCGATTCACGTTCATCTAAAAATCTAAAGAACAGCATTTAGTGTCCTTTGTGAAAAGGAAGTAGTCTGATCCGACTTCCTGTGCAGGACAGGAAACACGTTTGGCCGCGGAGGATCAGATTCACGTTCAGGTATAAATATGATAAACTATTGTACTTTCCCGAGAGCGGCGTTTTATATGTGTTTATTATTTCCAGCTACACTGCTCCTCTTCTACTAATATAGATTATAAAATACTAGACTGTGACTGTGAGGTTCAGGTGTGAATAGTGGATTGTGATTGGCTGGAAGGCGTTCAGGTGTGAATAGTGGATTGTGATTGGCTGGAAGGAGTTCATTGTGTAGTGGATTGTGATTGGTTAAGAGGGGTGGTGAATAGTGGTTGTGATTGGCTGGAAGGATTGGTTCAGATGTGAATAGTGGATGTGTGATGGCTGGAAGGAGTTCAGTGGAATAAAGGCTTGGAAGAAGTGTTGGCAGTCTGGATTGGCAGGTGTGAAGGGGGTTAGGTGTGAATAGTGGATTGTGATTGGAGTTCAGGTGGATGAGGCAGGTGGAAGGAGTGGTGTGAATAATGGATTGCGATTGGCTAGAAGGCGTTCAGGTGTGAATAGTGGATTGTGATTGGCAGGTGGAGTGTGTGAATTGGCTAGGTGGATATTGTGATTGGATTGGCTGGAAAGGAGGTTCAGGTGAGAATATTGTGATTCAGGTGGAAGGAGGTTCAAACTAGTGGATTGTGATTGGCTGGAAGCAGTTGAGGTTTAAATTCAGAAGATGTGAATACAATCAGATAATGTAATGCCAGGACAGGATCATGGACCAGCACTAAACCACCTCACTAACGCAGCATCTTCATCACCACCAGATGTTCTGAATCCCGAATGGATTCAGAGTTAATCTTAGAAGCTACATGATCTGAAAATCAGATCCGCCTCGAGCCTCGGCTTCCTCCTGGTCCCGCAGATGAGCCATTATCATTCCGCTCAGGTGAATCCGAGAGAATTTACACATTGCCTGCTTGGGACAGGTGCTGTCTCTTCACATCCACGTCCTGAAATGCATTACCTGGGCTGGGGAGGACAAATGGGGTCAGGAGTACGATTACGGGAAGGACGGCCCCGTAGCTGCTCGCGGTAACCCGATCTCCTGCAACGGCCAGATCCTTTCATCCCATATAGAGCCCGCGTTAGAGATAATGTAGGATAAAAATATTAAACGTTGATTACATTTGCTCGTTTAGCAGGCGCTTTTATCCAAAGTGATTTACGGAGGAATCTAGGCCACGTATGGAGTTCGGCACGCTGCTTTTACAAGTTTCTCACACTAGTTCTAGGGTTCTTCACGGGTTCTCTAAAGATATTTATCCATACAGAATTATCCTACCTGATTTTATGTGATATATCCGTTATCCTTGTTTTTTTTTTTTTTTATATTATTATTATTATTATTATTATTATTATTATTATTATTATTATTTATTAAGTCCTTTTTGTTTTTTTTTTTACCATGATCTTGTTATTAATTCATTTTTATCTTTTTATGTTCTTTTAAAGGTGCTATATAATTATATAATTGCTAGATTATTATTATTATTATTTATATTATTATTTTTCTTTTTTTCCTGTTTTTTACCATTATCTTGTTATTTATTATTTTTATGTTCATTTTTATTGCTTTTGTTTTTTTTATAATTGGTGTTATTAGTTTATTCTTTTAAAGGTTTTTCTTTTTATGATCTTGTTTATTAATTCATTTTTATCTTTTTATGTTCTTTTAATTATATAAAGGTGCTATATAAAATTATTAGATTAGATTTATTATTATTATTATTATTATTATTATTATTATTATTATTATTATTATTATTATTATCTAAATATTAAGATGCAAAACACACTCACAATAAAAACACACATCTGTAATAACCAGATGGGCTCTAACAAATATAATCTACAGAACTTAGTTTTACTTTATTTAATTTTATTTAATTAACTTTGTGCCAATTTAATTGATTTACATTTTTTTTGCGTATGATTTTATTATTTTAGAAATGACTGTAAAATATTTTATGTATAATTTAACCAAGCTGACATTTTATTTAAAATTCTTTAAAAACGAAAAAAAAAGGAAACTCTTGTTAAATTACAATTATTAATCATAAAAAAGTATGTTTTACGTTTCGTCCTCGCCTACTATAACAAAATGTAACCGATCCGCGACTTCAAAACCGATATACGTCCTGAACCGTGGATTTTGTGTAACGTTACAATAATAATCATCGCAGGTGTTACTTTAATGTAGTTTAGCTGAATGAGCTACGTAAAGTAGATTTAGACAATGAAATAACCAGTGTTATACGTGCTAGCTAGCTAAAATAAACGTTATTCGTTTTCTGTAAATCGTGTTATACAGTTAGCTAGCATGCTAGGTCTGATAATTACCTCAGAAATGTAAAAATATTTTGGGCATTTAGCAAGTTATATGATAAGCTAGCTAGTTCATCTGAGAAATTGTGCTAATTGTGTGACTAACTAGCTTTTTTAGCGTGATCTATTCATCCCAGCTAATTTCTAAACAATGAAATAACCAGTGATACACGTACTAGCTAGCTAAAACAAACATTATTCATTTTCTGTAAATTGTGTTAGCTGGCATGCTAGGTCTGATAATTACCTCAGATAATTACAAACATTTTGTACAGTTATATGATTAGCTAGCTAGTTCATGAGAGAAATTTGGCTAAGCATGTTTTTTTTATAGCGTGATCTATTCATCCGGGCTAATTTCTAAACAATGATGTAACTAGTGATACACGTACCAGCTAGCTAAAACAGACGTTATTCGTTTGATGTAAAATGTGTTATACAATTAGCTAGCATGCTAGGTCTGATAATTACCTCAAGTTATATGATTAGCTAGCTAGTTCATCTGAGAAATTGTGCTAATTGTGTGACTAACTAGCTTTTTTAGCGTGATCTATTCATCCCGGCTAATTTCTAAACAATGAAATAACCAGTGATGCACGTACTAGCTAGCTAAAACAGACGTTATTCGTTTTCTGTAAATTGTGTTAGCTGGCATGCTAGGTCTGATAATTACCTCAGATAATTACAAACATTTTGTACAGTTATATGATTAGCTAGCTAGTTCATGAGGGAAATTTGGCTAAGCATGTTTTTTTTAGCGTGATCTATTCATCCGGGCTAATTTCTAAACAATGATGTAACTAGTGATACACGTACCAGCTAGCTAAAACAGACGTTATTCGTTTGATGTAAAATGTGTTATACAATTAGCTAGCATGCTAGGTCTGATAATTACCGTGGAGAATTAAAATATTTTGGGCATTTAGCAAGTTATATGATTAGCTCGACAGTTCATGAGGGAAATTTGGCTAATCATGTGACTAACTAGCTTTTTTACCATGATCTATTCATCCCGGCTAATTTCTAAACAATGATGAAACCAGTGTTATACGTGCTAGCTAGCTAAAATAAACGTTATTCGTTTTCTGTAAATCGTGTTATACAGTTAGCTAGCATGCTAGGTCTGATAATTACCTCAGAAATGTAAAAATATTTTGGGCATTTAGCAAGTTATATGATAAGCTAGCTAGTTCATCTGAGAAATTGTGCTAACCATGTGACCGACTAGCTTTTTTAGCGTAATCTATTCATCCCGGCTAATTTCTAAACATTCACACGCTACACATTAGCTACACAGAAACACGTTTTGGACTGTTAACTCGCCACTCGCTGAGCAGTAGCTAGCTAAACCGCTCAGATGTCGAACTAGCAATAAAATTAGCATCCGAGTGCGTAGCCAGCTAGCCGCGGTTTGTACAGAGCGTTACGAACGTTTCCGAATGTAAACATCAGGTTCTGCTACGTCGCTCCAAACAATTTCCTTCTTTTATCTCTCGGAACTTGACAGCGGAGCGTCAGTGAGTCATGTATCTTCAGGAAGAGATGTTTCATCCTCAGATCATCAGTCATCACCTCACACTTCTCCAAACACCTCCTCCATCTTTCCTCTCTAATCACCACCTCTCCTCTCCAACCGACAAAGCAGAGCTCGTGTTTCATCCGTCACAAGGAACATTTCTTCTTTCAGCTTTTCATTCTTCTTCTTTTTCCCACATTTCTGAACATTGGCAATTCCTTTCCATCCATCATTGCTACAAAGTTCCTCTAACGTTCCTTAGGTGGTTCCTCAGCGTTTCCTCCCCCAGGATTCCTCTCACTCTTTTATTCACCACCCCATCTTTCCATCCGTCTTTTCTCCACATACTTCCCTTTTAAGAGGGTGTAGGAAACGTGGCGATGGTGGTAATAGGATGGAGGAAACGTGGTGATGGTGGTAATAGGGTGGAGGAAATGTGATGATGGTGGTAATAGGATGGAGGAAACGTGGTGATGGTGGTAATACGGTGGAGGAAACGTGGCGATGGTGGTTATAAGGTGGAGGGAACATGGTGATGGTGGTGGTAATGGGGTGGAGGAAATGTGGTGATGGTGGTAATGGGGTGGCGGAAACATGGTGATGGTGGTAAAAAGGTGGAGGAAACGTGGCGATGGTGGTAATAGGATGGAGGAAACATGGTGATGGTGGTAATAGGATGGAGGAAACGTGGTGATGGTGGTAATAGGGTGGAGGAAATGTGGTGATGGTGGTAATAGGATGGAGGAAACGTGGTGATGGTGGTAATAGGGTGGAGGAAATGTGGTGATGGTGGTAATAGGGTGGAGGAAACATGGTGATGGTGGTAATAGGGTGGAGGAAATGTGGTGATGGTGGTTATAAGGTGGAGGGAACATGGTGATGGTGGTGGTAATGGGGTGGCGGAAATGTGGTGATGGTGGTAAAAAGGTGGAGGAAACGTGGCGATGGTGGTAATAGGATGGAGGAAACATGGTGATGGTGGTAATAGGGTGGAGTAAATGTGGTGATGGTGGTAATAGGGTGGAGGGAAACATGGTGATGGTGGTAATAGGGTGGAGGAAATGCGGTGATGGTGATGGTGGTAATAGGGTGGAGGAAATGTGGTGATGGTGGTAATAGGGTGGAGGAAATGTGGTGATGGTGGTAAAAGGGTGGAGGAAATGCGGTGATGGTGGTAATAGGGTGGAGGAAACATGGTGATGGTGGTAATAGGGTGGAGGAAATGTGGTGATGGTGGTAAAAGGGTGGAGGAAATGCGGTGATGGTGGTAATAGGGTGGAGGAAATGTGGTGATGGTGGTAATAGGGTGGAGGAAATGTGGTGATAAAAAACATGCTTAGCCAAATTTCTCTCATGAACTAGCTAGCTAATCATATAACTGTACAAAATGTTTGTAATTATCTGAGGTAATTATCAGACCTAGCATGCCAGCTAACACAATTTACAGAAAACGAATAATGTTTGTTTTAGCTAGCTAGTACGTGTATCACTGGTTATTTCATTGTTTAGAAATTAGCCGGGATGAATAGATCACGCTAAAAAAGCTAGTTAGTCACACAATTAGCACAATTTCTCAGATGAACTAGCTAGCTAATCATATAACTTGCTAAATGCCCAAAATATTTTTACATTTCTGAGGTAATTATCAGACCTAGCATGCTAGCTAACTGTATAACACGATTTACAGAAAACGAATAACGTTTATTTTAGCTAGCTAGCACGTATAACACTGGTTATTTCATTGTCTAAATCTACTTTACGTAGCTCATTCAGCTAAACTACATTAAAGTAACACCTGCGATGATTATTATTGAATAAGGTGGAGGAACATGGTGATGGTGGTGGTATGGGGTGGAGGAAATGTGGTGATGGTGGTAATAGGGTGGAGGAAACATGGTGATGGTGGTAAAAAGGTGGAGGAAGTGGTATGGTGATGGTGGGAATAGGGTGGAGGAAAAGGAAACGTGGTGATGGTGGTAATAGGGTGGAGGAAATGTGGTGATGGTGGTAATAGGGTGGAGGAAATGTGGTGATGGTGGTAATAGGGTGGAGGAAACGTGGTGATGGTGGTAATAGGGTGGAGGAAATGTGGTGATGGTGGTAATAGGGTGGAGGAAACGTGGTGATGGTGGTAATAGGGTGGAGGAAATGCGGTGATGGTGGTAATAGGGTGGAGGAAATGCGGTGGTGATGGTGGTAGGTGGTATAGGGTGGAGGAAATGTGGTGATGGTGGTAATAGGGTGGAGGAAATGCGGTGATGGTGATGGTGGAATAATAGGGTGGAGGAAACATGGTGATGGTGGTAATAGGGTGGAGGAAATGTGGTGATGGTGGTAATAGGGTGGAGGAAATGCGGTGATGGTGGTTATAGGGTGGAGGAAACATGGTGGTGTATGGTATCTCTCGTGAACATCACCCCCCCCTTTTTTATCTTCTTCCCTTTCCCTCTCATCCTCCTCCTTCAGGTTTCCGCTTTTATCCATCACTCATCCACATCCTCTCATCTATTTCTCTCACCTTTGAAGGTCTTCTCCAACTCCCCTCTGATTTATTCACCTTTTCCTCTCTTCCTCCCATCTTTCTCTCCTGCCCTCTTCTGTCCTCTGTTTGACTTTGTCATCTCGTCTTAATCAGTCGATGTCCTTTTCATCGTCTCTCCGCCTCCTTCTGCTGTTTATTCTCCTCTCCTCTTTCTTTCCCTCACTATTTTAATTTCCTCTCCTTTATTCTCTCCTCTCCTCATATCCTTCTATTCTCTTCTCTCTTTTAAAAAACAATCGCTTTAATCTGTTCCTCTCTGTTTAACATTCTCTCCTCATTCCGCACTCGTGTCTCCTCACACTCATTCTCTTCCTCCGGATCAGTTTTCGCTTTCCCTCGCTTCCTTTCGCTCCGATTTCATCTCCATGTTTTAGACTTAAAGGCCGTGACTGGGTTTTACTCGGAACATTCTCCTCCACTGCACATTGTTCACTACACCAAAAATCATCATTTTAATAAGTAGAAATAAACAAATGTGCATTACTATGTGTGTGATCTGCTCCGTCACTCCAACGAACGAAACCCAAATAAACGAATAAATAAACGTTCAGTGCATCCACTCACACTTCCTAAATTCTCCCCCAATGACGCCCCCTAGCTGTGCATTCACAACAGGTACGATCTCCTCACTATATTAGCGTATATTACCGTACGGAACCTTACGCAAGCGCATCGCATTCCCAAATCCGTATTACTGCAATAAAGCGCATTTTTACTGAACGCAATAAAGCGCTTCCGTATAACCTAAACACCGTTTATATATTTATCACCAGTTTATATGGAAAAGCAACCGGAACACAATTCTTAAAGGAGCCACGTCCCATATTTTACACTTCAAACCAACACTAAACAAAAATAACAAGAAATTACTATTAAAATAATCATAAAATATAAGAGTAATATATAAGAGTAAAATAAATATTAAACAGTATTTTACTAAAGGGAGAGATTTTGAGTGAAATGTATATAATTATAGCAACAATAAATAAATAAAACATTTTCATGATGTATACAATGAATGGATGAAAATAAAAAAAAATGAACCGGTAGCTAAAACAAACACAGAAAAAAGACAAATAAATAAATAAAAATAAGTAGTAATATTTTTTAAATAATACAAAATAATTTTGTGACTTGCACATTTACCTTTTCGGACATTTCCTTTGATTTTTATCACGTGTTCCTCATTCATTTTTATTTTTCTACTAAATACTTTTAATTAACGCAAGTTAAGTTTTTCTTAGCAAAAAAAAAAACACACACAACATTAAAAGCACTGCGTTGTGCAGGACGTTTTTGGCTTCATGAAACTTGAACCTGGAACTCGAACCTCAACCCTCCTGTAGACCTTCACCCCAGACCTCCTCACATCAACATGAATGTCCACACATTTACTGGAACATCTTCCATACTGGTGCGCTTCCCCCCCCCCCCCCCCCCCCCCCCCCCACCAGCTTTACCGAGACATTCCCAAAAGCCTTCAGTGAGACTGGCGCTCGGGATAACTCACGCTATATTATATAAACATGTTTATAAACACATTTCACTTTATTTTACACATTTTATTTACATATAAACGGGACTCACCGTAAAGAGTGCAGGTGCAGGAAACGCTATTTCCAGGTCACATGACTTTGGGGGGTGTGGCTAAAATACGCGCGCACGCACACACACACACACGCACACACACACACACGCACGCACGCACGCACGCACGCACGCACACCACCGCGGGCGCGCACACACACGCACACATCAATATAAATATTCATTCATTCATTCATCTTCTACCGCTTTATCCGATCTTCCCTCGGGTCACGGGGAGTCTGTGCCTATCTCAGGCGTCTATGGGCATTAAGGCAGGATACACCCTGGATGGAATGCCAACCCATCGCAGGGCACACACTACACACATTCACACACACATTCATACACTAGGGACAATTTTCCATGGTGCCAATCAACCTACCGTGCATGTTTTTGGACCGGGGGGGAAACCGTGGAGAACCCGGAGAAAAAAAAACCCCCTGAGACACGGGGAGAACATGCAAACTCCACACACACACATGGCCGAGACGGGAATCGAACCCGGATCCCTGGCAGGTGTGAGGCGAACGTGCTAACCACTAAACCACCGTGCCCCCTCATATATAAATATAATGACATAAATAAAGTTTTCATGTGCAGCTCCATATTATAAATAAATATAAAAAAAAAAATATACAAATAATTGTTTATATATAAAATAAAAAAAATAGTTTATAGATATACAAAATATATAATATAAAAAAATTGTTTATATATATATATATATATATATATATATATATATATATATATATATATATATATATTATTATATTCATTCATTCATCTTCTACCGCTATTATCCGATCTTCCCTCGGGTCACGGGGAGTCTGTGTCTATCTCAGGCGTCTATGGCCATTAAGGCAGGATACACCCTGGATGGAATGCCAACCCATCGCAGGACACACACACACACACACACACACACACACACACACACACACACCACATTCATACACTAGGGACAATTTTCCAAGGTGCCAATCAACCTACCGTGCATGTTTTTGGACCGGGGGGAGGAAAACCGGAGAACCCGGAGAAAAACCCCCCTGAGACACGGGGAGAACATGCACAAACTCCACACACACATGGCCGAGACGGGAATAATCGAAAACCCGGACCCTGGCGGTGTGAGGCGAACGTGCTAAACCACTAAACCACCGTGCCTCTCTTATATATATATATATATATATATATATATATATATATATATATATATATATATATATATATATATATATATATATATATATAAAACATAAATATAAAATGTTCTTTATAAATATAAAAAATTATTTATAAATATGAAAAAATTATATTTAAAAATTGTTTATAGATATAAAATATATAAAAAATTGTTTATAGATGTAAAAATATAAATATAAAATATTTTTATAGATATAAAAATATAAATATAAAAAATCTTTATCGATATCCATCCATCCATCCATCTTCCTCCGCTTATCCGGGACCGGGTCGCGGGGGCAGCAGTCTTATATCTTTATTGATATAAAAAAAAAAAAAAAATTGTTTATAGATATAAAAAAAATATAAACATAAAAAAGTGCTTATAGATTGCGGAATGCAAATGAGACGTTTAATGCGCGTCCTAATAAATCAATCAAGAGATCGCTGAAATCAATCAGGCGTGATCTTTGGCGAGGCGCGAACAGGAAACGCGCTGGGTGATGGCGGTAAATCATCTCTCGCTCTCTCTCTCCTCAGTGTGACTCGGTGTCTCTCGCCCTCGCTGTCGGAGTGAATGAATAGTCAGCGTTCATCCCGAGGCTGAAAAATGTCCTCTCGCTCCTCATCACTCGCCGGGATGACTGATGAGCGCTGGGATATTTCCTCGGAACAAATAAATCATCGATGAGATCACTTCCTGCGGAGTTCCCGCCCCCCCGATAGAAGGTGTTGAACAAGGCCGGGGCTGGAAGTGGCGTGGTGATGTGATCGATTCCCTCGGCGGCGAGCGGCGGCTCGGAGTTTACGCGTGTCGAGGGCGAGCGTGACGGATGGCGCTGAGGGCGGAATGCGTGTCTCTGAGCACTTAATTCTTTCTATACAGCGTATTAAGCGCCACATGCTGCCGTCTGAAGGCCGAGGATTCCAGCTGTAGCGTATTTCATTTCTGTCCCCAGAAAAATCCCCAAAGTGAGATCAGGGTAGCAAAATAAAGTCACCCAAAGAAATTCAACCCTACAAGATTTATACCAGATCAAAGTATCAAAGCTGTAGCCCCTCCTACACCAATACAGCGCCCCCTGGTGGTCTACTGGAAGTCTTCTTACCTTCTACTGGATCTCTGCATTCAGAGTTTCATCTGGTCCAGGTTTATATGATCAGGTTTATATGATCAGGTTTATATGATCAGGTTCAGGTTTATATGATCAGGTTCAGGTTTATATGATCAGGTTTATATGATCAGGTTTATATGATCAGGTTCAGGTTTTGATGATCAGTTTCAGGATTTGATGATCAGGTTCAGGTTTAGATGATCAGGTTCAGGTTTATATGATCAGGTTTATATGATCAGGTTCAGGTTTATATGATCAGGTTCAGGTTTATATGATCAGGTTCAGGTTTATATAATCAGGTTCAGGTTTATATGATCAGGTTCAGGTTTATATGATCAGGTTCAGGTTTAGATGATCAGGTTCAGGTTTATATGATCAGGTTCAGGTTTAGATGATCAGGTTCAGGTTTATATAATCAGGTTCAGGTTTAGATGATCAGGATCAGGTTTATATGATCTGGTTCAGGTTTATATGATCTGGTTTAGATGATCAGGTTCAGGTTTAGATGATCAGGTTCAGGTTTATATGATCAGGTTTATATGATCAGGTTCAGGTTTATATGATCAGGTTTAGATGATCAGGTTCAGGTTTAGATGATCAGGTTCAGGTTTATATGATATATGGTTCAGGTTTATCAGGTTCAGGATTATATGATCAGGTTCAGGTTTATATGTTCAGGTTCAGGATGGTGACGGGTCTCGTTTGAGGTTGTATCTCGGTGGTTTACTGATCGGAAGGTCGTGGGTTCGAGCCCCGGTAGCTGCCACTCTTGGGTCCTTGGGTAAGGCTCTTACCTGTCTGTGCTCCAGGGGGCGCTGCATCATGTCTGTAATATTTATGTGATAAATAAAACCTCTTCTGCGTCTGAGGAGAGCATTTGAGGTGTGGAGTTGACGTGGTGTGGAATGTTGGGAACGGTTTTGATGTCTCATCATCTTCCGCGGTTTTGAAGGACGTCCTTGAACGACTCGTCGCGTCGTCGCTGCACGTCACGTCAGACGCCCCCGAGGCAGATTTCCACGTTTGCGCTTCGTTCCACTCGCAGATGTTCAGCGCCGTGCGGTAGCATCATTAGTCTCCAACCTTCCTGATCCCACCTCATTCACCTCGTTTACTTCCTCCCAGAATTCTCTCTCTCTCTCTCGCAGTACTGTACGTCTGCCTCCAGCGGCGCTGCTAATGGCCTCCTTCAATATGCTAATACTGTTACTTCTGCCGTATAAGCATATCTGCAAAAAAAAATCAATCGCTGGAGTGATTAAATCCCGCCGTGGACATCGAGCACAACCTCAGGGACGAGTGGAGGAGAAGGAACACTACAGGAGCGCTACGGAAGGTCTTTTCTTCCTGCAGGTCTCATATCTCCTGCAGTCAGGTTTAGATGATCAGGTTCAGGTTTATATGATCAGGTTCAGGTTTATATAATCAGGTTCATTTATATGATCAGGTTCAGGTTTAGATATTCAGGTTCGGGTTCAGGTATCAGGTTCAGGTTTATATGATCAGGTTCAGGTTTATATAGGTTTATCAGGTTCAGGTTTATATGATCAGGTTCAGGTTTATATAATCAGGTTTATTGATATATGATCAGGTTCAGGTTTAGATGATCAGGTTCAGGTTTAGATGATCAGGTTCAGGTTTAGATGATGGATCAGGTTCAGGTTTAGATGATCAGGTTCAGGTTTAGATGATGGATTAGGTTCAGGTTTAGATGATCAGGTTCAGGTTTAGATGATGGATCAGGTTCTGGGTTTTCATTTAGAGGCTCATTGTGTTCTTCAGTACTTCATCTCATGACTCGGGTTCCTTGTAAAAATGGGGAGTGGCGCGTGTGGAGAGGAGAAGAAGCGAGCGAGGGAATATACAATAGAAGGCAGTGAAGCTGCGGCATCTCTCCGTCCATGTGAGAGAGCGTGATGGAGGGAAGAGGCTTTAGGAGTAAATCCCTTCGATCGCAGTCAGAGATGTCGATGTGTACTTGCAGATCCTGGTTTACACACACTCGTGTGTGTGTGTGTATGTGTGTCCTTAGAACCAGATAGAGATTTGTGACATGCAGAAGAAGACGGGTTCCTCGAAGGTTCTTCAGAAGGTTCCTGTATGACTGAAGATCATTTTGATGTGCTTCCCGAAGCTCCCATTCCAATCGTCATCTCCATGTGCCATTAGAGTTCCGGTGGAGCTTCATTCAGCCTCTCAGTGGCACTGGTAAAGTCCGGGAGGTGAGAAGAACCCTCAAGAACCACATCTAGGTATTCA
Source organism: Kryptopterus vitreolus (assembly GCA_030449085.1). Classification (NCBI taxonomy): domain Eukaryota; kingdom Metazoa; phylum Chordata; class Actinopteri; order Siluriformes; family Siluridae; genus Kryptopterus; species Kryptopterus vitreolus. The sequence continues at coordinate 1,135,246 of JACRUU010000021.1, forward strand.
GGACGACGTTGCAGTTGGAGCGAGCGCATCTCAAGGTCCTTCTAAACCTCGACATCGGGTTTAATCTCAAATAGGTCCTCGTTAAAGCGTGTGCTTGGATCTCGACTCCCCGCCGGCAGAGCTAAACTCTAGTGGACTTGTTAGCCGAAGCCTTCGCTGCTCTCAGATTGCTAGCGTGTAGCAGATGTTTGCCGGTGGAGGCAGATGGAGGACGCAGCAGGAGACGGCCAGTTAGCGAGCTCGTAGCGCTCCGATGCCAGAATTACACCAAAGCAAACTTTCGGAGAAAACCTTCACAAACCATCTCGCCGTGAGGAAGGGCGTGGCTTCAAATCCCCGCACCACCGAAGTGCCCTTTCATTTACCCCTTAAAGGACCTCACTTCTCACTTCATTAGAAACATGTGTTTCCTACAAACACTCATTTTATGGACCTTTGTGTTTTTTTTGGCGTCCAAATCGTCCACATGTTTACAGCGTTTTCCCAGAACTGCTTTCTATCTGCACTTACCGGTGTACAAACCTCGAGTGTTTCGAGGATCCATCATTGAGACCCGGGCAATTGTGGGATTTGAACTCACAACCTCCTGCGATTTAACCGCTAGCCGGCCATGCCTTCGTTTCTCCGTTCAGCCACAGTGCGGCGCCGTTTCTAGTCGCAGAAAGTGTCGCCTTTTCTGAAAAACACTGTACAAAAAATAAATAAACATTATTTTGCCAGTCGCGTAAATTGGCAACAATGTTTCAAAAAAGTTCGTAAATTACATAAAAACCACGCAGAACGTTTTTCAGTACGGACGAACGATCGAAAACATGATGGAAAAAGTGTTTTTCTTATTAATAGGGGATCGAGAACGAAGTGCTGAAATCCTAAAGTAATTATAGTGATTTTTATTATTATTCATTCATCATTCATTCATCATTCATTCATCATTCATCTTCTAGCGCTTTATCCGATCTTCCCTCGGGTCACGGGGAGTCTGTGCCTATCTCAGGCGTCTATGGGCATTAAGGCAGGATACACCCTGGATGGAATGCCAACCCATCGCAGGGCGCACACACACACACACACACACACACTTCACACATTCACACACACACACACACACACATTCATACACTAGGGACAATTTTCCAAGGTGCCAATCAACCTACCGTGCATGTTTTTGGACCGGGGGAGGAAACCGGAGAACCCGGAGAAAAACCCCCTGAGACACAGGGAGAACATGCACAAACTCCACACACACATGGCCGAGATGGGAATCGAACCCGGACCCTGGCGGTGTGAGGAGAACGTGATAACCACTACGCCACCGTGCCCCTATTATTATTATTATTATTATTATTATTATTATTATTATTATTATTCAGGTTGTTTCAGAGCTGAAAAATAAAATCAGACAGCAGTGATTCCGTCTGAACATTTTGCAAAATGAGACTCGTTTTCAATTATCTGTTGTTTATTTATTTTTTATCTTTTTTTGTTCTCTTTCTCCACAGTGGAATATCACACGCCGTCACGCTCACGGAATTCCAAATTCATCTCGGAGTCATAAATAATTCAATACAGCGCCTGCTTCTGTCTGTCTTTCTCTTTTCCTCTCTCTATCGTTCAGTCTCAGTCTCTCTCTCTCTCTCTCTCTCTCTTCAGAAACTATCAATCTCAGCTGATAAAAACACACACACACACACACACACACACACACACACATGCTCGGTACACGGTGTCGGCAACTCGGATCCTGCAAACAATAAGTGTCAGACAGCTTACGGAATGCCACACACACATACGCACACACATGCACACACACATACGCACACACACACACACACACACACACACACACACACACACACACACACAGAGGCGTGAGTTCCTCTCGGTTGCCTACGCAGAATCCATTAAAGCAGCCTCACACCTGCCACGAGCACCGCATAAAGGATGCTTTTTATCCGCCCTAAACGCACGACACACTGCAGTGGAACACGGATGGAGCGGAGGGAGGGATGGAGGGAGGGAGGGAGGGAGGGGAGGATAAACGATAGAAAGAGATGCAGGGAGAAAGAGGGAGGATGAACGAAAATGAAGTGGGCACATAATCAGCCTCACATCTGTGATCTTTAAAAGAGCTTCGCGGTCGCTCGAGTCGTACGAACGCGGTTGCTCGGCAACAGCGAAAAAAAAAACAAAAAAGCCCAGGAGGCCGCTTTCCCGGACCATCCCGCCGAAAACGGACCTCGGTGCCAGGATACATCTCAGAGTCAGTCCTAACCCAAATATCACTGGGCGTTTTCAGAAAGATGACTTTTGGTCACCACGGATTCTGTGTTTTGCGTGTAAACGAGGATTGACTTTAACACTAGATGGCGCTGTGGAGAATTTAATAGGCGGGGTCAAAGTGGCCAAAAAGTTAGAGTGGGCGTGGTCTGAATATCCATGTGAGTGAGTGAGTGGGCGTGGTCTGAGTAGCAATGTGAGTGAGTGGGCATGTGAGTGAGTGGGCATGGTCTGAGTAGAAATGTGAGTGAGTGGGCGTGGTCTGAGTAGCAATGTGAGTGAGTGGGCGTGGTCTGAGTAGCCATGTGAGTGAGTGGGCGTGGTCTGAGTAGCCATGTGAGTGAGTGGGCGTGGTCTGAGTAGAAATGTGAGTGAGTGGGCAATGTGAGTGAGTGGGCGTGTTCTGAGTAGCCATGTGAGTGAGTGGGCGTGGTCTGAGTAGCCATGTGAGTGAGTGGGCGTGGTCTGAGAGCAATGTGAGTGAGTGGGCGTGGTCTGAGTAGCAATGTCAGTGAGTGGGCGTGGTCTTAGTAGCCATGTGAGTGAGTGGGCGTGGTCTGAGTAGCAATGTCAGTGAGTGGGCGTGGTCCAAGATCTCATTGTACTGACTGTATTAAGTGGATTTGAACGGAGTATCTGTTTACGGAGTGGGCGTGGCCTGTGTGCTTAGTGTTACAAAATGGGCGAGGTCTACGTGTCGATTGTCCTTAGTGGGAGTGGTTTGAGTGCCTGTTTACAGAGTGGGCGTGGCCAGTGTGCTTAATGCTACCGAGTAGGCGTGTCCTGAGTGCTCATTGTACTGAGTGGGCATGGCCCGAGTGCACACTATGCAAAATAGGCGTGGTCTACGGGAAAATTGTACTTAGTGGGAGTGGTTTGAGTGCTTGTTGTACATAGTAGGCGTGGTCTTGGTGCTTGTTATACAGAGTAGGCGTGGTCTTGGTGCTTGTTGTACAGAGTAGGCGTGGTCTTGGTGCTTGTTGTACAGAGTAGGCGTGGTCTTGGTGCTTGTTGTACTGAGTAGGCGTGGTCTTGGTGCTTGTTGTATACAGAGTAGGCGTGGTCTTGGTGCTTGTTGTACATAGAGGCGTGGTCTTGGTGCTTGTTAGGCGTGGTCTTGGTGCTTGTTGTACATGTAGGCGTGGTCTTGGTGCTTGTTATACAGTACTGTCTTGGTGCTTGTTGTAGTAGGCGTGGTCTTGGTGCTTGTTGTACTGTAGGCGTGGTCTTGGTGCTTGTTGTAGTAGGCGTGGTCTTGGTGCTTGTTGTACTGAGTAGGCGTGGTCTTGGTGCTTGTTGTACTGAGTAGGCGTGGTCTTGGTGCTTGTTGTACTGAGTAGGCGTGGTCTTGGTGCTTGTTGTACTGAGTAGGCGTGGTCTTGGTGCTTGTTGTACTGAGTAGGCGTGGTCTTGGTGCTTGTTGTACTTAGAGTGGTCTTGGTGCTTGTTGTAGGCGTGGTCTTGGTGCTTGTTGTACTTAGAGTGGTCTTGGTGCTTGTTGTAGGCGTGGTCTTGGTGCTTGTTGTACTGAGTAGTCTTGGTGCTTGTAGGCGTGGTCTTGGTGCTTGTTGTACTGAGTAGGCGTGGTCTTGGTGCTTGTTGTACTGAGTAGGCGTGGTCTTGGTGCTTGTTGTACTGAGTAGGCGTGTGTCTAAGTGGCCAGTGTAGTGAGAGAGTGGCCAGTGTAGCCAGAGAGAATCAGACTATCAGTGTGGGCGTGGCCAGAATGTTTAATATTTCTTTCGGCGTAAATGATATAAAAAACAAACAAACGTTCAATTCTAAACTGTAGTAGCTGTCAACGTTCCTCCGTAACGACTTTACATAGCGCAAACACTAATGACTAATGGGAGACGCTAATTACTGTTTATTTTATATCCAAATAATAACAAGCAAGCAAACAAACCTCAATAGATGTGTAAGAAAAACTTTCCCGCCAGCTGTAAAGCGCAGCACCTGCTAGCGTGAATGACGGAGAGAAGTCCTGATCCTTTCATTCCATTTAATTACAGGGGAATGATTTTAATCAAGTATTTATATTTATTTACAGCAGGGAGGAAAACTCTGTGTGTGTGTGTGTGTGTGTGTGTGCGGGTTTGTGTGTGTGTCTGTGTGTGTGTGTGTGTGTGTGTGTGTGTGGATTTTGTGAGAATTAGCAGACTTTACACGCTTCTGTCAAAGAAATAAATTGTAAGCTGAGATTAACACGAGACATAGCTGGCCTGACACACACACACACACACACACACACACACACACACACACACACACACACACACACACACACACACTTGTCTTGCTTGCTGAAATACAGTGTGCTCCGTAAGCGATATGAGGCAGTAAAGTATAATTGAGCACAATGTGATGCTACGTCTGGAGCGCTGTTAGCTGCGAAGCTAGTGCTAAGATGCTAAGCTAGTGTAGCAACAATCGTTATCTAACACCATTCTTGCGTAATTTAGCGCAGCAGATAGCATTGCTAGCACGCTAGCTAACATTTAAAGCAGGTCGTCTGCAAATCCGAAAAGTAATTAACGTCAGGCGAAGGTGATGTGCTTTAAAAGGCGTTAGCGATGCCGTTAGCGCTGTGGCCCAGCGCGTAGCGGGCGTGATGATGTAATGTGCCGAGGTGTCGATATTTGGAGATAATATTAACAAATATGTGTCCTGTTGTGTGAAAGAGACCAATCGGATGTGAGACTTTATCACACGGGAACAAATGAGCTTGTTTGTGTGTGTGTGTGTGTGTGTGTGTGTGTGTGTGTATGAATGTAAATAAAGGGACGCATTCATCACGCCGTTCTCGTTCTCTCTCTCTTTTTACCCTCAGGTGTGCGAGAGACGACGCAGACACAACAACATTCCCTATTCAGGAACATTTCTTCTCCATCACTCGAGGTGGAATTTGGGAACGTCGCTTCGTCATGGCGGCGGCTTCGTCACAACGTAAGCACAAAATCACCTCGCGTTAAAATCACAAGCGATTTTAAAGTAATTTTTTTAAATATAAATGTATTTATTTTTTGGGGGGCGGGTTGACGTTTTAATCAAAACATATAAATAAAGAGGCAAAAATAAAACCTATAGGGAGAAAAAATAAACAAAAAATAAAACAATAAACAAAATCTTAAATCGAGCAGCGAATTCCCCCCCGATGTGCAGCAATCCGGCGACTAAAAGCGTCCGTGTGGAAACAAAAGCGGCGTCTCGCCATTTACAACATCCTCATTACTTTAAAAGATTTTACCAGAGTATTTTCTCCTCGTGCTGTTTGATGTTTGGTTTCACTAATAATAATAATAATAATAATAATAATAATAATAATAATAATAATAATAATCCTACATTTGCATAAATCTGTATATCCATGTTATTTAGAGAATGAAACACTTATTTATTTAAGATACATTCAGAACTGATACTAATGTACTGATACTAACATTAAATACTAATTCTGTATAATTTTTTAATATAATGTTTACTGTTAATTTGTTAGTTCCTTTCCTTTCTATTTTTTATTTTCTACATTTTCTGATATATTTATATATATCAGTATATATATATATATATCAGTTACACGCTATATATAATACAATAATATAAATATAATACATTTAATATAATAATCTAAATATTATGTGTTTATAATAATAATAATAATAATAATAATAATAATAATTATTATTATTCTATTATGTGGGGTGCGGGGCACGGTGGTTTAGTGGTGGTATCACGTTCGCCTCACACCGCCAGGGTCCGGGTTCGATTCCCGTCTCGGTCCATGTGTGTGTGGAGTTTGTGCATGTTCTCCCCGTGTCTCAGGGGGTTTTTCTCCGGGTTCTCCGGTTTCCTCCCCCGGTCCAAAAACATGCACGGTAGGTTGATTGGCACCTTGGAAAATTGTCCCTAGTGTATGAATGTGTGTGTGTGTCACTTTTTTTGGGTTTTTTTTTTTTAACGAAATGATTCCTTCCTGTTCGTTTTCACTAAACGCCGCCACGTGAAACAAAAGCGTATAAACAGTTTTGGGTCACGTGCTGAATTCAGAACATCAAAGCTAAACCCGAGCAAACGTTGCTCATGCTAAGAAGCTAATAAGAGGCTAGCGCACGACCCCTGCCGCGCTGCCGACTTCCTGCAGTCCGCTCTGAATGGAGTTTGTACTGGCGGGCGTCGAGTCGTTTCTTCCAGCTGCAGGTGCATTCTGGGTAATTCACCAGTTATGCTCTGATCTCTCCTGCGCTTCCAGCAGTAAAACACACACACACACATACACACACACACACACACACACACACACACACACACACACACGCGCGGTGCTGGATGACCCTGGGTGCTTGAGATCTAATTATTGTGGCTCTGAAGTCGTCTACTTGAAACCAGTGGAGGAGAATAATGCCGAAGCTCCTCCTCGTCTCGTTTTCTCATTCCTCTCACGTGAACGCTGTGGGACATTACCGTCGCTCTCCCTCGTTCCCTCGTTCTTCTCTCCGGCGTCCGACACGAGGCGCGTCTTTAAATGTTAAAAAAAGCCGCTGCATTTGTTGGGTCGGAGGCTGAAGGGTGTGGAGGGGAAGCGTGATCGGAATACCGAGAGGAAGATGCGGAAAATCGGATCCTCATTAACGCGGGTCGTTATTAATGCATTAGCAATTAGCAGCGTCCCCGGGTATAGATGGGGGAAGATGAGCAATTAAGCAAATAATTATTTGTTTATTTGTTTCCTTGTTTATTTGTTTAAAGCTACTACATTTTATCTGAGCAACCTTTTTGCTTTTTGAGCCACATTTAAATTTGACTCGTTTGTGCGTATTTGGGTTAATTATGGAGGAGAGTATCAATTACTAATACATTATTATTTATACATTTATATTATTATTACTATTATATTTTATACTATTATATAAAGTTATATATTTTTGTAGTTACTTAGAGTTTTTGTTTAATTGTTTAATTCAATAGTTATTTGACATTGGCTTTAATTATTTTTATGTTTATTAATTGTGGGATAAACAATTAATGCTCTTTTATTCTGTATTTTATTTTATATTGCAATTAAAAAATATTGCCTTTTAATAGTTATTTTAAAATAGACAATTTTTATTATAAAGCTTTTAAATTTGTATATATATATCTTTTTTTTTTTTTAATTGAGGATGACATTTAGTTTATCATTTATTTAAAAATATCATGCTGTTTTTTTCAGTATTATTTAGGATTATCTTTTTTTCCAGGATGACATTTCGGGTTTATTATTTTATTTTTAATTCATATTTAAAATGTTTTTATACCAGTTTGCCTTTTTTTAAGTTCTGATTCCGAAGGACAGACTGATGTAGGTTCTACACATAAACTGGTTCTACACATAAACTGGTTCTACACATAAACTGGTTTGTTTCTTCTACTGTTTCACATAAACTGGTTCTACACATAAACTGGTTCTACACATAAACTGGTTCTACACATAAACTGGTTCTACACATGTTCTAACACATAAACTGAATACATAAACTGTTCTAACACATAAACTGGTTCTACACATAAACTACTTCTAACACATAAACTGGTTCTAACACATAAACTGGTTCTACACATAAACTGGTTCTAACACATAAACTGCTTCTACACAAACTGGTTCTAACACATAAACTGGTTCTACACATAAACTGCCTCTAACACATAAACTGGTTCTAACACATAAACTAGTTCTACACATAAACTGGTTCTACACATAAACTGGTTCTACACATAAACTGTTCTAACACATAAACTGTTAACACATAAACTGGTTCTAACACATAAACTGTTCTAACACATAAACTGGTTCTATAAACTGATTCTAACATAAACTGTTCTAACATAAATCAACACATAAACTGTCCTAAACTGATATTAAATTACACACATAAACTGTCACACATAAACTGGTTCTACACATAAACTGGTTCTAACACATAAACTGGTTCTACACATAAACTGGTTCTACACATAAACTGTTCTACACATAAACTGGTTCTACACATAAACTGGTTCTACACATAAACTGGTTTCCATAAACTGGTTCTAACATAAACTGGTTCTACACATAAACTGACATTCACACACAAGTGTGAGAACATTGAACATACAGTCCTGATATTAAATTACACGTCAGGGAATAAACAGTGTGACGTTCGGTTTCCATGAACATAGAGACATTCAGAACATACAGAGGGAGAACACTGGAGGAAGGAGGACGTGCTGCCAGAGGACGTGTACAGAAGCTGGGGGACATTTAGAAAGGGGACATGTAGAACATCAGGAGAATGTGTAGAGAAGAAGGAGGAGAACATGTAGCAGGAGAACTTGTCGAGTAGCAAGGGACGTGGAGGATGTGTAGAAGGATATTGTGTAGAGAGGGACATGCAGAAGGAGGAGGACATGTCGGATAGTGAGAGATGTGCAGAAGGAGGACGTTCATTAGGAGGATGTGTAGAGTAGTGAGGGACTTGTAATAGGTGGACATGTAGAAGGAGGACATGCATTATGAGGATGTGTATTATGAGGACATGTAGAGTAGTGAGGGAAGTGCATTATGAGGATGTGTAGAGTAGCGAGGGACGTGCATTAGGAGGACGTGTAGAGTAGCGAGGGACATGTATTACAAGGATGTGTATTATGAGGACACGTAGAGTAGCGAGTGATGTGTATTACGAGGACGTGTAGAGTAATGAGGGTCGTGTATTATGAAGACATGTAGAGTAGCAAGGGATGTGTATTACAAGGACGTGTATTATGAGGACATGTATTATGAGGACATGCATTAGGAGGACTTCTAGAGTAACGAGGGACGTGTATTATGAGGACATGTAGAGTAACAAGGGCCGTGTATTAGGAGGACGTGTAGAGTAGCGAGGGGCGTGTATTATGAGGACATGTAGAGTTATAAGAAGCATGTATTATGAGGACGTGTAGAGTAGCGAGGGACGTGTATTATGAGGACATGTATCCAAGTATGAGTAGAGTAGGCGTGTAGAGGTTAGCGGGGACTGTGTAGATGAGGACATGTATTATGAGACGTGTAGTGTAGAGCGAGGGACGTGTATTATGAGGACGTAGAGTAACGAGGGACGTGTATTATGAGGACGTGTAGAGTAACGAGGGACGTGTATTATGAGGACGTGTAGAGTAGCGAGGGATGTGTTTTATGAGGACGTGTAGAGTAGCAGGGACGTGTATTATGAGGACGTGTATTATGAGGACGTGTAGAGTAGCGAGGGACGTGTATTATGAGGACGTGTATTATGAGGACGTGTAGAGTAGCGAGGGACGTGTATTATGAGGACATGCATTATGAGGACGTAGAAGTACGATGAGGACGTGTATTATGAGGACGTGTATTATGAGGACGTGTAGAGTGGAAGGGACGTGTATTAGGAGGGCGGTGAGGACATGCGTAGAGTAGCGAGGGACGTGAGGACATATTATGAGGATGTGTATTATGAGGACATTAGAGGACATGTAGAGTAGTGAGGGACGTGTATTATGAGGACGTGTAGAGTAGCGAGGGACGTGTATTATGAGGACGTGTATTATGAGGACGTGTAGAGTAGCGAGGGACGTGTATTATGAGGACGTGTAGAGTAGCGAGGGACGTGTATTATGAGGACGTGTAGAGTAGAGTAAGACGAGGGACGTGTATTATGAGGACGTGTATTATGAGGACGTGTAGAGTAGCGAGGGACGTGTATTATGAGGGCGTGTATTATGAGGACGGAGGACATGTAGAGTAGCGAGGGACGTGTATTATGAGGATTATGAGGACGTGTATTATGAGGACATGTGTATGTATTATGAGGACGTGTATTATGAGGGACGTGTACGTGTATTATGAGGACGTGTATTATGAGGACATGTAGAGTAGTGAGGGACGTGTATTATGAGGACGTGTATTATGAGGACATGTAGAGTAGTGAGGGACGTGTATTATGAGGACGTGTATTATGAGGACGTGTAGAGTAGCGAGGGATGTATTATGAGGGCGTGTACGTGTATTATGAGGACGTGTATTAAGAGGACTAGCGAGGGGCGTGTATTATGAGGACGTGTATTATGAGGACGTGTATTATGAGGACATGTAGAATAGTGAGGGACGTGTATTATGAGGACGTGTAGAGTAGCGAGGGACGTGTATTATGAGGACGTGTATTATGAGGACATGTAGAGTAGCGAGGGACGTGTATTATGAGGGCGTGTATTAAGAGGACATGTAGAGTAGCGAGGGACGTGTATTATGAGGACGTGTATTATGAGGACGTGTAGAGTAGCGAGGGACGTGTATTATGAGGACGTGTAGAGTAGCGAGGGACGTGTATTATGAGGACGTGTAGAGTATAGCGAGGGACGTGTATTATGAGGACGTGTATTATGAGGACATGTAGAGTAGTGAGGGACGTGTATTATGAGGACGTGTATTATGAGGACATGTAGCGAGGGACGTGTATTATGAGGGCGTGTACGTGTATTATGAGGACGTGTATTATGAGGACGTGTAGAGGAGCATGAGGGACGTGTATTATGAGGACGTATTAGTAGAGTAGCGAGGGACGTGTATTATGAGGGCATGTAGAGTAGCGAGGGACGTGTATTATAAGGACGTGTATTATGAGGACATGTATTATGAGAAAGTGTATTATGAGGACGTGTATTATGAGGAACGTGTATTATGAGGACGTGTAGCGAGGGACGTGTATTATGAGGACGTGTAGAGTAGCGTGTATTATGGGACGTGTATTATGAGGACGTGTAGAGTAGCGAGGGACGTGTATTATGAGGACATGTATTATGAGGACGTGTATTATGAGGACATGTAGTAGCGAGGGACGTGTATTATGAGGACGTGTAGAGTAGCGAGGGACGTGTATTATGAGGACGTGTAGAGTAGAGTGTTGGACGAGGGATGTGTTATGAGGGTGTATCGAGGACGTGTATTATGAGACATGTAGAGTAGCGAGGGTATCGTGAGGGAGCGTGTTATTTGAGTATTATGAGGAACGTGTAGAGGACGGGTAAGCGAGGGACGTGTATTATGAGGACGTGTAGAGGAGTGTATTAGTAGCGTAGTAGGGGGACGTGTATTAGAGTGAGGACGTGTAGAGGACGTGTAGCGAGGGACGCGTGTATTATGAGGACATGTATTATGAGGAACGTGTATTATGAGGACGTGTAGAGTAGCGAGGGACGTGTATTATGAGGACGTGTAGCGAGGGACTTATGAGGACGTGTATTATGAGGACGTGTATTAAGCGAGGGACGTGTATTATGAGACGTGTATTATGAGGACGTGTAGAGTAGCGAGGGACGTGTATTATGAGGGCGTGTATTAAGAGGACATGTAGAGTAGCGAGGGACGTGTATTATGAGGACATGTATTATGAGGACATGTAGAGTA
>JACRUU010000021.1:1154455-1156955 GCA_030449085.1 Kryptopterus vitreolus
ACTGGAGGTCCTTAGATCAGATGCCTCCAGTTTCCACCGGATCCCCCTAGATTCTACCAGATCCCACCCTGTAGATTCCACCCCTAGATTCCACCAGTTGACCCTAGATACCATCCTTGGATTCTACCAGATGCCTCCAGTTTTCACCAGATCCCCACTAGATTCTACACCTAGATTCCACCAGAACCCCCTAGATTCTACCAGATGCCCCCCACCCCTGTAGATTTTACCCCTAGATTCTACTGGATGTCCTTAGATCAGATGCCTCCAGTTTCCACCGGATCCCCCTAGATTCTACCAGATCCCCACCCTGTAAATTCCACCCCTAAATTCCACCAGTTGACCCTAGATACCATCCTTGGATTCTACCAGATGCCTCCAGTTTCCACCAGATCCCCACTAGATTCTACACTTAGATACCCTGAGATGCCCCCCAGATTCTGACCTTAGATTGTACCAGATTCCACCAGATGTTCCCTTGATTTCTAGGGGAAAATATAATAAAAGAAAAGAATATTTGTTTCTCACCTGAAGGACACGGCGGTTTAGTGGTGATCACGTTCGTCCAGGCCCCCTGTGACCCGAGAGAGAGAGAAGATCGGATAAATCTGCAGAAGACGAACGAATGAATGAATGAATGAGTTGGGATTGATTGGGAGGTGGGAACTCAGTGCTTACGCCGTTGAGAACTAGAAGATTCGTAGGTTCAAATCCCACCACCACCAAGCTGCCACTAGGGGGGGGGGGCCCTTGAGTGAGGCCCTTAATTGTTCAGGTGTAAGTCGCTGTGTATAAGTGCCAAAGATGTAAACGATTGCAGAAGGTGAGACACGGCGTCTCACGTCACGTCTCAACTTTCCCTCATCATCCTCAGCTTCTTCTCGTCTCGAGCAGAAGTTGGCTGCAGGATTCGCTCAGCTCAGCATGGTGGAACATAATGATGGCATGAACTTCTCTCAACTTTACATCAGAGCCTGATGGGCTTTCGGAAAGCGACAGCAGATTGTGGGTTTGGCCGTGAGAACTCTGCAGCGCTCGTTATCCGATCCAGTCTTGATTATTCTCCAGAGGGGAAAAACCCGCCCCCCCCCTTTTATCATTTTTCTGATGAAGGGATTCGAACCGGTCATGCATGGAAATCAGCTCCTTCACACCAGCATATGAACGTTAGCTATGCTAATCACAGACGGAATTTACCCAGTGTGTGTGTGTGTGTGTGTGTAGAACTGGTCCTCGTTGAGTTCTCACGGCTCCGTGCTGAGAACGAGTAGAAAAGGTCAACATGTTATTTTGCAGAAATCCCTCCGTGACTCCCGGACGGTAAAAACTCGGGGTTGATGATAATCGAGAATGCTGACATGATGTTCCTGAGAAAGAGAAACGTTTACCTGAGGGTGTTACGGAGGTGCCACGCTGCTTATGTAGGGGTCGGTGCTCCCTGTGACTGTGTGTGTGTGTGTGTGTGTGTGTGTGTGTGTGTGTATGTGTACGGTCTTGTGCTGCCACCTGCTGGCCAGTTTTACGACATCACCACATCTTATATCATGAACGACAGAGTATTTAAGGGGCGAGGGCTTCGGGTGGTGGCGATGGGATTCGAACTCACGCCCTTCAGTTGAGAGCTTGGATGTTTTGGATGCAAAGCTGCAGTGACGGCCTGGACTCATCATTCCACCCTCATTTACAGCGTTTAGCAGATGCCCTTATCCACAGCAACATACGACTGAGCAATTGAGGGTTAAGGGCCTTGCTCAAGGGCCCCACTAGTGGCAGCTTGGTGGTGGTGGTGGGGGGATTTGAACCTTGAAGCTCCCACATCAAAGGGGATAAAAAAATCCCAAACATTCCAAACAAACCACATATTTATTTTATTTATATTTATTTTATTTATTTATTTATTTATTTATAATCTTTACCTCCTTATATATGCTTTTTTACCTGGATCCTGATTGGTTCTCTGCTGTCCAATTAAATCGCAAGTCACTTTTATCGATGCATTACTGCAAGACGAGGTGGGTAGGCCTGGGACAAGCGAGATAAAATATTGGCACCCCTCTGCTCAGTCTCATAATTATGTCATTTAGGCTCCGCCCACATCCCTCGGAACCTGTTGTTGTATTCGTTAGTTTGTTTATTATTTTCGTGTTGCCGTTAAACACTCCCGATGCCGATTTCTACATCAGGAATCTGGAGGATGTTGGTTTACACGCCGCGTGAACGTCCGTCTGTCCTGTAGGGATTTTCTGTTAGGATGGATTGATTTTTTACTTACTTATTTATTTATTTTTGTTCAGATGAGGAATAAAAACATCTGGATACTTTTTCAAAAACATCTGTCTACCAATTAATTGGCGTTCTGTCTTTTTTTGGTTTGTTTTTAAGATTAAAAATGTGTTTGTTTGTTTTTTCATTATTACAGTGTTTGACCCTGATGAGGGCTGAAGGACGAGTTTTTATATAACAGAAGAAAAACAGCAGTGACACACACACACACACACAC
>JACRUU010000021.1:1166955-1169455 GCA_030449085.1 Kryptopterus vitreolus
CCACGTGTTCATGGGTTCATAAATGGAGTAGAAATTCAGTGGTAATGGATGAAAGTCAAAAACACATTTTAATTGGCGGTAATGAGAATAAAAAGGTTCTTCCGTTGAGACTGACGTGTAATAAACGCATTAAAGTGGACGTGCAGTAAAAAGGGACACTTTTATGGTCATGTGATCCGAGTTTCATATCAAACGCCTTCATAAAGCGCTAAGATGAAAATGAGTTTACAGCTGACGAGACGATTCCACAGAGCAGCTCACTAAATCACACGCTGAGCCTCACCTGTGTGTGTGTGTGTGTGTGTGTGTGTGTGTGTGTGTGTGTGTGTGTGTGTGTGGTGTGATGCAGCTCCAGCAGTGTGTGACATGAGACAAATTTTCAATAAATCTCATTTCGTGCTGAGACGCACGTCACATTGTGCTGAGGGAGAGAATTTCATCAGAATAGCGATCAATGTTTTGAGGAGAGAGAGAGAGAGAGAGAGAGAGAGAGAGAGAGGAGAGAGAGAGGGAGAGGCAGGACGATAGAGGGAGAGAGAGAGAGAGAGAGAGAGGTAGCGAGAGAGAGAGGGAGAGAGAGAATGGAGAGAGAGAGAGAGGAGAGAGATGGAGAGAGAGAGGAGAGAGAGAGAGAGAGAGAGAGGGAGAGAGAGAGAGGAGAGAGAGAGAGAGAGAGAGAGATGGAGAGGGAGAAAGAGAGAGAGATTTGGTTTAAAAGAATCTGGTTCTAAAGAATCTGGATTAAAAGAATCTGGTTAAAAGAATGAAAGAATCTGGTTAAAAGAATGAAAGAATCTGGATTAAAGAATCTGGATTAAAAGAATCTGGTTTGAAAGAATCTGGATTAAAAGAATCTGGATTAAAAGAATCTGGTTTGAAAGAATCTGATTTGAAAGAATCTGGATTAAAAGAATCTGGTTTGAAAGAATCTGGATTGAAAGAATCTGGTTTGAAAGAATTGGATTAAGAATCTGGATTGAAGGTCAGCTGATGACGGATTTTAAAGAACGCTGACGTTTTAATCAGGAACAGTTAAAAGGTGTAAATGTGGATCAGTGAAAGTGGAGTTTTTGTTCTGTTCTGTGAGAGAGAGAGAGAGAGAGAGAGAGAGGAGAGAGAGAGAGAGAGGAGAGAGAGGAGAGAGAGGGAGAGAGAGAGAGAGAGGGGAGAGAGAGAGAGGAGAGAGAGGGAGAAAGAGATAGAGATAGAGAGAGAGAGATAGATGGAGGTGTAAATGTGGATCAGTGAAAGTGGAGTTTTTGTTCTGTGAGAAGAGAGAGAGAGGGAGAGAGATGGAGAGAGTGGGAGAGAGAGGGAGAGAGAGGGAGAGAGAGAGAGGAGAGAGAGAGGAGAGAGAGAGAGGAGAGATAGAGAGGGAGAAAGAAAGAGAGAGAGAGAGAGAGAGAGAGAGAGATAGATGGAGGTGTAAATGTGGATCAGTGAAAGTGGAGTTTTTGTTCTGTGAGAAGGAAAAGTGATGGATTGTAGTTTGTAGTAGATGTTGAGGGAGAGATAAAGATAATAGAGGGGATGAACTGACTTCACTCTCTCTCTCTCTATCTCTCCTCATCTCTCCCGCTCTCTCCCACTGTCTCTCCCACCGTCTCTCTCTCTATCTCTCCCTCTCTCACTCTCCTCATCTCTCCCTCTCTCTCTCTCTCTCCCCTCCCCGTCCCACCGTCTCTCTCACCGTCTCTCTACCGTCGTCTCTCCCACGGTCTCCCCGTCCCATCCGTCTCTCTCTCTCTCTCTCTCTCTCTCTCTCTCTCTCCCTCCCCTCTCTCCTCATCTCTCCCTCTCTCACTCTCTCCCACAGCCTCTCTCTCTCTCACCGTCTCTCTCTCTCTACTCTCTCTCTTTACCTCTATCTCTCTCTCTCTCTCTCTCTCTCTCTCTCATCTCTCTCCTCTCTCTCTCTCTCTCTCACGTCTCTCTCTCTCTCATCTCTCTCTTCTCTCTCTCTCTCTCTCTCTCTCTCTCTCTCCCTCTCTCTCTCTCTCTCTCTCTCTCTCTCTCTCTCTCTCTCTCTCTCTTTCTCTCTCTCGTCTTTAATCAGGTTAAAAGTGCTCAGTGACCTCAGAATTACTGTAACACTGACCTCAGTCCACATTGGCGTCTCTGTCCCTGTTCATGCAGAACCGCTGGTGAAGGAATTTATAGTCGTGTTGAGAGATTCTTAAAGAACTCCATCATTTCACTGAGAATCTTCACCATAAAACTCCCAGCGTTTCTCTAAACATTACATCTCCAGGAACTTTCTGAAGGAACTGTTTTTAATAATCTGGCTTTGAAGCATCTGGATTTGAAAATCTGGATTTAAAGAGTCAGGATTTAAAGAATCTGGTTTTGAAGGATCCGTTTTAAAGAATCTGGATTTAAAAAGTCTAGTTTTGCAAGGCTGGTTTTAATGAATCTGGTTTTTAATAATCTGGTGTTGAAGCATCTGTTTTGAAGAATCTGGATTTAAAAAGTCTGAAATTAATGAATCTGGTTTTGAAGC
>JACRUU010000021.1:1176955-1189455 GCA_030449085.1 Kryptopterus vitreolus
TCACCACCTTCTCACCACCACCACTACATCACCACATCACCACCACCACCATTCTCACCACCACCACTACACCACCACCTTCTCACCAACCACCACTACCATCACCACCTTGACCATCAACACCACCTCACCACCACCTCATCACACACCTTCTGACCACCACCACCTCACCACCACCACTACCATCACCACCTTCTCACCACCACCACTACCATCACTACCACCACTTCACACCACCTTCTGACCATCACCACCTTCTCACCACCACCACTACCATCACCACCTTCTGGCCATCAAAACCTTCTCACCACCACCACTACCACCACCACCTCGACCATCCCACCTTCTCACCACCACCAATACCATTCTCACCACTCTCACCACACCACCTTCTAAGCAGCACTACCACTACCATCACTACCACCACCACCATCACCACCACCACCACCTTCTCACCACCACCACTACCATCACTACCACCACCTGCAACACACCATCATCACCACCACCACTCACCACCACTACCATCCACCACCACTGGCCATCACCACCTTCTCACCACCACCACCTTCCACCACTACCATCAGCACCACCACTACCATCACCAGCTTCTCACCACCACCAGCTTCTCAGCAGCAATACCACTACCATCACTACCACCACCGGCAACACCATCACCACCACCTTCTCACCACAGCAGTGTAGTTTTCTTTCAGTAAGATGTATGTATGAGAACTTCATACGGAGGAAGACGAGTCCAGACGAGTCCAGAACGTCTTTCAGCTACAACTAAATCTCATCATCACCAGCTGATTACGTCCTCATTAAAACCACCAGATCTTGCTTTGAGCTCCGGAATGTTTTGTCACAATAAAAGACAACTATTCTTTTAAAAACTACGGATTTCAGTATTTGGCACACACACACACACACACACACACACACACACACACACACACACACACACACATTTTCGGGGGTTAAAAGACCCCGTATCCTTGTGATTCTCAGGTACCTCGACATGTTTCTTTGTTCTTCTTGTTAGATGAGATAATATTGGTTATGAAACGAGCAGAAGAAATCTGCATTGTTACCATGGATGTCCTTCAGCGCCGCTTCGGCTCGGCAAGGACGGAGTTCAGTCACGAACGAGACAATACGGAATTAAAAAGTTCTCAAAAGAACCTTCGTGGTAAAGGGACGGAGAACTCTGTGCGCTCGCTCTGCTCGACAGAAAACACGCTCATTTTAAACCATCCGTTAAAATAAACCTTTCCTCCTCCCACAGCGGGGAATTTTAACTTCCATTCTGACCATTTCTGAGATCAGTGGTTTAAAAGCTGCCACTAGGGGGCATTTAACCCTCAAACACCAAGTTCAAAGTCACTCCTGATAAGGGCTTCTGCCAAAATGCGAATGCTAAAAAAGGTGCCAATACTTTGTGGCATGTTTACCTGCATCTATAAATACAACTTTTACTTTAATGGACCATTTTTTTTTTTGGACCTTCATTGAGACAAATATGAACCAAATCACAAACATCTCGCAGTTTTATACTTCATGTACTTGTGGGCCCTTGAGCAAGGCCCTTCACACTCAACAGTAAGTGGCTCTGGATAAGGGCATCTATCAAATGCTGTAAATATAAATATAAACGTCTCAGAGAACCACGGAACAAGGGACCAGATCCCTGCGGACGGACAATTTATTGTTTTTATCGATGAATGTGCAAAAATAGTTGCTGGATAGTTTTTCCGGGTGGAGCTATATGTTACAAGAGCGGCCTCTAGAGGCGAATCACTGACATCACATGCTGTTTATTTAAGGTGTATTTTTTAAAATTCTTTTTTAAATGGATTTTTGAGTGTTACATTTTGTTTCCTTAATATTCACTAACATAATTGTTATATATATATATATATATATATATATATATATAATATATATGATATATATAAAATATTATTTTATATATATATGCCATAATCGCTCATTTTTCCTGTTCTCAATGTTCCATAAACAAACATAAACTAATTATTTCCATGTTTATAATACTCTAGGTAAGTAAATATAACAGATATAATATATATATATATATATATATATATATATATATATATATATATATATATATATATATATATATATATATTCCCCCTTTGCATAGTGGTTTAGTGGTTAGCACGATCACATCACACCTCCAGGGTTGGGGTTCGATTCCCGACTCCACCATGTGTGTGTGTTCTCACCTAGTGTTCCCTAGTGTGTGTGTGTGTGTGTGTGTGTTGTGTGCGCGTGTGTGTGCCGTGTGATGGGTTGGCATTCCATACAGGGCATATCCTGCCTTGATACCTGTAGACACCTGAGGATGGGCACAGATTCCCCCGAGAGAGAATCCGGATAAAAAAATGAATTAATGAATCTCTCCCTTTTATAAAATTATTGATTATTTCATATATTTATTTTTGACTCTGGAAACTTTAAATAGTAATTTCTTGTTAATGACAATGTTATATTTGTTTAGTGTTGGTTTGAAGTGTAAAATATGGGACGTGGCTCCTTTAAGAATTGTGTTCCGGTTGTTCCGGTTGCTTTTCCATATAAACTGGTGATACGGTGTTTAGGTTATACGGAAGCGCTTTATTGCGTTCAGTAAAAATGCGCTTTATTGCAGTAATACGGATTTGGGAATGCGATGCGCTTGCGTAAGGTTCCGTACGGTAATATACGCTAATATAGTGAGGAGATCGTACCTGTTGTGAATGCGCAGCTAGGGGGCGTCAATTTGGGGGAAATTTAGGAAGTGTGAGTGGATGCACTGAACGTTTATTTATTCGTATTTACTTGTTTGGGTTTCGTTCATTCGCACAACACGACGCAGAGTGAAGGAGCAGATCACTCACATATATATATATATATATATATATATATATATATATATATATATATATATATATATATATATATATATATATATATATATATATATATATAGGCAGTTCACCTCTACTTAATAATACAGATGATGTTTAGCGTGATTATGAATATCGATTCGGGCCGAAGCTCAGGATCTCGGGGCCGAGAGAGTAAGAGACTTGATCCCTCAACCTCATGATCAATAGAGCTGCTTGTTAAACTGCTGAGTCGTACACTGTGTTAGACTTTAAAGAAAATCCATGAGCGGTACTTTATCCTGCGCGTGCAGTAATATCCCAAGGTTTCCTTTCCTCCTCATAATATACTTAATTTTTCATCACATTCCACTTTCGCAGTCCCCGCGGTCGAAGTGATGCAATATTGATGATGAGATGTTCTCGTCCTGACATTGAGACTGATAACGCCTCGCCGTACTTCTCTTATTGCGTCGACGCATTATCATGTTTTCTATTACGCTCGCTTGTAAGCACCGCTCGTGCTCTTTAAAGGCGGGGGGGGGAAAAGTCTGAATAACGGCGTTAACGTCGCATTTCTCGTCTCCTTTCCTTTTCTCGGCAACAGAATTAGAGAGTCCGGAGCCTGCCATTGTTCTATAACGCTGCATGTAATACAATTAGCAGCGCCTTACAATGCGCCCGAGCGAGACACGGGTTATAACAAAAAAGATCCCTTCAACAGGGAAATGAAGAATAAATATGGGGGGGGGCGCTAGAAATAACGTAGGGATCTCCGCTGAGTCGCAGGAAGACGCGGCGGAAAGTAATAAAGGTGACGGAGCGCATACATGGGAATATAAGAAAAGCTGCAGAGTTTAATAACAAAGATCCAATACCAATATATATATATATATATATATATATATATATATATATATATATATATATACACTCAACAAAGTGTCCAAGCTTCAATAAAAGCAAACACGGCAATAAAAAGAGGTCCGGACTTACAAACAAACACACAGGCTGCGGAAAAGGAGTCGAATTAGGACAAACGACAAAACTAGGACAAGCAAAAAAAAAAAAAGAAAGAAAGAAAGAAACGGGGGGGGGAATACGGGAACGGGAAAAGCCGTGGGACCGGGAACGCTCGGCGAATACAGGAAACAGGAAGTGTGTTACTGTAAAGTAATGCTTTACATGCATTACTTTACAGTCTGCTAAATGCCACAAATGTTACTGTAAAGTCATACAGAACCCGGATTGGGTGTGAGTGCATTTATGGGTCGACCTTATATGGAAAAAAGTGGGCGTGTACATTCGTCCATTCATCTTCTACCACTTTATCCGACTTCCCTCTCGGGCCTCTGGGACACACGGGGACACACGGGGACACAGGGGGACACATGGGGACACACGGGGACACACGGGGACACACGAGGACACACGAGGGACACACGGGGACACACGGGGACACACGGGGACACATGAGAGGACACGTGTACATTGTGATATATGTAATTATGCAAATGTAGTGTCTGTGGGGAAAATGATTAAGTGGGCGTGGTATCAGTTCTATATATAGACACATTAAAGTGTGAGGAGTGTATGTGGGAGTTGCATATATAATAAAGTGTGTGTGTGTGTGTGTGTGTGTGTGTGTGTGTGTGTGAGCATATAGGATTAAGTGTATATAACGAAATTGTGTAAATTGCGTGACATTCATGCACATGCCGGTAAGACGCGGAATTCCTGCATGGAAATATGGAAGTGTGGAATTCTGTCCAAAAAAAAAAAAAAAAAAAAAAAAGATCAACGCCTGGTGCAACCAAGTACAATTGTATTGCATCATCAAGTCCATATATGGAAATGTGGGAGTTACAGAACCCATATATAGATTTGTAGGCGTGGCTTTTATTCCGAACATGTTTACCGATAAAAAAAAAAAAAAAAAACACGTAATATGGAACCCGGCGCGGGTCAAAACAAGTTCAAATCTTTGTGTTTGTTGTGTTTCAGGTGGAATTGATGTAAATACCCAGAATTCCCCGGGAGAACGCACGATGAGATGAGTTACATAAGAAGAGCGATCTCTGGTGAGTAGAATAAGTCGAACATTTCCAACAGAGAGGTAAAATGGGATACGCTAAAGGTGTGTGTGTGTGTGTGTGTGTGTGTGTGTGGAGGGAGTGGTTTCAGGTGATTTCTTAAAGTGGGCGGAGCTTGGTGTGAATGTTTGCGTGGCAAGCGTAAAAACGACTGGGTTTTAGTTGTATCGCTCGCGGACGTGGTTTACAACCAGACGTCAGGTTACCGATTTAGTCGTTACGTTTTAAAGTCCCGAGTGTCTGGAAGGCTAATTTCCTTAAATGGTCATCTTCCTGCTGATTGAATTGGAACGCTTCCCAGAACCAAAACAAAGCGATTAGACGACCCGGGTTTTGACAATTTATCCCAACAATCTGGAGCGGTGAAAAAAAAACAACAAACAAACGGTGGCGCATCGGGAACGCCAAAATGATACACCACCTGTCCCATTAACACACACTCATTTATTTATTTATTTACCTATCTATTTACAAACGACGAGAGAAGATCGTAACGCTACTGTCGGACCGTTATTTATTTATTTATTTATTTATTTGTTTATTTATTTATTTATTTATTTATTTATCCATTTCCAAACGGCGAGAGAAGATCGTAACGCTACTGTCTCTGACCGTTTATTTATTTATTTATTTATTTATTTATTTATTTATCTATTTACAAACGACGAGAGAAGATCGTAACGCTACTGTCGGACCGTTATTTATTTATTTATTATTTATCTATCTATTTCCAAACGATGAGAGAAGATCGTAACGCTACTGTCTGACCGTTTTTATTTATTTATTTATTTATTTATTTATTTATCTATTTCCAAACGATGAGAGAAGATCGTAACGCTACTGTCAGACCGGTATTTATTTATTTATTTATTTATTTATTTATTTATCCATTTAGAAACGACGAGAGAAGATCGTAACGCTACTGTCGGACCGTTATTTATTTATTTATTTATTTATTTATTTATTTATCCATTTCCAAACGGCGAGAGAAGATCGTAACGCTACTGTCGGACCGTTATTTATTTATTTATTTATTTATTTATTTATCTATTTACAAACGACGAGAGAAGATCGTAACGCTACTGTCGGACCGTTATTTATTTATTTATTTATTTATCTATCTATTATTTCCAAACGATGAGAGAAGATCGTAACGCTACTGTCTGACCGTTTTTATTTATTTATTTATTTATTTATTTATTTATTTATTTATCTATTTCCAAACGATGAGAGAAGATCGTAACGCTACTCTCAGAACCGGTATTTATTTATTTATTTATTTATTTATTTATTTATTTATTTATTTATCCATTTCCAAACGACGAGAGAAGATCGTAACGCTACTATCGGACCGTTATTTATTATTTATTTATATTTATTTATTTATTTATTTATCCATTTCCAAACGGCGAGAGAAGATCGTAACGCTACTGTCGGACCGTTATTTATTTATTTATTTATTTATTTATTTATTTATTTATCCATTTCCAAACGGCGAAACGGCGAGAGAAGATCGTAACGCTACTGTCGGACCATTATTTATTTATTTATTTATTTATCTATCTATTTCCAAACGATGAGAGAAGATCGTAACGCTACTGTCTGACCGTTTTTATTTATTTATTTATTTATTTTATTTATTTATTTATTTATTTATTTATCTATTTCCAAACGATGAGAGAAGATCGTAACGCTACTGTCGGACCGGTATTTATTTATTTATTTATTTATTTATTTATCCATTTCCAAACGACGAGAGAAGATCGTAACGCTACTGTCGGACCGTTATTTATTTATTTATTTATTTATTTATCTATTTCCAAACGGCGAGAGAAGATCGTAACGCTACTGTCGGACCGGTATTTATTTATTTATTTGTTTATTTATTTTACAGTTAGCAGTTGTAACGCAAGTTCGAACAATGCTAGGAAGCAGAGAAATGAAAAACGACGTAATAAAAGGTTACGTTATAAGGAACGTAATAATAGCAAGACTGTGATGAGTGATAAATGCTTCTTGTTTCTGGATCACATCCTTGTGTGATTTTGGCGCCTGAGGATTAAAAACGCTTCTCCGTGTGATTATGATGGAAATAGAAAGCGGGAAAAAAAAAAGTGCTTAACTGTTGTTTCTTGGCTGAGAAGGTTCTATTGGAAATCATTGCTCTACGCCAGTGGCACAAAAAAAAGAAGAAGTGCACAGTATCCAGACCAGTGGGCAGCGTTTCAATTTATGTTGCTAATGTTTTCTGCATTAGCATGCTCAATAGTCTGGAAATCTGTTTTCGAGCGCGCTGCGGAGGGTAATGAGCCGATCGATGGATTGCTAGGCTGCGTTTTAGCATCGTACTTAGCCTGTCAGCTAATGCAGACTTCATAAATATGTTGTTTATTGAGCGGCGTCGTGCGCGGCCATTCAGAGGTATTGAAACGTCCGTCATCGTTGCGCGCGTCAGTGCTAACACGCTGCGATGGCTAAGATACAGGACGGGTCGGGTTACGAATGGCGTAGCGATCCTGATCGGAATATCGGCGGGTTCGACCGTAGCGCGATGGACCGTCCTCGGCGCTCTCACGGCTGATCGCTCGGACAGAAAGAACAGATTCAGCACTTTTGTCCGACTCGTTTATACACGGCGACATGAAAATGCCACTGATGATAAGTAAGATCCCGCCAAGCGCTTAGCGGCCATGCTAGCTTTTCATTTTTCCTTTTTCACAGAATTGTCACATATATTGTCGGGGAGGGGGTGGTCAGGGATGGGGGGGGGGGTGGTCAGGGATGGGGGATGGGGGGTGGGGTTATGAATTAGCCTTCACGAGGAAAATCCGAAATGTTTGAAAAAGAGGACTTTAGAGGAAATCGATGATTTACTTCCTCTCTTTTTGAATGCAGCTTAGCGTAATAGCATTCTGTACAAACATGCTATTTACTCGCTAGTTTGCTACATGACGGTTCCTCGTTACGTATTATTATTAGCTAGCGGAAAGAAATCATTGCTTGCGTTCGTTCCAGACGTGTCAAGTAACAAAGTACAAATACTTCGCTATATTACTTAAGTAGAAATTTTGGGCACGTTACTGGAGAAATGGAGTCCTTATATGGGAATGTGGGCGTATGATTAAGTCCTTATATGGGAATGTGGGCGTATGATTAAGTCTTAAGGGAATCTTATATGGGAATGTGGGCGTATGATTAAGTCCTTATATGGGAATGTGGGCGTATTATTGAGCCCTTATATGGCAATGCGGAGGTATGATTAAGTCCTTATATGGGAATGTGGGCGTATGATTAAGTCCTTATATGGGAATGTGGGCGTATGATTAAGTCCTTATATGGGAATGTGGGCGTATGATTAAGTCCTTATATGGGAATGTGGGCGTATGATTAAGTCCTTATAAGGGAATGTGGACGTATTATTGAGCCCTTATATGGCAATGCGGAGGTATGATTAAGTCCTTATATGGGAATGTGGGCTTATGATTAAGTCCTTATATGGGCGTATGCGGATATGATTAAGTCCTTATATGGGAATATGGGCGTATGATTAGTCCTTATATGGGATGGGCGTATGATTAAGTCCTTATATGGGAATATGGGCGTATCATTGAGTCCTTATATGGGAATGTGGGCGTATCATTGAGTCCTTATATGGGAATGTGGGCGTATCATTGATTAAGTCCTTATATGGGAATATGGGCGTATGATTGAGTCCTTATATGGGAATGTGGGGGTATCATTGAGTCCTTATATGGGAATATGGGCGTATGATTGAGTCCTTATATGGGAATATGTGGGGGTATCATTGAAGTCCTTATATGGGAATGTGGGCGGTATGGGAATATGGGCGTATCATTGAGTCCTTATATGGGAATGTGGGCGTATCATTGAGTTCATCATTGGGAATGTGGGTGTATGATTAAATCCTTATATGGGAATGTGGGGGTATCATTTATATGAGTGGGGGTATCCTTATATGGGAATGTGGGGGTATCATTGAGTCCTTATATGGGAATGTAGGGGTATCATTGAGTCCTTATATGGGAATGTGGGGGTATCATTGAGTTCATCATTGGGAATGTGGGCTTGTTAATGCATGCATGAATAATACATTAGGAGGATCTAAATGTAACAAAATGCAGAAATAAACCTTGTTTTATTGTTAACTTTGATCAAATAAACACAAGTGAATCTGTGACAGGAACTACTATATAATGGTGTGTGTGTGTGTGTGTGTGTGTGTGTGTGTGTGTGTGTGTGTGTGTGTGTGTGTGTGCGTGTGTGTGTGTGTGAGTGTGTCAGTATTGAATTGTCGCGTCACTGTAAGCAGTGCGCGTCCATTTCAGTTAACTGCAGTGTGTAGGACAGGTGCTGCTGAGAAATGCTCTCCTATGGGTGTGTGTGTGTGTGTGTGTGTGTGTGTGTGTGTGTGTTATATACTCCAGCACGTCTCTTCAATGTGTGGCCAAGTGTTTACTGGTCCGGCTGACACTATGTGTGTGTGTGTGTGTCCTCTTTCCTTATCTCCTCAGTGCCAGCAGGACTTCTATCACACTGTGCCACACACACACACACAATGACAACCAGCTACTCAGCCTCCCCCCCCCTTCCCCACACACACAAGACACATTCGGACAGCCTGCCAGTTACACACACACACACACACACACACACACACACACACCACACACACACACACACACACACACACACACATTCAGTCAGTACTTGAATCATGAATGAAAAGCTACATTTAATCCTTGATTTTGCTGATTGAGTTGAGAAATACGGCAGCGTATCAATAACCAGGCGTAAGTGTGTACTTGGTGTGTAATTAGTGTGTAATTAGTGTGTAATTAACATGATGATACACAATGCTGTTTAATGAAAAAAACATATATACAAGGTTCTTCACATTCATGCAAATAACACGTGGACTTTAGGAATGATGAACACATGCATTCGTTTGTTTGTTTGTGATTATTTGGTAATAAAAGAGCAGGAAGTTGCACGTTTTTGACCCCCTTCAGATCCATATATGGCAATCTGAGCTATACTGAAGTGTAAATGGAAACGGGTATCATTGTAGATGGAAAAGTGGGCGTGGCATTGCGTCCAGCACGGGAAAAGTGGACCAGACCATGAATGTAAAGTGGGCGTGGCATTGTGTCCATAAATGATATAATGGGCATGCGTCTATGAATGGATAAATAGCTGTACCGGAGCATATCAATGGGAATGTGGGTGTGTCATTAAGACCTTATATGGGAATGTGGGCTTATCATCGAGTCCTTATATGTGATTGTGGACGTATGATCAAGTCCATATATGGGAATGTGTGCTTATCATCAAGTCCTTGTATGCTCATGTGAGTTGATCCTATCAAATCCATATATGGGAATGTGAATTTATTTAGTCCTTATATGGTAATGTGAGATTATCCTATCAAGTTCATATATGGGAATGCGGGCGTATAATCGAATCCATATTTGGGAATGTGGTTGTGTCATTACGTCCATATATGGGAATGTGGGTATATCATTGAGTCCATATATGGTAATGTGATCTTATCCTATCGAGTCCATATATGGGAATGTAATCTTATCGAGTCCTTATATGGTAATATGATTTTATCCTATCGAGTCAGTATATGGGAATGTGAGCATATCATTGAATCCATATATGGGAATGTAGTCTTATCATCGAGTCCTTATATGGGAATGTGGCTATATCATTGAATCCATATATGGTAATGTGAGATTATCCTATCAAGTTCATATATGGGAATGAGGGCGTATAATTGAAGCCATATATGGAAATGTGGTTTTATCATCGAGTCCTGATATGGGTGTGGTTGTGTCATTAAGTCCATATACTGAAATGTGGTTTTATCATCGAGTCCATATATGGGAATGTGGTTGTGTCATTAAGTCCATATATGGGAATGTGGTTGTGTCATTAAGTCCATATATGGGAATGTGATTTTATCCTATCAAGTTCATATATGGGAATGCAGGCGTATAATTGAAGCCATATATGGGAATGCCGTCTTTATCCATGCATAAAAAATCAGGAGGCTCTAAATCAATAAATGCAAATATAGGCTCATATATGGAAATTAGGCATGCATAATTAAAAAGTTTTATAAGTGTTTTTTTTTTTCTTTTTTTTTTTTTTTTTTTAAAGAGACGCCATGGGTCTTCGTTAAGTATTGATGTTTTAAGTCTGAATCACACACACACACACACACACACACACACACAACACACACACACACACACACACACACACACACACATTTTTTTTCTGATTACAAAAGCAAAGATCGTTTGGCAGTGGCCTCTAATTACGATCCGATTGCTGATACGTATAATTACAGTGATCATGGCGTTTGTTACGGTGTATTATCTCCAGTTTGACGTCGTGTTTGTCTGCACTGGCTTCGTAATTATATAGTAAGTGTAGTGTCCAGATAATTGGGTCACACACACACACACACACACACACACACACAGCTGAGATGATAAAAGACCAATCTTTTTCCTCCACACACTCTCTTTTTTTCCCAGGCTATGATTTTTTTTTGATGGATGGTAAATCCGTGAAAGCGTAGACGAGAAATTAGATCCATTTAGGATCCGTCTGATTTACCGTCTCTGCACTTCTTCTTCATTTCTGTCTTCGACCCTCCCTCGCTTCTCCCGCCTAGAAGATACCATACAGATGTTACCAGAGGCAGGATAATCTCCATCATATGAATCTTTTCATGTCCCACATGTTCAGACGTCAGTAGATCTGAGAGCCGGAGAGCAGCAGATCTTCCACATCACCATCGCGGGAAGTGGATCTTTTTACGAACACTTTGCGCTAACCACGTAGCGCCAAACATTTCGGTCACACTGCGAGCGAGTATCAAGAATGCGAGAAAATTAATGGGCCTAAAATGACACCTTGTGGGACGCCGTTCTGAACTTTACGGTCTCCGGGAATAATGAGATCGTTAAATACGACGTACTGCTGAGAGTGTCGAACTGCCAGATCGAACAAAGTCACGAAGGTCGTCCACGTCTCCGGGGACTCCACGAAAAGGTTTTTTACGCGTGATTACCACATTCCCACCGCTTCTGTTGTTGATCAACCGCCAATAAATAAATAAATAAAAAACACTTTAGAATAGTGATTTCATTGCCACTGAATTTTACACACACATACATATTTATATTTTAAATGAAATTCACCAAAAAATAAAAAAATGACATCACTTAATAGCTATTAATACTGTTTTTGGATAGTTTATCTTTCCAGACAATAAAATGTATTTGCGTACCTCCCATCATACAAACCGACAAAAAACGGTACTAATGCAGTGATGGTAAAAAAAAAAAAAAAAAAAAAAAACAATTTTTTTTTTTATAATAAAAATACATTTTTTTTTATTCTATTCTTTTCTATTCTATTTTTTATTAAAATTTATCAATAATTGTAGTTATTTAAAAACAAAACAAAAAAATTCCTA
>JACRUU010000021.1:1194455-1228367 GCA_030449085.1 Kryptopterus vitreolus
TGCAGCGTTTTTCCTATAAATGTGTATATTAACTCAGAAATCATATTGAAAAATCATAAGAAATGATGATCAAATCATATAAAAAAATAATGTAAAAATCATCTTTTTTACTCATATATTATAAAATCATTTCATCCTAAAAATAGCATTAAATTATCTGATAAAATCACACAAAAATCATATTAAAAATCTGCTAAAATCATATAAACATCATAAAATATGCATATAAAATTATATACAAATGTTACAAAATAATTTCGGTAAACACTAAACCAAGAGTGATGTTTATTTCCCTCACGCTAACATCCTGCACTTGCTAACTCATGTTTTTATACGTTTGTAGCGGTTTTAAATCTTTTTTTAGGCTTATTTACTTCTTTTTCTTCCAAATTCTTCCAAAGTATTATTATTATTATTATTATTATTATTAATTATATTTTAATTTTATTTTTTCAGTTTTTTGTATGATTTTTATAGGATTTAAAAATAAAAAATAATAAGCGTTACATGAGATGTTACATTTAAAAAAGCTACATGAAATACAAAGATTATAACATTATTATTATTATTATAATTATTATTATTATTATTATTATTATTATTATCAGTAGTAGTAATGGTAGTATTTTTAATAGTATCCTTTTCTTACTATTTGAATTTTTTCTTCTTTCTTCACTGCTTGAAATGTACTTTTTAAATCCTTTTTTATTTATTAATTTCTTCCTCTTTGAATGCTTTTTGAGGGGTTACTTTTAAAGGCAATATATATATATAATGCATATTATTATTATTATTATTATGTTATTTGTTGATAGTTTTGGGACTAGTTTTGGGACTTTTCCGGTTGTTTGAGGTTCCAAACCTGTTCCCACATGAACATCGACCCGTGCACAAACTCCAGCTCTATGAAGGTTCATGGGTTGGAGTATAAGATCTGTCTGCTATAAAGCTCCTATTATGGGATTGGACGGCCTCTGTGCTCTCTATACGGTGTGATCCTGTAACCTACTAACATGGACATCATTTCCAAGGTGACCTTCACCATCATCCATCACAAAGTGCTTCTGCAGATAAACTTCTCCCCTTTTATAAAAATACTCAAAAAAGAAAGGCAAAAACTGCGAGTAAAATGGTCGGGGGGGGGAGGAAGGAGGGATGAAAAATGGGATTAAAATTGTTTAAAATGGTTGAAAATGGCCGGAGAGGAGGCGAGATTACATTACCTGTCCATCAGTCAGACAACTGAAAGCAATTTCCCATTTCACAGGCGAGAAAAAGGAAGCGCAGGAAGCAGGTCTGCAAAAAAAAAGGGAAAAAAGAGAAGAAAGAAAACAGGCGAGAAAAAGGAAGCGCAGGAAGCAGGTCTGCTCAAAATGAAACGATCAAAAGTGGACGAGTCGCGGTTTCCACTCTGTAGCTGGCCTTATAGATCATCATTACCATCTGAAATTCACACCAAGCCGCAGTGTGTTAGCACACCGTCCAGTGTGTTAGCAGAACGTAAATGTGTGTTAGCACACCGTCCAGTGTGTTAGCAGAACGTAAATGTGTGTTAGCACACCGTCCAGTGTGTTATAAAGCTGTCCAGTGTGTTAGAAAACCATCCAGTGTGTTATAAAACCATCCAGTGTGTTAGCAGAACGCAAATGTGTGTTATCAGAATGTAAATGTGTGTTAGCACACCTTCCAGTGTGTTATCAGAACGTCCAGTGTGTTATAAAACCGTCCGGTGTGTTATCAGGACTTCCAGTGTGTTAGTAAGGACTTCCAGTGTGTTAGCAGGACTTCCAGTGTGTTATAAGGACTTCCAGTGTGTTATCAGGACTTCCAGTGTGTTGTAAGGACTTCCAGTGTGTTATCAGGACTTCCAGTGTGTTGTAAGGACTTCCAGTGTGTTGTAAGGACTTCCAGTGTGTTAGCAGGACTTCCAGTGTGTTATAAAACCGTCCGGTGTGTTATCAGGACTTCCAGTGTGTTGTAAGGACTTCCAGTGTGTTATCAGGACTTCCAGTGTGTTGTAAGGACTTCCAGTGTGTTGTAAGGACTTCCACTGTGTTAGCAGGACTTCCAGTGTGTTATAAAACCGTCCGGTGTGTTATCAGGAACTTCCAGTGTGTTGTAAGGACTTCCAGTGTGTTATAAGGACTTCCAGGTGTTACAGGACTTCCAGTGTGTTATCAGGACTTCCAGTGTGTTATCAGGACTTCCAGTGTGTTGTAAGGACTTCCAGTGTGTTATCAGGACTTCCAGTGTGTTGTAAGGACTTCCAGTGTGTTATCAGGACTTCCAGTGTGTTGTAAGGACTTCCAGTGTGTTGTAAGGACTTCCAGTGTGTTAGCAGGACTTCCAGTGTGTTAGCAGGACTTCCAGTGTGTTATAAAACCGTCCGGTGTGTTATCAGGACTTCCAGTGTGTTATCAGGACTTCCAGTGTGTTATCAGGACTTCCAGTGTGTTAGGACTTCCAGGACAGGACTTCCAGTGGGTTAGCAGGACTTCCAGTGTTAGCAGGACTTCCAGCAGGATTTCCAGTGGGTAGCAGTCCATTGTGTTATCAGGACTTCCAGTGGGTTAGCAGGACTAAAACCGTTCCAGTGTGTTATCAGGACTTCCAGTGTGTTATAAGGACTTCCAGTGTGTTGTCAAGGACTTCCAGTGTGTTATAAGGACTTCCAGTGGGTTATCAGGACTTCCAGTGTGTTATCAGGACTTCCAGTGTGTTATAAGGACTTCCAGTGTGTTATCAGGACTTCCAGTGTGTTGTAAGGACTCAGGACTTCCAGTGTGTTAGCAGGACTTCCAGTGTGTAAGTAGGACTTCCAGTGTGTTATAAAACCGTCCTGTGTGTTATCAGGACTTGCAGTGTGTTATCAGGACTTGCAGTGGGTTAGCAGGACTTCCAGTGTGTTATAAAAGTGTCCAATGTGTTAACAGGACGTCCAGTGTGTTATCAGAATTTCCAGTGTGTTAGCAAGACTTCCAGTGTGTTATCAGGACTTCCAGTGTGTTGTAAGGACTTCCAGTGTGTTATCAGGACTTCCAGTGTGTTGTAAGGACTTCCAGTGTGTTGTAAGGACTTCCAGTGTGTTACAGGACTTGCAGTGTGTTAGCAGGACTTCCAGTGTGTTATAAAATCGTCCGGTGTGTTAAGGACTTCCAGTGTGTTGTAAGGACTTCCAGTGTGTTGTAAGGACTTCCAGTGTGTTAGCAGGACTTCCAGTGTGATTAGTAGGACTTCCAGTGTGTTATAAAACCGTCCGGTGTGTTATCAGGACTTCCAGTGTGTTGTAAGGACTTCCAGTGTGTTATCAGGACTTCCAGTGTGTTGTAAGGACTTCCAGTGTGTTATCAGGACTTCCAGTGTGTTGTAAGGACTTCCAGTGTGTTGTAAGGACTTCCAGTGTGTTAGCAGGACTTCCAGTGTGTTAGCAGGACTTCCAGTGTGTTAGCAGGATTTCCAGTGGGTTAGCAGGACTTCCAGTGGGTTAGCAGAATGTCCATTGTGTTATCTGGACTCCAGTGGGTTATAAAACTTCCAGTGTGTTATCAGGACTTCCAGTGTGTTATCAGGACTTCCAGTGTGTTATCAAGGACTTCCAGTGTGTTAGCAGGACTTCAGTGTGTTAGCAGGACTTCCAGTGTTATAAAACCGTCCTGTGTGTTATCAGGACTTGCAGTGGGTTAGCAGGACTTGCAGTGGGTTAGCAGGACTTCCAGTGGGTTAGCAGGACTTCCAGTGTGTTAGCAGGACTTCCAGTGTGTTAGCAGGACTTGCAGTGGGTTAGCAGGACTTCCAGTGTGTTAGCAGGACTTCCAGTGTGTTAGCAGTGTGTTAGCAGGACTAAAAGTGTCCAATGTGTTAACAGGACGTCCAGTGTGTTATCAGAATGTCCAGTGTGTTATAAAACCGTCCAGTGTGTTAGGAGAACTTTGGCTGTATAATCAGCTAAAGCGTCCAGCTAAACCCTAACCATAACCCTTCTAGACCTGCAATTGTGTTACACCTGCTTGTATTAGCAGGACGTGATGTAATGTGTCAGTCTCCCAGGTGTGTTAGCAGGCCTCCGAGTGTGTTGCTAAACACTCAAACGTGTTACATATCCTCCACATTTGTTAGCAGGTCTCCAGGTGTGTTAGGAGACAGTTTAACATGTGTAACATATCCTCTTGGTGTATTACAAGGCCTTCAAGTGTGTTACCAATCCTCCCGGGGTGTAAGCAGTCTTCCGTGCTTTGCTCATTTTGCAAAAAAAAAACAGAAACAAACAACAAAAACAAAAACAAATGCTGTCACTGCGATTTTGTAGACATCGCTGCTGCGACTCGCTTTATTACATGCTAATCATCTTCTTCCGGCACGGTGGTTTAGTGTTTATCACGTTCGCCTCACACCGCCAGGGTCCGGGTTCGATTCCCGTCTCGGCCATGTGTGTGTGGAGTTTGCATGTTCTCCCCGTGTCTCAGGGGTTTTTCTCGTTTTTCTTTCCTCCGGGTTCTCCGGTTTCCTCCTCCCTTCCTCCCCCGGTCCAAAAACATGCACGGTAGGTTGATTGGCACCTTGGAAAATTGTCCCTAGTGTATGAATGTGTGTGTGTATGTGTGATGGCTCGGCATTCCATCCAGGGTGTATCCTGCATTAATGCCCATAGACGCCTGAGATAGACACAGACTCCCCGTGACCCGAGGGAAGATCGGATAAAGCGCTAGAAGATGAATGAATGAATGAATGAATGAATGAATGAATTTCTTCCAAGGTTCCACCTGCTCCTGATTCTAAAGCGTAATAAGGAAGCGCTGCCTCTGCCAGGGGACTTCATGCTTTAGAATTGGCTGCATGTTTTGCTTAATTTCAGTTCGAGATGAGAACATCTTGAGAAGCAGCTTGAAACGGAAACGATGTGCCTTCCAGATCGGTCAGTGCACACAGATCAGTGACGCGACCACGTGAGCGACGGCGAGCGCGAAGCGAGATCCCCAGTGTGCTAATACACGAATGATGTGGTGTGTTAGAAACACAGCAGAAGAGGTACTGTAGGAGATCATGTTCTAATCCAAGTGTGTGCTGTTGCTGGGCCCCTGTGCGCGGCCCTTCACCCTCACCTGCTCACCTTTACAAATAATAAGCACATATTCACCTGGAGGACACACCTCAGATCACTGTGTTGTCCTGAGTGACTCATTATTCCTCAAGGATGCTCGTTTTCCCCCGCTGGGTAACCTGTCCTCCAGATGTGTAAGCTTTCTATCTGTCCTCCAGATGTGTAACCACTCTTTCAGATGTGTTCCCAGTCTCCTCCAGGTGCATAATCCTGGTTCCAGGTGTGCTACAAGTTGTGTTACTGGACCTTCAGGTGTGTAAGCCTTCTTCCAGGTGTGCTACCTTTTGTTTTACTAGACCTCCAGGTGTGTCATCCTTGTTCCAGGTGTGTTACCAGTCCTCCACGTGTGTTATCGCTCTTTCAGATGTGTTACCAGGCGTCGTAGTGTTACCAGTCCTCCAGGTGTGTTATCGCTCTTTCAGATGTGTTACCAGGCGTCGTAGTGTTACCTCTCCTCCAGGTGTGTTAGTAGATGTAACCAGCCCTTAAGGAGTTTTAGTTTTGTTCCCGGTGTGTTACCAGTCCTCCAGGTGTGCCACCAGATGTTACTAAACATACAGGTGTGTAAGCCTTCTTCTAGGTGTGTTACTAATCCTCCAGGTGTGCTACACGTTGTGTTACTGGACCTCCAGGTGTGTAAGCCTTCTTCCAGGTGTGTTACCAGTCCTCCACATGTGTTATCACACTTTCAGATGTGTTACCTGTCCTCCAGGTGTGTTAGTAGACCTTCACGTGTGTAGCCAGCCGTTAAGGATTATTAGTGTTTTTTTCCCTGGTGTGTTACCAGTCCTCCACATGTGTCATCACTCTTTCAGGTGTGTAACAAGGCTTTGTAGTGTGTTACCTGTCCTCCAGGTGAGCAAGCATTCCTCTAGGTGTGTTACCAGTAGTGTTAGTAGACCTTATTATTGCCGTTTCTCCCGATGTGTTACCAGTCCTCCAGGTGTGCTACCAGCTGTTACTAAACATACAGGTGTGTAAGGTTTCTTCTAGGTGTGTTACTAATCCTCCAGGTGTGCTACAAGTTGTGTGACTGTGGACCATCAGGCGTGTTAGCCTTCTTCCAGGTGTGCTACCTGTTGTTTTACTAGACCTCCAGGTGTGTCATCCTTGTTCCAGGTGTGTTAGTGGATCTTTAAGTGTGTAACCAGCTCTTAAGGATTATTAGTGTTTCTCCCGGTGTGTTACCTGTCCTCCAGGTGTGTCATCGTTGTTCCAGGTGTGTTACCAGTCCTCCAGGTGTGGTCTTTCCAGGTGTGGATGTAACCAGCCCTTAAGGATTATTAGTGTTTTTCCAGGTGTGTTACCTGTCCTCCAGGTGTGTTAGTAGATGTAACCAGCCCTTAAGGATTATTAGTGTTGTTTCCCTGGTGTGTTACCAGTCCTCCAGGTGTGCTACCAGCTGTTACTAAACATACAGGTGTGTAAGCCTTCTTCTAGGTGTGTTACTAATCCTCCAGGTGTGCTACACGTTGTGTTACTGGACCTCCAGGTGTGTAAGCCTTCTTCCAGGTGTGCTACCTGTTGTTTTTATTAGACCTCCAGGTGTGTCATCCTTGTCCAGGTGTGTTACCAGTCCTCCACATGTGTTATCACTCTTTCAGATGTGTTACCTGTCCTCCAGGTGTGTTAGTAGACCTTCACGTGTGTAGCCAGCCCTTAAGGATTATTAGTGTTTTTCCAGGTGTGTTACCAGTCCTCCAGGTGTGTTAGTAGATGTAACCAGCCCTTAAGGATTTTTAGTGTTGTTCCCGGTGTGTTACCTGTCCTCCAGGTGTGCTACCAGATGTTACTAAACATACAGGTGTGTAAGCCTTCTTCTAGGTGTGTTACTAATCCTCCAGGTGTGCTACACGTTGTGTTACTGGACCTCCAGGTGTGTAAGCCTTCTTCCAGGTGTGTTAGTAGATCTTTAAGTGTGTGACCGGCCCTCAAGGATTGTTACTCTTTTTCTCAGCTTGGTCTCCCTGTGTGTACACCTTGTCCCAGTTGTGTTACCAGTCCTCCAGGAGTCCTCCCGGAGTCTTTCAGCGGTTCTAGGTGTGTTGACCAGTCTTTAAAGTGTATAGCAGACCCCCGAAGTTGTGTAACTAGATCCTCAAGTATGTTACATATGAGTGTCCCCAGTGTGTGTGTGTGTGTGTGTGTGTGTAGGTTTGTAGGTGTCTTTGTACATGGCCCGGTCCGTTAGCACTTCGGTCGTCAGTGTTGGTAGGTTGCCAGGCGTATCAGAAGCCCTCCAGGTGTTTTGCGAGCGCGTTGGCAGGTTGTCAGTTGTGCGAGTAAAGTGTCGGATGTCGTGGAACGTCGTTAGGAGTGTACGCAGACAAACGAGCTCCGATAAACAGCCTCAAACATGTCCTCAAATGACCAGGTGTGTTTGTGGATTGCCAGGAGCAGCGTTATGAAGACATTTACAGCTTCATAACGGTCTTCATAACGGTGGGACGTGGTAGCCCAGTGGTTAAGGTGTTGGCCTCTGGATAGGAAGATCACGGGTTCAAACCAAGCTACCATTAGTGGGCCCTTGAGAAAGGCCCTTAACGCTCAGTTGTAAGTCGCTCTGGATAAGGGCGTCTGCCAAACGCAGTAAATGTAAATGTCTTGATATTCTGTCGCGTACGATTACGATAAAGTTCGAGATCCTGAAATGATCAAGAAAGGCTGCGATGAAGCACATTTTGTTTTTTTGTTTTTTTTTTCCGCAAAAAAAGAGGGGAAAATCACCACGTTAGCACGCCGTGGTTGTTTCGGCTTCGGGCGCGCCGATGTCTAAGTACTTCAGAAACACATTTTCCTAAAGATCGGAGTTATTTTAGCTTAAGGCCAGTGTGATTCGCACCCGCTGCATTGCCGGAGCACCCAAGTACATTTTTGTTTTTTTTTTCACATTGCTGGGCATTTTAAAAAAAAGAAAGCGCGTCACCTCCCTCCTCGACTTCTGCTGCTTTCTTTGCCTGCAGCAGATTCCAAGTACACCAAAGTAAATATGAACATTTTTTTTCCCCGTTGTTTTTAATCCGCAGTCTATTTCTAGACGTCCCGGGGGCTCGGCATATGGCTGGTACTCCTGGATTCTTCTGTCAAATGTGTGCTTGTCAAAATACACTGTACCTTTCAAATCATTAGAGGAAAGGCGCGAAAAGAGAACGCGTTCGGTTTTCAGCGTTTTTTTCCCCGTAGCTGGAGGTCGCGAGGCGGCGATGTTCAGCGTTCTCGAGGAAAAGCGACGGATCGAGTAGGAAAAAAGAAAAAGTTCGCCGTGCCGTCACGTATTTGAAGATTGTGAGGAAGCGATAGTGTTCATCCTTCTCCGAAAGAAAAAAAAATATGAGCTTTGTAATCATTTCCTCGTCGGGGCACGGTGGCTTAGTGGTTAGCACGTTCGCCTCACACCGCCAGGGTCCGGGTTCGATTCCCGTCTTGGCCATGTGTTTGTGTGGAGTTTGTGCATGTTCTCCCCGTGTCTCAAGGAGGTTTTTCTCCGGGTTCTCCGGTTTCCTCCCCTGGTCCAAAAACATGCAGGGTAGGTTGATTGGCACCTTGGAAAATTGTCCCTAGTATGAATGTATGAATTTGTGTGTGAGTGTGTGTGTGTGTGTGTGTGTGTGTGTGTGTCTGTGCCCTGCGATGGGTTGGCATTCCATCCAGGGTGTATCCTGCCTTAATGCCCATAGACGCCTGAGATAGGCACAGACTCCCCGTGACTTCCCCGAGGGAAGATCGGACATAACGGTAGAAGATGAATGAATGAATGAATGAATCATTTCCTCCTGCTTCAGAACAATGCGATTTATTTTTCCGTGTAAAAAAAACCTCCGGATGTAAAATGTGACGTTTAATCCTGACGGGTTTGTGATCCTTTCTGTTTTGTGATACTTTCCATTTTCTTGGCATCCAATTAGAACAACTTCTGCCTTTAAATCCCCGTGAAACGGCGCTAAAATCGAGGACGGACGTCAATGGAACGACCAATCAGAAAAACCCTTGTACGACATGATGATCACCACCATCCTGGAGATGAAGTTCCAAGCGCTGTGTTGCTGTACGGAGGGGGGGGGGGCAACCATTGGGACGGTGATAGGCATGGACACGTAGATAAATAAGTGACTTCCATGTAAAGGTGTTGATTCCACCTGGTACGGATGCTGGCACTGCCTCATGGCTCCGGAGCTCCAGGGTTCGGTCCTGAGCTCACCATTGTTTGCGGGAGTCCACAAGTTCCATGTGGTTTATGAAAGTAGGAATCATTTATAAACCCAAACACCCATGCAAATAATCTCTCCAAGCTAAAAAAGACCTTTTCAAGTCGTCGCCCCCCCCCACACTTCGAACCAGCCCTCGTCCTTCTGTCTCACGGCAGCTAAATATGGATTCATCCAGGCATGAGAGAAAGGCCGCGGTGGCGAATTGATTTCTATGCTAATTAAAGGAGCTGTGAAGGGAAACACAGTTTGTTCTCCCGGTTTTCTTCCCTTCTCTCGCACACGTCTTTAATTTTGTCCTGCTTGGGAATAATTAGTTCTGGCTGCCGGAGAACATGAAGCAGTGCTGCGAGGTGATTCCGCTCGTCCAGATTTGTGGCTGACATTTGGCGCATTTTTCCCGGGAACGCGGCGCCGGCGTCCCGCTCGCCGCGGCGACCCCGGCGTGATTCATCGTTTTGAATTACCACCCGTAATGGGCCGTGACTAATAAGCGGCACCACATAAGGTCTGCTTTTAAAAATGGTTTGCTAACATTCGCTAACAGGAAGTCCATTTACGAGAACAGAGGATTCGGAACGCTCTGAATCACTGGTCGGAGCGGCGGGGTTGTTTTTTCCTTTGGTGTTTAATTGAAAGAAAAAGAAGAATTGTTGTTATTAAAAGGACAGTCGACGCAGTGATTCAGCAGAACCGTGACCTTTCCGAGGCCTTTAGCTCACTTGTGCGACGATGGATCTTTCGGAAAAAAATGACCAACAAACACCTGGTCAGTCAATAACTGTTGAAAAAGCGCGAGAGATAAAGTGGCGTGGCGTTCGCCGCCGCCGCCGCCGCAGTGTGTAATCGCTATTTATTCATCTGAAGGGTGCTGAAACAATTATTTACAGGAAGAGGAAGACAAATGATACCTGGTCTTTTTTTTTTTTTTGGATCTAAACAACAAACAAATCCTATAATAGTTAGTCAGGAGGCGTGGCCTTGGGAGGAGGCGTGGCCTCGGGAGGAGGCGGGTACCAGTGAACCATGTGGGAACAATTTCTGTCTGTCATGTCCAGGGAAACTTAAATGCCTGTCAGTCTCAATGAAAGAGGTGTGGCCTATATACCTATCAGTCCCAATGATGTGGGTGTGGTCTTCTAAATGATAGTCTCAGTTAAGGAGGTGTGGCCTGTGTCCGTCACAATGATGAAGGTGTGGCCTATAAAAGTTGTCAGTTACAATAATGTGGGTGTGGCCTTCTGCCTGCCAGTCACAATAATGTAGGGTGTGGCCTTCTGCCTGCCAGTCACAATAATATGGGTGTGGCCTGTTGCCTGTCAGTCACAATTATGCGGGTGTGGCCTTTTGCCTGGCAGTCACAATAATGTGGGTGTGGCCTGTTGTCTGTCAGGCACAATAATGTGGGTGTGGCCTTCTGCCTACCAGTCACAATGTGGGTGTAGCCTTCTTCCTGCCAGTCACAGTAGTGTGGGTGTGGCCTGTTGCCTGTCAGCACAATTATGTGTGGCCTTTTGCCTGGCCAGTCAATAATGTGGGTGTGGCCTTCTGCCTCTGCCAGTTACAATAATTTGGGTGTGGCCGTCTGCCTGTCAGTCACAATGATGTGGGTGTGGCCTTCTGCCTACCAGTCACAATGTGGGTGTAGCCTTCTTCCTGCCAGTCACAGTAGTGTGGGTGTGGCCTGTTGCCTGTCAGTCACAATAATGTGGGTGTGGCCTTCTGCCTACCAGTCACAATGTGGGTGTAGCCTTCTTCCTGCCAGTCACAGTAATGTGGGTGTGGCCTTCTGCCTCTGCCAGTCACAATAATTTGGGTGTGGCCGTCTGCCTGTCAGTCACAATGATGTGGGTGTGGCCTTCTGCCTACCAGTCACAATGTGGGTGTAGCCTTCTTCCTGCCAGTTACTGTAATGTGGGTGTGGCCTGTTGCCTGCCAGTCACAATTTGGGTTTTGCCTGTCAGTCACAATAATGTGGGCGTGGCCTTCTGCCTACCAGTCATAATATCGTAATGTTCATAATATTTCGCCTGACTGTTTGATCATCTATGTGGTAATGAACTCCAGCGATGATGTCACCGGCCACACCCAATCAGACTGGAGTATTATTTCCAGTATTATTTTTGCTCCATCGTCTTGTCCTCTTGTTTGTACACAAATGAAAGTTTCCCCGGAGCTGCGTATACAATATGAATGAAGCTGCATTAGTGGTAATACTGCATTATTAGTGGTCATACTCATTATTCATACTCTCTTCTATTATCCGCTGTGATGCACGAGCGTCTGTAATGCTCAGAACATTATGACAGCATGTTCAGCTTTTATTAATGATGGTCGGGTTTAAAAAATTCATGCCGCCACACGCGCCGTGTGATTGATGCTAATGCTCGCTGCTAGGATAGGCAGTTCGCCAGCCAGCCGGGGCTTCAGCCAGTCGATGGGTCCAGCTGCAGGCAGCGAGTGGACATTTCTCAGTGATGCAACCTCCTTGTAACGGAGCACTTGGCGCTTTAACTAACGAGCGTGAAAACGGACATCTTGGCTGTGATCGGGTGACCTTTGGTGCGATCTGAGAAACAGATGGAGAACATAATGGATGTGAATGTGTGCAGGTGCTGCTTTAGCTTTTAGTGATATTTAAAAGCCTGCTTAAAGCGCTTGTAAATATTCAGAGCCTACCTCATCTCCATCAAGATTGAGACCTCCATTTCTCTGGCAGCTTAACAGCATCTTAATGTGATTCAAGGACCCACATTCTCCCACAGAGTTGCCTTGGCAACAAAGTTCTCCGTTTGGCTGATTATTTTATTTATTTTATTTATTTTAGTCCTGTGATGTAGGAAAATCAATAGGAAAAAACCCTGAAGGAAGCATTCCAGCAGCTCCAGACAAGCCTTTTTGTGTCCTAGTTAGCACTCGGGGATGTTATTGGACCTAAACGGAGCCGATAGCTTGTTATTATTGATGGAAAGCGTGACATTTTACCAGCACTGGCAGCGTAAATGCTGATGGTCAATGTCTGACTTGAACACATGCGGGAAGAGATTAGCTGCTCTTTGACGTTGTGCCGAGGTGAATTAATTTCAGAAGATGTGTTAATTAGAACATTTCAGCAGGCAGGGATGTTTTTTTTTTCCATTAGAAAAATGGCTGAGGCTTGGAATTAAAAGGAGTGCGTCTTAGGCTGGAAGCTGATCTCCTCATATCTTGAATTTTGTCAAAGAAGCCACGCCCACAACCAAGGAACTCAGTCATTAAGGTCACACCCACATTCTTGCTTCATTGAGTTTGTCATTAAGGCCACGCCCACTTCCTTAGATTTCATTAACCAAGGTCACACCCACTTTCATAGAACTCAGGCACATAGAGAACACAGAGGCCACACCTCCTTACATGGAATACAAAGGCCACGCCTCCCTCCATAAACCACAAAGGCCACGCCTCCTTCCATATATATAACACAAAGGCCACGCCTTCTTCCATATAGAACACAAAGGCAACGCCTCCTTCCATAAAACACAGGCCATGCCTCCTTCCATAAAGAACACAAAAGCCATGCCTCCTTCCATAAAAGAACACAAAAGCCACGCCTCCTTCCATAGAGAACACACAAAGGCCACGCCTCCTTCCATAAAACACAGGCCATGCCTCCTTCCATATAGAACACAAAAGCCATGCCTCCTTCCATAAAAGAACACAAAAGCCACGCCTCCTTCCATAAAAGAACACAAAAGCCACGCCTCCTTCCATAGAGAACACACAAAGGCCACGCCTCCTTCCATAAAACACAAAGGCCATGCCATCTTCCATAAAACACAAAGGCGACGCCTTCCTCCATATAGAACACAAAGGCCACGCCTCCTTCCATATATATATATATATATATATATATAGAACACAAAGGCCATGCCTCCTTCCATATATATATATATAACAAAGGCCACGCCTTCTTCTATAGAGTACACAAAGGCCACGCCTCCCTCCATAGAACACAAAGGCCACGTCTTCCTCCATAAAACACACAAAGGCCACGCCTCCTTCCATAGAACACACAAAGGCCACGCCTTCCTTCCATAGAAAGCACACAAAGGCCACGCCTTCCTCCATAAAACACACAAAGGCCACGCCTTCCTCCATAAAACACACAAAGGCCACGCCTTTTTCCATAGAGCACACAAAGGCCACGCCTTCCTCCATAAAACACACAAAGGCCACGCCTTCCTCCATAAAACACACAAAGGCCACGCCTTCCTCCATAAGGCCACGCCTTCTTCCATAGAGCACACAAAGGCCACGCCTTTTTCCATAAAACACACAAAGGCCACGCCTTTTTCCATAAAACACACAAAGGCCACGCCTTTTTCCATAAAACACACAAAGGCCACGCCTTCCTCCATAAAACACAAAGGCACGCCTTTTTCCAAAAACACACAAAGGCCACGCCTTCCTCCATAAAACACACAAAGGCCACGCCTTCCTCCATAAAACACACAAAGGCCACGCCTTTTTCCATAGAAACAAAGGCCACGCCTTTTTCCATAAAACACACAAAGGCCACGCCTTCCTCCATAAAACACACACGCCTTCCTCCAAAAACACACAAAGGCCACGCCTTCCTCCATAAAACACACAAAGGCCTTCCTTCACGCCTTCTTCCAAAACACACAAAGGCCACGCCTAAAACACACAAAGGCCACGCCTCCTCCATAAAACAAACAAAGGCCACGCCTTTTTCCATAAAACACACAAGTCCACGCCTTTTCTGAAACGCCCCCAGTTATTTCTGAAACCCCCCCAGTATTTTCAAGAACCACCGGAGGCTCCACTTCCCCCCCCCCCCCACACACACACACACACACACTGATTACTGATTAATAAACCTGTTCAATGAAAACCAGGTCATCATTTTGGCTTTGAGATCTGGTATTTATAAATAATAAAGGTTTCATTCCAGTTCAGTTCCACAAATGTGGATTATCTCTCTTCTTTGATGGTGGTTTATTCCTAGCTTTCATTTTATTTTTTATCTTCTGTTCTCACCTTTCAATCAGGAGAAAACGAGCGTGACGGAGCCATTATTGAATAACAGCATCTGTATAAAGACCCGCTGTCTTTATTGTCACGTTCTCTCCTGGGGGTTCAAATGAAAGAGCGAGGCCACTATATCTAAATGGATCACAGCGCAGATTCATGAGGTGTGAACTCCCTCCTCCTTATTTCTGCTCGCTTTAAGTCTCGGGAGACGACGGCACGCAGAGAGCGTTATTTTCAAGGACACGGGCGCTGGGGACGGCGTCTCCGAGCGAGGTTGGGCCCAGACACAAACCCAGGACTCCTTGTTTATGGGGGACGCAAAATGCAAAATGGGTGGCGTTTGATTTGTACCGTTGATAATTGGATAATTAACGTGCGGTACTAAACTCTCATCGGTCATAATCTGTCGTAACGTCCTTATAAATGTGCGCTTCATCGCTCGGCACTTTTTGAGGACCGTCGTCTTACGCGGACACGTCTCGTCTGAGGTGTAACATCAAGGAACGTGTCTTGTTTTATCGCTCTCGCTATTTATGGATTTTATTGCTGCTATCACCTTGAGAGGACTTGATGGCCCGTCGCGGCGTATTTAGTCACCGCGTATTTAAATATCGCCGCGTAAGCAGCTTCGACATGACTGCGCCGGCGACTCGGACGGATAACGATGTTCTTCGCCGTCACGTCTCGCCCATGTGTCACTTCCAGAAATGTATTTCAGGTGAATTAGAGCAGCGGAGTATCACAGTAACGCCGGAGGATCAGTCGCACGTCACTTCACGTTATTCCACGCGTCTCGCTTTTTAACGGAATGAACACAACGCTGCGGAGTCACGTTATTTATACGTTACCGCACACGATCCTTCCGTCTCATTAGCGAAAGCTTTGGGCATTTTTTAGTGTAGGTAAAAAAAAATGATACAAGAAATCGTGTGATTTATTTTGATATCGCATTTGATTTTTTTGACATTGATATATTTTTGATCTATAAATCTTCCTCGTCCCACACGGATGTCGCGTTGGTTTCCACGTGCGATTGATCTGCTGTGAGAAAGTGTTGCGGATCCAGAAAGGAGCATTTCGGTGGACATAACGAGACATAATAGCAGTGATTGCGCCGTAAATTCGCTGCTCAGCCGCGGACCTGTCCAAAGCTTCAGCGTCAGGACTTT
Source organism: Kryptopterus vitreolus (assembly GCA_030449085.1). NCBI lineage: Eukaryota > Metazoa > Chordata > Actinopteri > Siluriformes > Siluridae > Kryptopterus > Kryptopterus vitreolus. Next base: position 1,209,962 of record JACRUU010000021.1, read on the forward strand.
GAGTTCGCCTCCAGCAGAGTCGCGGGAAGTGACTCAAAAGCTTGTCCGGAGTGTGTTCCTTCATCAACAGCAGGGCCCGAGGAGCTCCAGCTGAGCAAAGAAAATAGGAAAAGATGGCGGTTCAGGTTCCATCGAGGATCTCGGTTATTACACCCTGAGAAATTTATTTCTTTTATTATTATTTTTATTTTTTTTTTGCCCCCTCGCAGTTTCTGCCGACGGCGAGAAATCGATGGGGATCAGACAGAGTGAGAGTCAGCGTCTGGCGCATGAGACCCATCAAACCGTAATGCGGTCGGAGTCGAGGGCACTTCACGTCCCTTCGGGTGCACCAGCGCAATCTGTCGCACAATTAAGCCTCGCCTCCGACTGCATTTTCACCAAATCATTTACTCCTATAGAACTTTCCAGCAAAGATGACATCATCGAAAAATTCCCTTTGGAAGTTTTGCCGTCGTTTTGGATGAAGTGAATATTTCATGCGTTTCGTCACTGCGTGTCGAGTTTGAGCTTGTTTTTAATTGGGCCATCACTGAAACCTGGGTTTCTCACGAGGGCTGTAAAGTGTATGAGGATAAGTGTATGTGTGTGTGTGTGTGTGTGTGTGTGTGTGTGTGTGTGTGTGTGTGTCTGGTCACTTTCTGTTCTGCTGAGTCGAGATTTAACCCTTCGGAAGTTTCTAGGCCTGAAGGGTCTCGGTTTAGCGTGGACGTGCTCCATTAGATTCTGGGTTCCTCTGGGGTTCTTTAACAGAACCAGCAAATGTACAACAAGAACACACACACACACACACACACACACCCGGAGCAGAAGAGCGATAAGCGACCATGTGGATAATAAGTTAAAAAGACAATACAGGTTAGGAAGTCATGTGACCTGGTGCAGTTGATGGGAGACGAAGTCCGAGGCAGGTTTAATGGTGGCAAGGCCAGTGGGAATGCCTGAGTTCTTTAAATAAGAGGAAAAGAACATTTCAGAGCATGCACTTTAAGGGCCCTTGAGCAAGGCCCCTTAGCTGGCCATTCTCCAGAGATCTGCCACATGGAGGACCGTGTGCTATGACTCTAGCTTCCCGATTACCCGGAGATACACATCATCACATAATATATTTTTGCATCTCAGGTGTTATGCCTTGTTTATTACCTACGACAAACTCGATGACAATTGGACGACGAATGACGTTATGACGTTATTCATGACATGATGAATGACGTTAACGGTATTCCCGATAACGTCGGTATTATCTCCGTAAACGTTATTCGACAAGCTCGAGCTCCATTGCTGACGTGCTTTTCTTTCTAGAAGGTAGAAATCTGTCCTGGTACTGACGGATGTCTTTGTTTGTGTCTTTTGCGCAGGACGAGGAAGCTGATAAACCATGGAGCGCTTCGTTTTGTGTATGATGCTGTTGGGGGTTGTGGTGCGAGGACAGCAGTGCCCAGGCCGATGTATCTGCCAGACCATCTCGCCCACCCTCACCTTGCTTTGTGCCAAGACTGGACTCCTGTTTGTACCACACACTATTGACCGCAAGACCGTAGAGTTGAGACTCACGGACAACTTCATTACGGCCGTCCGTAGGAAGGACTTCTTAAACATGACCAGCCTGGTGCACCTGACGCTTTCTCGCAATACCATAAGCCAGATCGCACCTCATGCATTCGTGGGGCTCAAGTCATTAAGGGCGCTCCACATGGACGGCAACCGACTGACCGATATCAAAAACGACCAGCTGAAAGGTTTGGTCAACCTTCGGCATTTAATCCTGGGGAACAACCAGATCCACCATATCGACGACTCCTCCTTTGACGAGTTTGTATCTACCATCGAGGATTTGGATTTGTCTTATAACAACCTGAGGACGTTGCCGTGGGAGGCTATAGCCAGGATGACCAACATCAACACGCTAACTTTGGATCACAATCTAATCGATCACATAGAAGCTGGAACTTTCACACTTCTCACCAAACTGGTGCGCTTGGACATGACGTCCAACCGTTTGCAGAAGCTGCCCCCGGACTCCCTCTTCCAGCACGCCCAGGTGCTGTCTGATCCCAAGGGCACCACGAGTTCGTCGAAGCTGACGGTAAGCTTCGGCGGAAACCCTCTGCACTGTAACTGCGAGCTGTTGTGGTTGCGCAGACTCACGCGAAAGGATGACCTGGAGACCTGCGCCTCACCTGATCATCTGATGGACAAGTACTTCTGGTCTATTCAGGAGGAGGAGTTTATCTGCGAACCTCCACTCATCATCAAGCACCACGCCACCAAGCCGTATGTGATGGAAGGCCAAGGCGTCACGCTCAAGTGTAAGGCCATGGGGGATCCGGATCCTACCATTCACTGGCGCTTTCCCGACGGAAAACTGGTCCACAATAACTCGCGCACCATCCTGTATGATAACGGCACCCTGGACATCCTGATCACGACCCTGAAAGACAGCGGGGCGTTCAACTGCGTGGCCTCCAACGCTGCGGGGATCGCCACGGCGGCCGTCGATATCAACATGATCCCGCTGCCCTTGTTCGTCAACAACACGGGCCACATGAAGGAGGCTGACCCGGGTCTGTCCGACATCACCACCTCCACCAAATCCGGCAACAACGACACCAAGCACCAGGACAAGAGGGTGCTGGTGGACGAGTTGACCTCCAACTCGGCGATGATCCACTGGCCTTCGGAGCGACACATTCCGGGAATAAGGATGTACCAGATCCAATATAACAGCACAATGGACGACACTCTGGTCTACAGGTAAGGAACTATTATCTCATATCTTTATATACTGATTATTTCTTTTACTTTAGCATTCCGATGCCAACAACCCTGTAGAGGGTGCAAAAGAGTGGGAGGGCTGTAGATCAGTGGTTTAAGGAGCTGGGCTATTGATCATAAGGTCAGGGGATCGAGCCCCGGTATCACCCAGGTGCCAAACTTGGGTCCTTGAGCAAAGCCCTTAACCCTCTGTTCTCCAGGGGGCGCTGTATCATGGCTGACCCTGCACTCTGACTGACATCTTGTTTTTGGAAGCTGGTCTATTCAGGAGGAGGAGTTCATCTGCGAACCTCCACTCATCATCAAGCACCACGACACCAAGCCGTATGTGACGGAAGGCCAAGGCGTCAAGCGTAAGGCCACAGGGGATCCGGATCCTACCATTCATCTGGTTTTTGGAAGCTGGGGTCAGAGTGCAGGGTCAGCCATAATACACAAACCCCCTGGAGCACAGAGGGTTAAGGGGCCTTGCTCAAGGACCAAGTTTGGCAGCTTGGCGATACCGGGGTTAAAACCCCAGATCTTCAGATAAGTAGCTCAGCGCCTTAAACCGTGGAATAAAGAATTTCGCTGGGCTGTAATGTATATATGTGATGAATTCTATGAGAGACAGCATTTCCTAAATAGCGGAACCGTTCACATGTTTTGAGCACATTTTGCATTAAAGGACACAAACCATGTATTTGAGTTGAATAAACGGTAAAAAGTCACTGTGACTAAGGCTTGAAAAGTACTTCATCCAAATACTGCATCCAAAAATACTATGATTTATTACATCTACGATGTTCCTATTATCAGGAAAATGAAATCAATGGTTGGGATTAATCAAATCTACGTTTGTACATTTGTAAAGTAATACAAATGAAGTAGGAAAATAAACAAGCAATAAGACCACCAATAAACAAGCAATAAGACCCCCTGTCCAATCAGAATCGATTGCCAATTTAGAGTCCTTTTAATAAACAGTAACCTGGATCTGATACTAATCAAATATAGTCAGCTTTAGTTATTTATTTATTTGTAACATGCTTTGTTTAAATAACTGCTGGTAATAAAAAGTAGCTATGTTTCTGTTTTTGCGATATTTCTGAAATTTCAGAAGTGTCCCGGTTAACCACATCATGCGACTGTAAAACTCGTCCTCTCGCAATGTCTCTCAAAAAGAAAATGGGCGGGCTTACTTATATCGCACGTATAATCATGTGACCGGAAAATGTGGGGAAAAAACCTTTCCGTTACAGTTTTGCAAATTATCGTCGAAAAAAAAAAACCAAAACAAAACACCTCATGCGAGCGTCAAAATATATTCGCAAAACTTTTTCCGTTTCCATTAAGCGTATTTTCAATTGTCTATTTAAACTGGCGCATTTTGAAGGGTGATGGAAACGCGTCTGGTGTTGCGAGTGTACGTTCCTGACACAAGCTTAATAAATAACGTTGTCATGTCGTTCTTTCGCTGATTTGTTACCTTACTGTGTTCACCTGTACCTTTTGTAATCCCTACTGTTTGTCCTAGTAAAATCTAATCCTTCATCTAATCTCATTAAATCCATCCACTGACTTCAGTTTATTTGTCCATCGAGCCTCAAATCATGATCAGTATCAGGTGTAATTGAGGTTTAGGTGTTCACTGCAGAAGGGACTTGATTGCTCTAAAAGCTGCAGTGTTTTGTTTTGTTGTTGTTGTTTTTTCAGAGTATACTTTGCTGTAAAGAATGCCTAAAGTGCTCATGAGTCAGCAAAACACACTGCGTTCGTGTCGGGTTTATTTGGGTCCTGTAGCTCGTTGCTCAGAATAGATTACACAGCGTTGGAATCACTTCAGGTGGGGGGAAAAAAAAAAAGAAAATCGATTTTTCCAGAGCTATTAATCACTAATTTTTCGGTTCATTAGCTGCTCGGAGTGACCTTAGATCAGACACGAATCAGACAATATGTCATGATTAAAGATTAGCGAGGCTCGCACTTAAGGGCAGGTCACGTGGATTGCGGTGGAAAGTGATGTATGATGGAGGAGTTGGAGGATAGAAATACAACAAAAAGGGAAAGATGTGAAACCAGTGAAAGGTCTCCGGTGTATCCGGAGCCAAAAACGTGGCGCTTTGTGGAACAGGAGCTTAACACGGCGTTAAAAAACGCAGCAGCTGAGAGGAAGGAGAGCGTTTCTCGGTCTAAACCCGAACATCCGAAAAGGCCCGAGACGTAATATTACATTCAGAAGGAAACCAGCAGATTCCCTTATATAGGAACATGCAGCACTGAGTAATTATTGTATGGCACATGTGTCAAACTCGGTTCCTGGAGGGCCGCAGCCCTGCAGTGTTTTGTTCCAACCCTGCTCCAATATACATACCATGTAGTTTTCAAATAAGCCTTAATGACTTGATTATTTGGATCAGGTGTGTTTTAATTATGGTTGAAGCTAAAACTCTGCCTTTCTAGAACTTAATATTTGAGAGCTTCCTCAAAGTGTGCTAAGAATTTCTCCTACCTTCCTTCATCTTCTGCTAATAAATATGATTTTGTGGGAAAATATTTTTACTAGCCTTTTTTGTTGTTGTTCTAATTGGCTCCAAACCAGGGGGTGTCAAACTAACTTAACTAAACTCAAGCATAATTAAAAACACCTGATCCAAATAATCAAGTCATTAAGGCTTATTTGAAAACTACATGGTATGTATATTGGAGCAGGGTTGGAACAAAACACCGCAGGGCTGCGGCCCTCCAGGAACCGAGTTTGACACCCCTGTTGTATGGCGTATGTAATTAATCAATATGAAAACATCAAATAAATCTAAAATTAATTAAATAAATATCCTCTCGGGTTTTGTTTGGATTTTACTAAAAAGAAAATTGGGAATGAGTTAGTATTAATTAATTCATTCATTCATTAATAAAAAAACATTTCTATGTTTTCCTTTATTTTTTTTTTAGGTTCTATGCCAATGAAGCATCTTCTCGTTAAACATTATTTAATCAGCTGTCGATGATGATATAAGTAATTGATATATAATACAGTTAGAGACCCTCAGGAGAACAAAAAGGCTAAAACAGTTCATTCTAAGAATTATTATTCTTTTTTTTTTTTAATGGATGAGGTTAAATATGCCTTAAAATACTTAATGGATGGATTTGGAATTAAAAAACACACATGGGGGGGGGGGGGGGGGGGGGGGGGCAAAAGGGGGCGGCAAATTTTGGTTTTTTTTTTTTTTTTTTTTTTTGTGGAAAATAATTGTTTATTGATTGGAGAAAATAGCCTGCAGTGTTATTTCACTATTTTATTTTTTTTTTGTTTCCCAGCGTACAATCCAACAACAATTCTAATTGGATGAAAAACAGAAAAAAAAAAACGATTCTGAAAGGTTTCTATTGTCAGATCATAAAGGAAATGAAATTGTTTTTGTTTCTGGACGCATGAACAGAACAAACGAGAGTGTGAGAGAGTGGTGTTAAGGAAAGAAAAGTTGACACACCAGAGAGTAATTTCATTATGTAATTGTGGGCACATTTTATATATATATATATATATATATATATATATATATATATAGATATATATATATATATATATATATATATATATATATATATATATATATATATATAGATATATATATCATACACATATATATATACATATATATATACACATGATATATAATATACATATATATATATATATATATATATATATATATATATATATATATATATATATATATATATATATATATATATATATTATATATATATATATATATCTATAATTATAATATATATATATATATTTTATATAATATAATATATATATATATATATATATATATATATATATATATATATATATATATATATATATACATTTACATTACACATTTAGCATTGCATTTTTGTGCAGACTCCCCTATCCAGAGCGACTTACAAGTGAGCAGTTGAGTGTTAAGGGCCGTGCTGAAGGGCCCACATATGCTTGGTGGTGGTGAGGTTTGAACCCGTGATCTTCTGGTCCAGAGTCCAACACCTTAACCACTGGGCTAGACCATCACATATATACAGTACTGTGCAAAAGTTTTTTAGGCAGGTGTGGAAAAAAAAAAATGCTGTAAATAAAGAACGCTTTCAGAATATGTAATAATTTACAAAATGCGACGTGATCGAACAAGAGAAATCAATATTTGTTGTGAGTAACGCTTAGAAATAGTGGAAGTGATGGCACCCCCCCCCCCTACATCTCTACATGATGGAGTGTGTGTGGGATTTCCATGAAGAGACAGAAGGATGTGAGAACGTCGACATCCACAGAAGATCTGTGTTTACTTCTCCAACATGGAACAAACAACCAGCCGAGTTCCTTCATAAACACTGTGTGCGAGTGTAGCTAGAAGCATTGCCGCTGTTTTAAAGGCAAAGTGTGTTCACACCAAATATTGCTTTCATTTCATCATTATTTCCTCGAGTAAATAATTAACACTTCCATTTTTTAAAGCGTTCTTTGTTTACAGCAACGATCATATTTGGTTTAATCCGTTTAAAAACTGTACATGATGCACTTCATCCGAAAATATGAAAAACGACCCCATTTGTCATTTCCACCTATATTGTCTCACCAGAACGTGTAAGCAGAGGCAACGTGTATTAAATTTCCAAATCCAGTTTTACAAGTAAACGCCCATGAAATGATAAATTGACGCGTCATAAGCATTAGCATGATGGATGAATTTTGCGGCCCGTCCTCGCCGTCGCACGATGCGTCTTACAGCCTTGATTGCTCGCATGTGTCCCGTTAATAAACAAGCGCTAAAATGGATCGGCTCTTTGGGATGGGAGCATATGGGAGATCCGGAGGAAGGAAAAAAATAAATAAATAAATAAAGGCGCTAATTGTGTAGCTATTCATTAACTGAAACGTCCCGCGTTTTTCTCTCTCTGGGCTAAGAAGGATAGAGCACACTCTTTTTTTTACAATTTACCTAAATGTCAGGGACCTGGGAAACCAAGAGTGTGTGTGTGTGTGTGTGTGTGTGTGTGGAAATGCCAGAAATGCATGTACGAGCGTGTTAATCACCCGCATCTCAATATTGGCAGTTGTGAAGTGTTAAGCGATGTGTGAAAGCGCCGGAAAAAAAAAAACCCTCGTTTATGGAGAGTCTCTCTACAGGACTTTAATAAAGAAAACCGCGAAAGCCGGGCGCTTTGGAGAGATTAGCATCGAAAGAAGTGCATTTGTATGTATATGTATATATATATGTATATATATATATATATATATATATATATATATATATATATATATATATATATATATATAGATAGATGTATATGTATTAGCACGAAACAAAAACAGGAGCCGGTTTGCTTACAGTTGGACTCCTGAGGCTTTCTCAGCAGACACGTGTTAAATGCCACGTATAATTCCGCCGCTGCACTTAAGTCCAGTTCAGCGTCTTCGTGGTTTTCATCTTGAAATGGGGTCGTAGCCGTAGGTCGCGCTTTACATCGATGGAAAAAAAAAAAAAAAAAAAAAAACGCACTCGCGGCTAAAAGAAGAAGCCTCGCTGGGTAAGTTCAGGCGGTTTCAAAGGCGTATGGGAGAAGCGCGGCCGAGACTATGTAGGAGAGGTCTTACTGACTTGAAGTTCAGCCAAAACGTGTAGGAGGACGCTGTATAGTGTATAAACCGCCCACGCAGAGTCGAGAGTGAGGTTTGCAGTTCTGTGGATCTGCTAAGTTTCATTTAAGGTTCCACTTTATACCCGCAACATTACGCAGCTCTCTCTCTATTCCAAACCCGACATTTCCTCTGGTTTCCTCTCACCTCCCAAAAGGTGGCCTGGAGATGGTGCAATAACAGTAATCAGAGGTTGTTTCTGCTACTCATCCCAGTGTTCCCACATCGACCAAGACACAAACCATCATGGTTCATATCAGAATCATAAATCAGGTCTGGTAGCAGCCAGTTATAGGATTCCTACTAAAAGAGAGCCAAAACTAAGCTTTCACCTGTCCAAACTCTTTTTTCCCCCCAAAACTCCTGCCCCTGTCCCCCCCCAAACTCCTGCCCTGTCTCCCCTATTCCCCAACTCCTGCCCCTGTATCTTCTATTCCCCAACTCCTGCCCCGTCTCTCTTTCCCCAACTCCTGCCCTGTCTCTTCTATTCCCCAACTCCTGCCCCTGTATCTTCTATTCCCCAACTCCTGCCCCGTGTCTCTTCTATTCCCCAACTCCTGCCCCGTCTCGTCTTTCCCCAACTCCTGCCCTGCCCTCTCTTCTATTCCCCAACTCCTGCCCCGTCTCTTCTATTCCCCAACTCCTGCCCCTGTATCTTCTTTCCCCAACTCCTGCCCTGTCTCTTCTATTCCCCAACTCCTGCCCCTGTTTTCCCAACTTCTCTTCTATCTCCCCAACTCCTGCCCCTATCTTCTATTCCCCAACTCCTGCCCCGTCTCTTCTGCCCCGTTCCCTCAACTCCTGCCCCTGTATCTTCTATTCCCCAACTCCTGCCCCGTCTCGTCTTTCCCCCAACTCCCCGTGCCCTGTCTCTTCTATTCCCCAACTCCTGCCCCTGTATCTTCTATCCCCCAACTCCTGCCCCATCTCTTCTATTCCCCAACTCCTGCCCCTGTATCTTCTATCCCCCAACTCCTGCCCCATCTCTTCTATTCCCCAACTCCTGCCCCTGTATCTTCTATCCCCCAACTCCTGCCCCATCTCTTCTATTCCCCAACTCCTGCCCCTGTATCTTCTATCCCCCAACTCCTGCCCCATCTCTTCTATTCCCCAACTCCTGCCCCTGTATCTTCTATTCCCCAACTCCTGCCCCATCTCTTCTCCCCAACTCCGCCTGCCCCGTCTCTTCTTCCCTCAACTCCTGCCCCTCTCTTCTTTCCCTCAACTCCTGCCCCTGTATCTTCTATTCCCAAACTCCTCCCCTCGTCTCTTCTATTCCTCAACTTCTGCCCCATCTCGTCTTTCCCCAAACTCCTGCCCCCGTCTCTTCTATTCCCAAAACTCCTGCCCTGTCTCTTCTTTTCTGTAGATCCTTCCTCTTTTCCTGCCCCAGATTATTTCTTGCATCTGTTCTATTCCTTATTTTGCCCCTGCTTGTGTTCCTGTATCTGCACTAACCTCAGCTCTTGCCTTTTCCTTTGCCCCACCCCACCCCAGCCTCTGCCCTCCCCCAATTCCTGTCTCTTCTCCTGCGCCAGACTTTTTATTACAATTTTTTGTAAAGATCAGCTCCGATGTTCTTATATCAGCCAGAGAAGATGATATGTGGATGATATGTGACCTGCTTGAATAGCTTCTGACCTTATCATCAGAACATCACTCCCCAGTTAAATGCTGCCAATTCTTCATGTACCACACAGCCACCCCCCCCCAACCCCCATGCCTGCTCAGATGTTTCTATAGAGACTCATGTCGAGGCAATTTGAGATAAGCATGAATCATTGGGAACAGAGCAGAGGCATTTAGTTCAGGAGCGAGAACGATAAGCAGGATTTTACACCTGCATGAATTTCAGTCTGCATCATAGATTTGAAAATAAAATGTATTTCTTCTGTTTCTAATCCAACATTCTCTTTCTTCCTGCATCACTCCAGGATGATTCCCTCAGAGAGCAAGACGTTCCGGATCAACGACCTGGCGGCAGGACGCGATTACGAGTTGTGCATCCTCGCCGTGTATGACGATGGCATCACGTCCCTCACTGCCACACGTGTGGTGGGCTGCGTCCACTTCCGGACCGCACCCGAAACCGGACAGTGCCAGTTTGCTCAAGCGCAGTTTCTGGGTGGCACCATGATCATCATCATCGGTGGAGTCATCGTGGCCTCTGTGCTCGTTTTCATCGTCATCCTGATGATCCGGTACAAGGCATACGGCACGGCAGACCCCTCCAGTTTGAAAGTGGGAATGTCTGGAAGCGTCCACCAGTCGGGACGGATCACATCGAAGAAGCAGGAGCGTGCAGGAGAGTCGCCGGTGGGTACAGACTGCCATGCGATCGCGCTACTCAGCCTCGAGAATGAGACTCAGGAGGATGGGAAAGAGCTGACGCCTCTGGTGAACTCCGAGGTGGCGGCTTTGGCATTCGTACCTGCGCCGCCGATGCCGCCGTCTCGCCGGGCGAAGTTTAGGAGCCCCGCCTTCAGACGATACACAGACGGACAGCAGCCTGACAGGCTCCACCATGTCGCTTTGTCCCATGGGCACCAGCACGAGCGACAGGGACAGGAAGCGGACACCGGCGGGCATTGGGTTGCTGCCCGGTGAGCTGGCGAGGGCGAGGCACCGCTTCTCCTTCGACGGGGACTACACGCTCTTCCAGAGCCACAGCTACCCTAGACGGGCTCGGGCCCGGCGCCACAAATCCAGTTCGCAGCTTGACGTCTCGCCTCCGACCGAACGCCGCATCACCTTCAGCAGCAGCACTGAGTGGATGCTCGAGAGCACAGTGTGAACACACACACATCCGGGTCTCGAACCAATCTTTTTTTCCATCAGTTATCAGCAGTGAATTTAATACATTCCCCAGACAGGATCACACAATGGTGACTACAGACGCCCCCTAACCAAATCCTGCCTTTTCCAAAGATTACTAGCAGACAGACACAGGAGTCCCCAATTTAATTTCTGTGAGGGCTACATTAATACTGCCAATAGATTTCATCATGATTTTAAATATATTTATTTTGCCCCCAAACAAATATTCAACAGATATGTAAAGGGAGTTTAGTGGTAAAGGAACTTTGGATTAGAGGGTTTGAATCCCATCCACACCATGCTGCCACTCGCAGGCCCCTGCGCAATGGAAAATAAATCATCCATAAATATAATATAACACTTTCCAGTCGCAGAGGCAAGTCTCACAAACAGCATGAGGCGTCAGTTCGCCCCTAGTGGCCGCTATTGTAACGACAGTCTGAAAAACAATCAGTATGGTTCAACTATGACGCGAGCAAAAACTATATTTAAAATAACATTTTCAAAATATGTCTCTGCTGTTGTTCAGAGGGCCCGTCCCACACACGGGGGCCGTAGTTCGGGGACCCCTGGTGTGTACATATAAAGGTGGTCAGATTCCAGACAGGGGTCCCCATATTATATCAGTCCACTCTGAAAAACTGTCCCCTTTGTTTTGATGCATTTTTTTCCCTTAGTCAGATCCAGTGGGACCCCCAAGTCCCCCAAAAACATCCCGTAGTCCAGGTTTCACGCTTCTGCAACACCGCTTCAGTTTTATGTCATTTTTGTGTACCTCTTTTTCCTGAGCCACTTGAACAATTCCCTCCTGGCGCTCTCTGCGCACCGGAAGCCTTTTTTTCACCTTGCGTCAGTCAAGTCCCCGTACGCCGAAATCTCCCGGGGCTCACTATGTTTATTTTACTGCAGTTGCCATGGTTTCGCACGGATATCCATACGAGCTAGCAGGAGAATGCATTAAAAAAAAAAATGCACATTTGACCACAAATCCCACATCCTTCCACTAAATATAGGCCTTCTGAAAGGACATGTTTGTGTATGAAATACATCCGTGTAATGCATCAGTGTCTCCTGGTGTCAGGGTGACTTTCAATACAAAAAAAAAACAGTGGTTTGATGGACAAAGATAAGATGGAAATATATACATGCATTTCAAACACAAAACTTTCAGAGGTAAAATAAATAAATAAATAAATAAAAACAGGTCACCGTGTCACAGGAGGGTCGAATATTTGGAACAAAAAAAGATCCGGGTCGTTTACAGCAGGTCAGAATACACAACGACGACGTGTGGAACGCGATTGGTGCGTCGGAGTGGGAGGAGTCAGAGACGGGAATGATGCAACACCTGCAAAATTGACTCGACAATTCCAGCCGACGCGAATAGTACTTGACTCGCATTAAACGTCGGCTCAGAGTTAGTGGAAAAAGTCGGATTAAAAAATACAAATCAAATTAAAAAAAAAATCGCTTTGACAAAGAGATCAATTAACCAATCAAATTCAAGTATTATGTCAATCCATAAGCATCATATATATATATATATATATATATATATATATATTTTTTTTTTTTGGGGGGGTTAAGTTTTAATATATATATATATATATATATATATATATATAGATATATATATATATATATATATATTATATATTATATATATTAAATATATTGTGATATATATATATATATATATATATATATATATTATATATATATATATCTATATATATATTCATGTCAAATATATAATTATATATATTTATTATAATTATTATTATTATTATATATATCTATATGCGCCATAAAAAATTAATTATAATTAATAAGTTAATTATAACGACACACATTATTAACGAGCAATTAATTCAGCACACACATTTTTTCCTTTTGACCATTTTTATTACAATATAAATTAAAAAAAAAGAATATAAAAGATGTGAAATGAAACCCTGGAGCTCGGACACAAACACGGCCGAAAGCGGACGTGAAAATGCGACAGACAAACTCGTGATCCGGAGGTCGCTTGAATTTTCAAATGAAACATTTTAAGAGCCCAAGTTATTATTATTATTATTTTTATTTACATTTTTTTTTAACGGTGCAGACTGCTGATAACTGATGTAAATAAAGTTCCCTATTTTGGGATCTTGATGTGAAACGCACACACAGCGTTGTTTTTTTTTTTTATATATATATTTTTTTCCTGTCATGTGTTGTCCGTGTCGCGTGTTTTATTTCGAAAGCACTGTCTGGCTCCGTTCTGATCCCGATCAAAAAAAAAAAAAGGAAAAAAAAACTAAAAAAGAGAGAGAGAGAGAGAGAGAGAGAGAGACGGTGATAAAACGATCGCCACGCCCCTTACCCATAATGCAGCGGTGCCTTATTCCTGAACGCGTAACTACTCCTGGAAGACGTGCTGCTCCGTGTGTCCGTCGGCTCTTCACGCTCCGCCTCTCCCCTCCATCCATCTGCATCTGAGTTTTTTCTACGCGACGCCACGGCGAGAGGTTCGAGAGGAAACGCGACTCTTTGTAACACTTCGTTTTAAAAAAGAAAAAAAAAAGAAAAAGGGAAAAAAAAAAAAACACGCGACGAACGGATAAAAACGTCATCATTTTTCAGACGACTGAATGCACAGAAGACACGAGACGCAACGCCGGGAAAACAATGAAAATATTAATCATTCATACAAACACGGACTGCACACATTCAAAAAAAAAAAAAAAAAAAGATTAAAAAACAAACAAACAAACAAAAAATAAATAAATAAATAAATAACAGCCTGGTGATGACCGGGGACGCTTTGGGCCGCGACGGACAGACGGACGGACGGACGGATGATGAACGACTGTACGCTCGTCATCTGTGTCGTATCTGGCTGGTCTGGATTCAGTCACTCAAAACACAAATGAAAAAAAAGTAAATAAATAAAAAATAAATACAAAAAAAAAATCTGCAGATGCGAAATACGTATATGAATATATTCCGAACTCTGTCTCTGTATGTGTTCCAAATATGTAAAGTCATAGGTCAGGTGACTTTTTACAGCGTTCCGGGTGATGGCTGCCAGTTTTTACATTAAAAATCTGCGTCGTCACATGACCGCCCCCCTCCCCCCCTCCTGTCCTGCCTCCACACCCCCCCCCCGTCCCTGCCGAACCCCCCCCCCCCCCTCCCCCCCCTTTAATTTAGTTTATTAAAGTTTGGGACCACTAAACTGGTGTGGGACTTCACTGTGTTCACTGTGTGTGTGTGGTGTGTGTGTGTGTGTGTGTGTGTGTGTGTGTGTGTGCGTGTGTGTGTGTGTGTGTGTGTGTGTGTGTGTGTGTGTGAGAGATAAATAATAAATAAACTCAATTAAATGTAACTAAACAAATAAAACAAATTATTTGATATTTTTAATATCGCCATGTTTAACTTTACTTTGTTTATTTATTTATTTGTTTCATGTTAATTTAGTTTTGCGGCGGGAAAAAAAAAAAAACAATATTGAAATTATTTTTTGCGGAAAAAAAAAAAAACCCAAACAAACAAAATACAAAACAAAACTTATTATACTGTGTTATACTTTCATTCATTCATTCATTCATTCATTCATTCATTCACTCACAAACACACTCCCTCACTCATTCATTTCCTCTCAATCTCCTCTCCTCTCTCTCTCTCTCTCTCTCTCCCTCACGCTCACTCATTCATTCTTGCACTCATTCATTCATTCACGCACACACTCATTCATGCATTCATTCATTCACTCACTCCCTCGTTCATCCATTCATTCATTTACTCACTCACTCGCTCACAAACACACTCCCTCACTCATTCATTCTCTCTCTCTCTCCCTCACGCTCATTCATTCATTCATTCATTCATTCATTCATTCGCCCATTCACATTCACGCATTCATTCAACTCATTCACTCATTCATGCACTTCATGCATTCACTCTCACACTCACTCCCTCATTCATTCACCTCACTCACTCACTTCACTCTTCTTCCCACTCTCTCGCATTCACTCATTCACTCACTCATTCACTCACGGACTCTCTCTCTCTCTTTCACACGCACTCCCGCTCCTCATTCATTCACATTATCACTCATTCATTCACTCATTCACTCACTCACTCACTCACGCCTCTGTTCACACGCACTCACCTCATCACTCACTCATTCATCATTCCCTCACTCACTCACTCTCACTCACTCCCTCATTCATGCACTCACTCACTCATTCATTCTCTCATTCATTCATTCTCTCTCTGTCTCCCTCATTCATTCATTCTCTCTCTCTCCCTCATTCATTCACTCACTCACTCACAAGATCAATGCCCATTCTTTATATACACACACATCCGGACTTTATGGTAAGCCGTGTGAAAAAGAAAAAAAAAACAAGACGGATATTTAATGGAAAACCTGGATGTGTGTGTGTGTGTGTGTGTGTGTATGTGTGTGTGTGTGTGTGTGTGTGTGTGTGTGTGTGTGTGTGTGTGTGTGTGTGTATGTGTGTATGTACACATTGTAGAACTGTAATTCCTGCAGGATCGATTAGTCATGCGTTGGTGTAAATCTCGGTGGCGGTATTGCAGCACTGACACACTCACTGGTCCAGATGATTGTGTGAACATCCGAAGCCATTAGTGCAGTCATGTGTGTGTGTGTGTGTGTGTGTGTGTGTGTGTGTGTCATGGCAAATAATCAAACCTGCTATTATAGTATATGTGTGTGTGTGTGTGTGTGTCATGGCAAATAATGAAAACCTGCTATTGTGTGTGTGTGTGTGTGTGTGTGTGTGTGTGTGTGTGTGTGTGTTCGGCGATGCAGAATGCTGCACTGTGATTGGTCAGAGGATGTACATTATATCTGTACGTGAGCAGCAGGATTGTATTGATGCCCTCGCGGTAAGGGAAGGAGTCTCCAGTGTTCGAGGTAAAGCTTTTTATTGCTGCGATAACAGTAGAAGAAGAAGAGGAAGGACGACGTAAGAAAGGAAAAGGAAGCGTTTGTTTATAAACACTTGCACTCCGCCGACGTTACACCTCACACTCATTTACATGATAATTCCAGGTGTTATTAATTCCAGGTGTTGCGTCGATCTGATGGATTTATATTTTCACGACTGCATGATGGAACACGGCGGGCAAAGCTGCGTCCAGCGTATAAATATTAATACAAGTGTCTAAACACTCGGTACGCACACACACACACACACACACACACCACACACACAGACTCATTTACATTTACTCCTGGTGTTTTGAAAGGCTGCCAGTTAAACATCACACAGCCTGTAATTTTCCGGCCGTTACACAGAAGTTCACGCAGGAAAACAAAACCGAAGGAAAATCCCAAACAAATCTCACGAACGCCGTCAAAAACAACAATCAATCCCATCATTATTTATTTATTTGTTTGTGAACGCGTGTGTGTGTGTGTGTATGTGTATGTGTGTGAATGTGTGTGAATGTGTGTGTGTGTGTGTAATGTGTGTGAATGTGTTGGGATTTGGATCGTATATGTAGTTGATAGGAATGGGAGACATCTACCTGGCTGAGATACGACGCCCCCTGCTGTTTAACCGCCACACAGAGACAAACGCAGAGAGATTTCGTTTCACGACGCGTTTTTTTTTTATCATTTCATTTTTTGCGGTTTGTGTTTTTCTGCGGTCGTCCCAAATATCATCACCCTCAGAACACACTAACCTTGACAAGCATGCTCACACATCCGCCGCCTCAGTCCGGTCATGTGACCCAAATCACACCAATCATCATCATTACACAGGCCACATACTGTAAAACAGAGCTGTGGGCGTGTCCCGAATCATATGCCAATATATTGCTAAAATATAAACCATATTGCTAAACTGTGGGCGTGTCCCAAATCACATGCTAATATATCGATAAAATATACGCAATATCAATACACTGTGGGCGTGTCCCAAATCACATGCTAATATATCGATAAAATATACGCAATATCAATACACTGTGGGCGTGTCCCAAATCACATACTATTAAATCGATAAAATATACACAATACCAATACACTGTGGGCGTGTCCCAAATCACATGCTAATATATCGATAAATTATATACAATATCAATACACTGTGGGCGTGTCCCAAATCACATACTATTATATTGATAAAATATACACAATATTAATACACTGTGGGCGTGTCCCAAATCACATACTATTATATTGATAAAATATACACAATATCAATACACTGTGGGCGTGTCTCAAATCACATGCTAATATATCGATAAAATATACACATATTAATAAACTGTGGGCGTGTCCCAAATCACATGTTAATATATCGATAAAGTACACACTAGATCGATAATCTGTGGGAGCGTCACAAATCACACGCCATTACATCGATAAAATGTACACCGTATCGATAAACTGTGGGCGTGTCCCAAATCAAATGGCAGCATAGTGATAAAAATATAAACACCATATTGAAAAGATGTGGGCGTGTCCCAAATCACACACTATTATATCGATAAAATATACACCCTATTGAAAAGCTGTGGGCGTGTCCCAAATCACATGGTATTATATCAATCACATATACACCATGTCGATAAGATGTGGGCGTGTCCCAAATCACTGTACAGGCCACCGTGATAAAAAGCGGTGGGCGTGTCCCAAATCACATACCAGGTTCATTATATATGCAGCCTAGATGCCATTCCAGTGAGCAGTGGGCGTGTCCCAAATCACATACCAGGTTCATTATATATGCAGCCTAGATGCCATTCCAGTGAGCGGTGGGCGTGTCCCAAATCAAACTGTATATTATAAACACCAAGTGCTTGCTGTGGGTTTTCAATGTAATGGTGAATAATCACTTTTTGTCATTTTTGTGTTGAAACAAGACACAAGGAAACAAAACAGATTGGACATGCAGATGGTGTGTGTGTGTGTGTGTGTGTGTGTGTGTGTGTGTGTGTGTGTGTGTGTGTTTTGATTCTCTATTCCATTTACTTTGACCTTGAAGAAGACAGCGTTCCCA
This sequence comes from Kryptopterus vitreolus, assembly GCA_030449085.1. Classification (NCBI taxonomy): domain Eukaryota; kingdom Metazoa; phylum Chordata; class Actinopteri; order Siluriformes; family Siluridae; genus Kryptopterus; species Kryptopterus vitreolus. Next base: position 1,228,256 of record JACRUU010000021.1, read on the forward strand.
TTAATGAAATCTCACGCTGGAAGAAACAAATGAACAAACAAACGCATTTCAGAAACAACACACACCACACAGTCAAAGACTGCACTTGTCAACAACAACAACAACAACAACA